>OX383938.1:27921863-28354363 GCA_947532085.1 Elegia similella
ATTCAAGATTCAAAGATTCAAATACCCAATTCGATCGTTTGATTTTATAAATGTTTGCAATTGCTTACGTAAGCTTGAGTTATCCGTGTGGTTTCCGGCAGAGTAGAATAGGACCACTCCAAGTCTTTCCATGGAGGTCGTAAGAGGTGACTTAGGAAATACAAGCTAAACAAAGCTTTTTAACATCTGTGAGACCTCTCCAACCCGTCTGGCCAGCGTGGAGAGTGTAGACCAAGTCCTCTGGCTGCTCTAGCCAAGTATGGCTCTAGTAGTACAGAGAGGGTCGTGCTACTGTAGTGGAGACTAAAAAGGACCTGATGATGATAATAGTGGGTTCAGGGTAGACAGAGTCTAACTGTCTGTATGGATTGCACGTCACTGGGCAGAAGAGTTCTCAAATGGCAACCGGACATCCACTGACCAGATGGTCGGTGGTGATGACCTAACCAAGATGAACCTAACCATGAAGACGCTGGATGCAGGCCGCTTCCAACCGGTCGCATTGGAAATCCTTGGGTGAGGCCTATGTCCGACTGCAGTGGACTTCTAGCGGCTGATATGATGATGATAAACTAATTTGAAAAATATTAGTGGCAAACCAACTTTACAGACAACCAATTTCTTAGTTTAGTTGGCGCCTGCCTTACACCTACTGTCCTTGGATATATCCAGAGCCACAGATAAAAAAATAATTACAAGTATTTTCGCATACCGGGAGTGTAGTGCACTTTGGCCGTCAATAACTCTAAAGAACGTTCCGCGTGTAGTGTAGTAGCGAAAGAAAGCTAAATTCCCGATCCCGTGGAACTCGATTGTTTCTCCAGACTAACAAGTTTAATTAAACGGAGAAATAGGCTTTAGCGTAGAGGAGATACATACAGAGCACTATGAGGATCGGTGATTTTTGTGCGCGTGCGGTACAAATAATTTGAATTTAATAAATAAAATGAATGAATAATAAATGATCTATTCATATTCCTATTCCAAGAGATCGGTTTGACACCCTAAAATCTCAAAGGGACACCGTTTCGTCAAATATTGTGTCCTATTGCTGGGCAAAGAGGTTACTTCTTTCAACTCAAGACTGTTGTCCTAAAAACTTGTTGCAAAAGGCAGGCATAAATTCATACCATTACGTCTTTTTTCTTTGCGGGGTAGACAGAGCCAGGGTACTGAGAGTTTAGTATGTTTGTGGGCGTTAGGTGGAAAACGAAATCAAAATAGTGATGGGTTGCCAGCCAAATCGCCTACTAACATGATTCTTCAGATATTCACCCATTCCCTCAATTGGCTTTTATAATCTGCGCGAAAAGAGAAGCAGCTGGTACATTGTACGTTTTTCTTTTCTCCCATACCCGCATGAAAGAGAAAAAGGCACGGCTACTACTTACAAATTCGTTGGTTTTATAGAATAGAGTTGGGCTATAATTTAATATCAAATAATCAATGGTGCTTTACGCTGTATGTTACAGTTGGGAACAAATTGATTGAAATAACTGAAAATATACTCAGTATTTGTTTGCTATTAGTCTGTGTTTCTAATGGCAAACAAATACTAACTTTCTGAGTCAGTTTAGCTCTATACTAGCTAATCTCATAGTAAAAGCGTCTAATAGCGATATCTCGCAGGCGCTGTCATTCCGCACCTATTGAAACGCAAAGACGACCACACTAGCCCTCCGAAGTTGTAATGCATCATCCCGGTTTTGGTGTCGTATGTACGTCACAAAAACTGCGCTGCACTGTCATGCTTCATCTTTATTGCGCATGCATGGTGGCCAAAGTAGCTCATTTCATCGTATAACCGTCATTTGATAATGTAGAACGATGTCGCTGCAACGACGAAGTAAAGACGAAGCGTACCTTCTTAGCGGTTTATGAGACTAAAATATTCTAATATCTTGGCAATTTTAAAAAGGTTAATCTCTTTATTTACCTACTCTGTTTCGCTAGGCTGTGGGACTATAAGCACATTATATTTGAGTCGTAATTAAAGAGAGCCTGTTTACTGTTACGACCCAGATTTAAGTACTCTCGCCGCCCACGCCTCCGGGCGCTTTTTAGGCATTATACAAAAGTATTTTTATTCTTGTTTACTAGGTTGTCTTTTAACGGCCTCCATGGTGTGGTGGTTACGATGGTACACGAGGGGCTCATTAAAAGTACGGAGGAGCTAGAGATATTTTTATACCATTTGCAGTCACCCATTCCAGTGGGGACGAAGTACGGGTTGTTTAACACACATAAGCGCTAATAACGGAACGCTAGGCCCAAGTGGAAGGGTCTCAACCGCCTTCGAACTGGTGGGGTCATTGTAGACATAACTTAGCGCGGTGGGGTTACATTGATCAAACCAGTGCTCGGTGTCAGTGTGGTCAAGTCGATCAGACCATGCTGCACCTTCTCTCGTGCCCAATGTGAACATCTAGCTGCACTACGACCTCTCAGCTATCAGGTCGCAGTAAAAATATGTGTCTTTAGGATGACAGCTAACTAAATTTATTCTTTTCTTTTTTATAATAAACACACCAAAAAGTCCAATACTCCCACTAAAATTTAGTAGGTAGCAAATACTATATTACCTACTTCAACACTTGGTCCCTTAACAAATTAAATATAGAAGTAGGTAAAGCCTTAGTAAGAAAATCTGCTAGTTGACAAGAACTTTTTACATATTTAATAGCTACTAAGTTCTTCTCAACGATCTCTCTTATAAAATGAAATCTAACATCAATGTGTTTACTCCTTCTATGACAAACAGGATTATTAATTAACTTTATAGCACTTTGATTGTCTACATAAAGAGTAACTAATGTTTGAGCTTCATTTATCTCTAATAAAAATTGTTTTAACCAAAGAATCTCTCTGACTGCATCACTAGCAGCCATATATTCAGACTCCGTCGTTGACAGAGCAACTGTGGCTTGCTTTCTACTAGCCCAACTTACAGGCCCACCACTCATCAAAAATATGTAGCCAGTATTTGATTTTCTAGTATCTAAATCACTGGCAAAGTCGGAGTCCGAATAACCAACTAATTCTTCATTATGGTGGTAGACAATTGACTTGTCCTTTGTACTAATCAAATAGCATATAATTCGTTTTACAGCAGTCACATGTGCAGTGCTTGGATTACTTACATACCTGCTGAAAAGGTTCACTGCATAAGATATGTCAGGTCTAGAAACACAAGACAAAAACAACAATGCTCCCACTGCTTCCCGATATGGAAAATTAATCGGTGTTTGGTCTTTGTTTCTTGATAACTGTACATTAACATCTACTGGTGTACTACAACCTACAGCTTCAGACAAATTAAATTACTTAATTATACTGTCTATATACCGCTTTTGATGAATACTAATATTGTCTTTACCCTTATCGATCTCCATACCAACAAAGCATTCGAACTTCAATATTTTAATTTCAAAATTTCTTTTCAAATCATTAAAAATTATAGACAAAATATCATTGTTTCTAGAAAACAACAGTCCATCATCAACATATATAACCAACAAAACTTTGACACCATTGAAGTATCCTATAAATACACAGCTATCAGACTGGCAGGGCTTAAAACCATACATTGTTAAAAAGGAACTGAACTTTCTGTTCCAGCATCTAGGTGCTTGTTTGAAACCATATATAGATTTGTTTAACTTACATACTTTGGACCCTTCGGCTTCAACTCCCTTCGGCACCTCCATGTATATCTCCTCTGTGAGCTCGCCGTACAAAAAAGCTGTCTTTACATCAAACTGCTGGACCTGAAGATTTTCTTTGGCCGCTACACTTAGCAACAACCTAATGGAATCGTACCTGGTCGTAGGAGAAAAAGTTTCCTTATAATCCAAACCCTTAATCTGAGTAAACCCACGAGCAACAAGGCGCGCTTTAAACCTTTCTACTTCCCCTTCTCTATTTCTCTTCATACAAAACACCCATTTGCATGTAATAGGTTTCTTATCAGTTCTGTAAGTTATAGTCCAAGTATTATTATCTTTATGGGACTGAAGTTCTTCTTCAATAGCCCTCTTCCAATTTTGAGAATTTTCGCTCCTTATTGCCTCTTCATATGTATCTGGTATATCACATTCTGAAAAATTCAACTCATAATTCATATTTTGTCGTGGTCGTAATGTCATACCACAGCCATCCCCAATATTCATAATAACACCGTCAGGTGGGCAATAAGAGTCATCACTATCTTCAAAACTCTGCATGCTATCCGATAATACTTGTTGAATACTCTGTTCGCTATGAGTTCCATTCTGATATGGTGGAGAAGAAATACCTTCGGATTCCCCCTCTTCGCCATCCACTCACAAATGAGTAAAATTTTGTCCAATGTCTAGCATACCATTCTCATCAAACTTTACATCCCTAGAAATAAAAATATTCTTTGTTTTTTCATCATACATTCTATAGTTCTCTTGTTCATACCCAACTAAAACCATCTTTGTACTTTTCTTATCTAACTTCTTCCTTTTCTGATCCGGAGTATGAACATATCCAATAGAACCAAATACTCTAATATGTTGCAAATATGGTTTAGAACCATGCCAAAGCTCGTACGGTGACACACTAGGAGTTTGACTGGATGAACTTCTATTTAATAAGTATACCGCACAGTTTGCAGCTTCTGCCCACATATTCAAAGGAACATTCTAAGCATATAACATTGATCTCGCGCTTTCCATTATCGTGCGTAATTCTCTCTCTGCTCGTCCGTTCTGTTCCGGCGTGAAAACTGCCGTACACTCATGAGTAATGCCTTTACTTTCAAGGAAATTCTTAAACTGAGTGTTAACATACTCACCACCATTATCAGTATGTAGAACACGTACATCATGTTTAAATCTATTCATTATAAAAGCATTATATCTTTTAAAACATTCCAACACCTCGTCTTTATGCTTCAGAAAATAAACGTGACGATAGCTCGTGGCTCCATCTTTAAACAAAACAAAATATCTCATCCCTGATACAGAGGGCTCCTGGATTGGACCACAAACGTCACTGTAAACAATATCTCCTGGTTGCGTCGGACCTCTATGGGATCTAGCAAATGGCAATCTTGCTTGTTTTCCATATTGACAAGCTTCACAAATAAACCTATCATTTCCAGTCAATTTTACAGGTAATGCGCCATTCTTGCTCATATTTAGGATTTCTCTTATATTAAGGTGGCCCAATCTCTCATGCCAAAGTTTGATATCAGTCTGTATCAAGTTGCAGTTTTCTTGTTTAACAGATTTTATATCCAATTCATAAAGATTATTATGTTTCAGCTGTGCACACATGACAATCATGTTATCTTTCATCACCATAGCAACTCTATTTTTCTTTACAACAACATAACTTTTCCTTGTTAATATGCCCTCAAAAAGCAAGTTTTTTCTTAAATCGGGAACATAAAGAACATCATTCAATGTACCTTTTTTCCATTCTCCATTGACAAATCTGTCAAGTATTACATCACCCTTTCCACGAACAATAATTTCTTTTCTGTCTCCCAGTTTCACAGTTCTACTTAAAAATGTTTGATCATATTCCTGATAGTCACAAAAGATTTGACGTTGATACGACATATGTGCTGACGCTCCACTGTCAAGTATCCATATATCTTCACTGCTACCTGACAGAGGATATTGTTCGGCACTGAACATTAAATTGTCCGATTGATCGTCATTCTTATGATACTGTTTTCTCGGTACTCTACAGTGTCTAGCATAATGACCCCTCTTATTACAATTGTAACATACATATCTATGGCTCGTGTTACCTGTATTTTTATTTTCCAGTTGATGAGGCACTGTCTGATTTCCATGACTACTCACAAGAGCTGTCTCGCTCGTAGCTTCACTAGCTAGACTTGCCTCTTCGTCAATCAATCGTGATGTTAGATTATGAATAGTCTGGCTAGCTGGATCGAGAGACAACCATGCTTGTCTAAGAGAACGATATGACATTGGTAATGAACTCAATATTTTAGTGATAACTGCCGTGTCACTTAAATTCTCTCCAGACTCTCGTAACTGCTTGGCAAGACTTTCTACATTTGACACATGCTGAGCCATTGTTTCAGTTGTACTGTATTTATACTGGTAGAACTTCTCATGTATCATCATTTTATTAAACTCTGATTTATGTTCGTATATAGCTTCTAACTTATTCATCACTTCTTTGGCGGTTTCGCAATTTTCAATCAACGAGATTTGTTTCAAATCCATTGATGACGTCAATATAAACATCGCCATACCATCGTTTTTATTCCATTGAATTGAATCATCAGCATCTTTTGGTTTTGCTTCGTTGATATTCAAACCTTTTGCTCTTAAAGCACATTGAATCTGAAACTTCCATTGCTTAAATTTTTTTCCATCGAATTTCTCAACTTTCATCGAATTGGTTAACTCCATCTTGTTCGAAACCAAATTTCGTGAATACTATTTTCGTCTATGCTGCTCTTTATTCTACTGTATTATAATCCTTAGACAACACTAAACGGAGGCTCCATAACCTATTAGGTCGCAGTAAAAATATGTGTCTTTAGGATGACAGCTAACTAAATTTATTCTTTTCTTTTTTATAATAAACACACCAAAAAGTCCAATATCAGCGACGGAGTATGGTATAAGAGTTGCGACATACTAGATGGACAAAATTTGATTTTAATTAAAATTATTTAAGCCAATCGACAAGAAAAAGGAAAGTCTACTTCTTTTTCTTTTCGTGTCGATTGGCTCAAATAACCTTCACATTCAAATAACTTTTCACGCGCTAATAATTTTCACACTAGACAATCGTGCTCTTCGGAGTAGTTGTTATATACTATCACTGCACGACAGAGTCCGTTGATAAATGTAAAAAAAATTGCAATAAAACAAACAGTTCCTGCGATTCGAATGGAATTCGCTCCGTAAATCTAAACTAGCAATTTCTAGTAATCCTGCGCTCTGAGAAAACACTGGACGCGTCAGCTTGACCGGATATTATCCCCGGTAGTGTCGTCGACGCCCGGTTCCGGGATATCCGATTTCCCCATAAATTCTTGCGCTGTTAGCCGTATATATGTAATATCCTGTTTATTGTTCTATGATGCTAGATTAGTGAGTTTCTAGTTGATGAGTTTATGTACGACTTAATAATACAGTTAGAATTAATATAGAAATACATAGGGCGCACTGTAAGTTTCCGGAACTGGCCACTTACATAAACAATATTTGAAAATTTATTGCAACATTTGAAAATAGAACTCTTTGGCTGTAGAATGCAGTTTGTTTCATTTGACTGTCTTTTGTTTTTACCTTGTGGCGCCATTTAAAAAATTGTGTGTCTGCATCAACATGGATTTAACTCCGGAAAATTTTCGTAGTATGATTTTCTACGATTTTAAGTGTAATTTGACAGCTCAACAGAGCATCGCTCGGCTTGAAACAGCTTTTGGCAATGAAGCACCATGCAAGACAACTGTTTATAGCTGGTTTGCAGAATTCAAGCGTGGTCGTATCAATCTCAGTGACGAATCTCGCGATGGTCGGCCGTCCACCGCTGTGACCAACAAAAACATCGATGCTGTGCGCCGTATGATTGAAACAGACAGGCATGTGACCTACCATGAAATTCGCGCATCCTTAGAAATAGGCATGAGTCAAATACAATTAATCCTACACAAACATTTGGGTGTGAGAAAGCTGTGCTCGCGGTGGATCCCACACAACTTGACCGAGGCTCAAAAAACGGACCGCGTCACTTGGTGCAGTGCCATACTTACCAGATTCAACGAAGGTGCGTCAAATTTGGTGTGGGACATAGTAACAGGTGACGAAACATGGATTTATTGCTACTATCCCAAAACAAAGCAGCAATCGAGCGTATGGGTCTTTCAAGATGAGCCGAAACCAACCAAAGTGGCGCGCGTGAAAAGTGCATCTAAGCGGATGATTGCTTCTTTTTTTAATAAAACTGGACACCTGGCTACTGTTGCTTTAGAGAATCGTCGTACAGTAAATAGTGACTGGTACACGACCATTTGTTTGCCGGAAGTTATTGACGAACTCCGTAAAAATAAACGTAAACGCCGTATCATCCTGCACCACGACAATGCTAGTTCTCACACGGCCAGACAGACAAACGACTTTTTGAAGGCACCTTGTGACTTTTTTCTGTTCCCAAAAATTAAGAACCAATTACGCGGTCAACGATTTTCATCACCAGAAGAGGCTGTCGAGGAGTATGAAAAACACGTTTCAGAGGTCACCACAGAGGAGTGGCACAAAAGTTTTCAAAACTGGTTTCATCGAATGAAAAAGTGCATAGACGCCAAGGGAGATTATTTTGAAAAACAATAAATTAATTTTGTACCTTCATTCCGGAAACTTATACACGTAGATTACAACCATTAAGAAATGTTGAAGTAAGTTTGTATAATGGTTTATTGTATATGCTTTCACGATACTACCAGTGTCATTATGCCTTCTAAAAAGAGAAGGACATAAAGTAAATTTTATACAAAAAATGTACTGATTATGCTGGAAATTAATAGCAAGTCGCGAAAGCAAAAACCCAGTACATCGAGTTCAGTTTTATTATTTCTATGATTTTCTGAAATAATACTAGTGAAAAATTATTATTTTGTAAAATTCCTTTTATTTTTAAGCATTTCTAAGACAAAATCCTTTAACAGTGTGTCAACCTAGGTCTTAATAGAAATGGGACTACCGCTTCCAGTATCAGAAGCATCTTAACCATAACTATAAAATGAGTCAATGTTCTAGCATGGGAACAGGTCTAGCTTTGTGTGAACAGAATAGAGCAACGTCCCGTGACGAACAGACCGTTGTTATTATTTAAAAGCTGAAATTTTACGTATGTGGTTCCCGTTACATGAGAAAATAATACCTGTGTATGAAGTTAGGTTTGCGGTGTTTTGATAGGCAAGGAATAGTATGGATCTTTAGAATATGTAAAGAAATATAAAATTGCACCTTAAATTCGTTCATCATCACCATTTCGTGTAGGTGACACGGTCAATGGACCATGCACACCCTGGTGTCAGAATTCTTCGGAACCGCCTCTCGGCCTCTGAAGTGGTTCCTTTAACGGCTACCAGATGGCAGCCGGGACTAACGGCTTAACGTGCCTTCCGAAGCATGGAATCATCTTTATTATCAGACAATCAGGTCATTCAAGCCTGCGATGCTAATAACCAAACTAGAAACAACTAAACAAAGTATGCTTCCCGTGGGAATCGAACCCATGACCTTTAATTCGTTTAAATCTTAGTTTATTCGAAACATTATTGGATAAAATTACGAATAACGTCGTCCATTGACAGGCACTTAGAACAGTTGCAGTCCCCTGCCAGCCACCCAAAATTATAAGAGTTTGTAACTCTACTTAAACTGTATTTGTTATTTCCCTTGGGGAACCATAAATATATGTGACCTAAGTAGTCACACAGTTTTAATGCTCATGAATAAATGAATGTACCTAAATGGTTTTTACATTTCGGCTCGAAATCGATGTATTGTGGTTCTAGGCTCTAATGGTTTGAAGAATTAAAGACGCTACAAAGATCCCCAATCAATCCCCAAGATGATCCCCGAATATAAAATTTAAATCATTCTATGATTTACATTTTATTATTTATAATTTAAATCATTCTATGATTTAAATATAAGTATAAAATTTTAATCATTGTATGATTTAAATTTTATATTTCTCTTTAAGGGGATTTTAGAATGTTATAGGGGATCGTTTTAACCTCTATTGAAGACACAAACGTCCAGCTTTTATAAATCCACAAGGCCTGGCCGTCCCGGCTCTTGGGCTAGAAAGCCGAAGTTGGCGTATCGCGCTTGTCGCAATTAATCATGTTCGCGTTAATTTGACGCCGAACATATTTGCAGGTCTAAAAAGACATACATTACACGAGACTTAATTTATTACCCGAGTGTTGACTTAGAGCTTAGAGTTTGTACATTATGACACCTTGAAACTTACCTACGGTAGATTCAGACATACATAAACAGCCACGTATCAGACACACTGAACTTTAAAGAGCTTACAGCTATTAGACCTAAAAGCCATCTTTCAAGCCATCTGTGATGTTAGGCCTATAGCAGGAAAAATGGTTTCAAAATTTTGAAAGGATCTCAAAATTTCGCCATTTTTTTGACAGGTTTTAAAGATCGACACGCAGCTGGTACACTCTATGTTTTTTTTCTCTCAGACCAATATGTTACAGGGTATAAAAGGTTACAGGCTATTTTGGTCACAAAGTAACAAATAAAGTACACACTTAACATATTACCTTAAGCCCAGCCAGGTAAAATTCGACCTTCGTTTATATTTAGCGTTTGAAACCAGCCCTGCAGAGTTGTGGTCCAGTAAATCGTGAGGCGCTTTTACTTGAAATAATGGATACCTCAATACAGAATTTATTAAACACTCAACAATCCTGGAAACATTACAGAAAGTAAACTCTAATAGTAGAATAACCAATTTATGAAATATTTACGGCAATAAAATAATTGCGAATATTTAGTCGTGATAGAGCCACGCTACCGACAAAATAAATTTCTAGTAGCATGAATGGGCCGGCCCGTAAGGGGAAGCATCACACTCTCACAGAAAATCGACGTTTGAGTAGAAGCTTTACCGCTTCTATGCTTCGTTCGATGAGTGAGAAAGCTGGAGGCCCATCCTTCCCCCTCCCCTCCCCATTTCCTCCCATTATTTGTTTGCATTGGATAAGCTCCGAAAATAGGTACTGGACCGATTTTGTAATTAGAATCCTACATTATCTATGATGAACATAGGCTACAGATTAAATACTTATTTCTATGCGTGCGAAGCCGGGCCCGCTAGTATCACATAAAATACAGCCACATTTTGTAATATGACTTTTATTACGCTCTATTTTCGAATTATAAGCCTAAAATAATACATATTCTGTGTAATACATATGAATGGATGAATGAAATGATTTATTGCATAAATTGTGGTACATACAATGGTAGAAAATCAAGAGTGTTTCACAAATTTAGTCATTTCTGACGAGCAATAGACAATATTGTCATTGGTGGTTATAAAAACTTATATTACCATTAAATTATAAATTACAAAATACTTGGTCATTTTGTCAAATATTCCTTAACATTATAATAACATTTATATACCAACCAACTGTATAAAGTTCTTTTAAATAACTTAAAATTAGAAATGTTTTTAATTTGTCGTAAATTACCTCGTAAGTATTTAGCAGTAATACCAGATTTGTATGAGACAAGCAAATAAAAAGACTGTCATCTTACAACATCGTGACACCTGGACACGGTACTAAAATAAGCATAAAATCTAACTAGAATTCAGCATTAAACATGGCGTACATCCAAAGCCTAAACATAAACTAAACCCTTAAGCCAACATTTACGCAAACAGCAAACCAAACAAAAAGGGTATAGCGGATAAAGTTGTAGGTGTTGTGTGAAACAGACAAACAGTCAGCCGTATCTCGAACGCGCACCGTTTGTCTTGTAAGTTCGGGACACGTATTGCCAAAGTGTATACGGACACAGCCAATCATAAACGTTACTGAACCACATTAAGTACATTAAAACGGAGCATATGTATACGAGTAACGAGGTGGTCCGTGGACATGTCCTTGCATTTTATAAGCTGAGCAAAGTATGGCTTGGTACAGAGTATTACTTTCAACAACAATGAAAACATAATAATATAAAAAGAAAGAAATACTATTTTTATTTATATTCTATCTTATATCTTTAAACGAGCAATTCTTGTATATTTATATGTATATAAATTTACTTCTATATTCTCGGAAATGACTCTAACTAACGTAAGTAGGTATTTATTTAAAAACAATGTTTATATCTATATACCTACCAAAAACAAATACACAAGATCAGGCTAAATGAACCTAATCAGAACAGGCGTAATATTTTTTTGTTGAACAAATAACCGTGACGCTCCTGATTTTGTCAATTATCCACCATACTAGTAGGGATGATTCACCATCCGATATACCTTACCATTTGTTACATAAAAAGTTGTCGGGGAAGTAAATTATAAGGTAATCTTAGCTACAATTAGGCAATTATAAGGTGAAATATGTATAAAAACCAGCCATCATAATTCTACTAAAAGATCATAAAGAGCCAGATACATATGACTCGCATACATTCTTTCTGAATCATGTCGTGTCGCCTGAATAGAATATACAGTTAAGCAATACATGCTTTAAATTGCGAAACATACAGAAGACATCGTGTCACGATGTGCTCTATCAATATACAGTTTGGCAATACGCGTTCGGGGCAGGCTTGTTTAGGCTACTACATATTAGTGGCAGCTTAGAATAACATTGTGAAAACTACAAACGGAATAGCGTGCGACAAAAACGGTGCGATCTTTGTTTGTTTGATGGTAGGCTTTGATTTTTTTGTTTTTATATTCATTTCATCATCATCATCATCATGTCAGCAGCAACTTATTTATATTCATTTATTCATTGCTAATTATTCACGTACAATAAAATATAAAATAATATCATACATGCACAAAAATACCTAGTAAGGGTGTTTCGATATAATTGCTCTTTTGGTTCTAACACCGGCTTTATTTTTTTATTGTTAAGGCCACCTTAATTAAAATCTTCCGTTGGAAAAGTTAGTTACGACCAAAGATTAAATTATATCCTAATAAGTAATACAAAACGCAACCTCCTGACTTTTTTCTGAACTTTCAAGTTTGTACATTTACTTTTACAGTCTTGGAAAAATGTCGCTAAATTGACGAGTGGCTTTGTGAGCTGTAAGCCTTGCGAGACTTATCACAGAATACACTAATGGTTATAATATACACCAATGTCACTTAGACTGTCTGTGAAATATCCAACCATTTTGTATAAAAATCGATCAAAAAAGGTATAACTTATACTATAACGTCACAAATTGTTACGAGAATTCGTTGATAAATGCGACCTGTAGAAGAAAATAACCGGACAGCGGGACAGACGGACACTCGTGAGAAGTTTTGCCCAAGACGCTTCTCCTGCGCTTCGCATTCCCTTGGTCAAATAAACGACAAAATCTTTTGTGTTAGCAAGATAGATTATACTGTACAAACGAGAAAATTTATCTAATTACCCGCCTAGTTAGTGCAAGCGCCGCAAAATGGCGACCGCGAAGAATGCAGCCACTATAATTTCATTTACACAAGCTACGTGCCGCGCCGCCCGCCTAAGGACTCAAGGCGGGCGGCGGCGCTTGTTGTTATTTTAATTTTATACACCTTGCTTTTCACAGGTAACGTCAGACGCTGGAAAATGTATAAATGGCAAAATAAGGTTATCTTTCCTATAAATTATTTGTAAAAAAAAAGTCAAAATGTCAAAATTTTTATTCAAAATTGGATACATGCATCTCTTTTTTAACGTCATATTTGTATTTGTTTAATTTATGCAAAATCAAAATACTACTAGCGTTTCGGAACAACCACTGGTGAGAAGAATACGCCGAAAGAAATGTAAGTCTCAATCTATGGTCTAAAGTGGCTGGTTGGGATGGGACTGACCTGTTTTCCTGCGTCAATGGTACTCGTTTGTGCGTAGGTGATGGTCAAGTCATTTGATGCGAGTTTTGATACAAGGCGTTTTTTGATTCGCGATCAATAATATTCCCAACCCATCGGCCGTTGATTTGCCTCTGAATAGTCGTGGAATCGGCCCTATACAATATTTTTTTACTAAGACTTACCCACGTTATCATTTGTCGCTAGTGTTGTTGCATACAATTTATTTCGACCTTTCACAATCAGATCAACGTAAAAATTGACAGAAAATATAAAATTGTGCCGTTAAAAGTTAAAAATACTTTGAATGGCACATCTGGAGACTATAAATTTTATCTCGATTCCTATTTGAATGGCATCAATTGAGCTTTTTGTTACTTCTAAATTGAGTCGTAACTCGATATTGCTGTCACCAGTTTGTTTGATAAATGTTGTATTGGCGCTCGACCCCACCCAGCACACTCGTAAAAATTTAATGGTCCTCAGATTATTGTATATTTCTTAAATATGCAGTAGAATATATATTTTACTCTTTCACGGTCGCGATCACTATTATTGACAGTCTTGCTTTATTATATCTTTGATGTTTATACAGACTAACGAAGTGAGTAGTGCAATAAAAGTACGGAAGTTACCGCTGTAGACAAGATACAATGAGCCTGATGTTCGTACGTGGTATTCCTTTCATCTGTGCTCAAAGTAAGTGTCATCACCATCTATGGACAACAGCAACGACAAAGATGGTAGCCAATAAGTTTCAAGTTTGGAGACGGTTGTCCTAATACTGATATTTCTATTGGTACGTAGTATTTTTTCTTTGTCGTTCTACTAAACTTTGGGTGTTTTTGTCGCTGGATGTTGTCAGGAATGTTATATGATATTCATATATATATTTTTTTAAACATACTGAGTAAAGATTAGAATATAGCCATTTTATAAAAATACAAATGAAGGTCTCTGGCAATTTAGAAAATAATTATTTATCCTAAAACATACAAGGCAAAATAATTTCGTGCGAAGATTTTTGTTTTCGCCAAAAATTACCAATAAAATGTATTTTAGGGATCAGTAATGTCAATTCTAAGTAGGATTTCTTGGAAAATAATCTCATTTAAGTTTATCAAAAGAAAGAGGGCAGATCTTATTACGAGATATAAATGTACCAGTTTGTTTTGTGGCGTTATACAGCTAAAAATACAATTATAAATAATAATAATAATCTTAATTTGAAACCAACGACTTTAAAAAAAAGAAACGGCAAACAAAGGAAGCAATAATGCATTTTTGCTGTCACAAATTTAAAAATTCAAATTCATTAACTAAAATACTACACAGAAAAATCAACATAAATGTAGTTGAGCTTCATTAACAAATTTTAAATTGAATATCCTTGTTCAGCATCCATTCCGCGAGTGTGGTTTTTCATTTGTTTGTTTGGGCGTGTTTCATATTCAATACCATCATAACTATATCAATAATAGCCTCCGTGGTCCAGTGGTTAAGGCGTTTGCCTGTTGACCCGGGGGTCGTGGGTTCGATTTCCACCGGAAGCATACTTTTTTTAGTTGTTTCCAGTTTGGTTAGGACATTGCAGGTTTGAATCACCTGATTGTCTGATAATAAAGATGATTCCGTGCTTCGGAAGGCACGTTAAGCCGGTGGTCCCGGCTGCCACCTGGTAGGAACCACGTCAGAGGCCGAGAGGCGGTTCCGAAGAACTCTGACACCAGGGTGTGCATGGTCGATTGACCGTGACACCTACTCGAAATGATGATGATGAATACCATCATCAACTGCCGCTTGCTGCGGAGCATAAGTCTCGCTTCGATTCCACCATCCGTCTTTACTTGTAAAACCTTGTTGCTGCATAAGAGTACGTACATGTTCACTTTTATATAAACTTGTATAATACAAATATTGAATATTAATAATTTTTTATTTACTTTCACTTGTGGGGACTTTTAAATGGCTTACAATTTCCTATTATTTATATTTAATATGTATTTATATCTATAAGTCTTCCTAAAATATAATAAATAAATTAAGCTAACACTTTGAAAATGATTTAGGGAGAAAATTGTTGATAATAAACGAAATTAAATTAGTTATAAATATAATTAGGTTTCAAAAATTCTACTTACACGTTAGTATGAATTGAAAGAATAATGAAAATGTACAGGATATCTGTTTTTTAAGTTTCCGTTTCCGGCTGTCAAATTGGAAACAGTGTACGTTAAAGTGCTCCCGAAGTTAATTGAAAATACGCGAAAAAAGTGAGAAGATTACCGTGAAACTACAATAATTCCTTCCGGACTGGTACAACTTTTCTGGATTTCCATAAATCTGCAAGAAGGAGGTAATTTCCTGGCGAAAAGATTCCATCTAATTCATCGGGCAGTTTGGAGGTTAGAAAATCAGACATAGACAAGGAAGAATCACCACAGTAGTGTTGTGTGACGTATATCCAAAACATTATAGTGCCGAACGCTGTATACGATCAACTCAATTTCATACCGATTTGAAGAAAGGTACATCCCTAAACGCCATACGTCAACGTCAACGTCAACATGAACACAGACGAAATGACAGAAGATATGTCAATGTCCCAACTTTTTAATTTGATGAAAATGGAACTCGATAAACAAACATTAAATATCACAAATAATGTAACTTCTACTATAATGCGCAGTGTGGATGATAAGATCAAACCACTAATCGAAGAAAACCAATGCTTAAAACGAGAGATCCAAGTAATAAACCAGAAATTCAAGAAATTAGACGACACAAACAGAAAGAACAACATAATTGTACACGGCTTAAAAGAAACTGAGAAAAACATTAATGACTTGTTTAACATAATAAAAGAAAATATTTCCCACACGGGAATAAACGTAGAAAAACACGAACTAAACAAATACTACAGATTGGGAAAGAAATATAACGAAGAAAAAATAAGACCCATATTAATAGCTTTTACAACGTACCATAAGAAACTGGAAATAATAAGAAATAAGAAGAAAATGCCGAGTCATACGTACATAACGGAAGACTTTTCTAAAGAGACATTAGAAATACGCAAAAATCTGCAAAATGAACTCAAACAATATAGAGATAAAGGAGAAAATGCATACATCATAAATAACAAAGTAGTGGTAAAGGAAAAGTCTGAAGTTGAAAAAAGGAAGAGAGAGATTTCAACATCCCCTATGAATATGGACAAAAGTACAAATGGAAAGCAAGGGATGAACACAGCAGCACCATCCAAAGTTCACAAAACTGATGCTTTTTCGTACTTAAGGGCCAGAGCCAACTCCTTTTCCGACAAACAGATCAAACAGCACACGGCATAGGAAGACGCAGACACCGGTAATGCGAAAACACAACCCAGCATAACAAAACATTTATTAAAAAACAAGGTAAACCCCAATCCGGCTGGTCACCGAGGGGTTACTGACCACACCCCCCTAGAAAAAGCTCAAGCTCAAACTCAAAAACAGCAAACAAAATTTTACATTGCAACATTAAATGTCCGCACCTTAAAAACACATGAATCATTATTAGAATTACACCAAGCATTGAAATATATAAACTGGGATATATTAGGAGTATGTGAAGTGCGCAAGGCGGAGGAAAAAATTGAGGAATACCATGAATTTATACTATATTACAAAAATGAAGTACCTGGAATGTATGGAGTCGGTTTCCTAGTAAAAAAATACTTAAAAGATAGAATAATTGAATTTAAAGGTGTTTCAGACAGAATTGCCATCCTCAACATAACACTACCAAGCCACACAAAACCTGTGTCAATTGTGCAAATATACGCTCCCACTGAGCTTGCAGATGAGAACACGAAAAACAAATTTTATGAGAGTCTCCAATCAACTATGGAAAACTTGTCCAACTCTTTTGTTATTGTAATGGGAGACTTCAACAGCCAAATTAGTACCAGAAAGAAAAACGAAGATATTATTATGGGACCATATACAACAGGTAAAAAGAGAAACAACAATGGCCACCGTCTAGTAAACTTTGCTTTAGAAAACAAGTTGCACATTATGAACAGTTACTATAAAAGAAAATATAATAGAAAATGGACATGGGAATCACCTGACGGGACAAGAAACGAAATTGACTTCATAACCACAAACAAACCAAAAATATTCTCAAATGTGGAAGTTGTTAATCGCTTTAATTATAATTCAGACCACAGACTGCTACGAGCACATATTCAAACATCGAAACATACTAGGTCCCGAAAACACTTACAAGGTAGTAAACAACCATTACTACTACCAATTCCAAATAATGTCTTGGAAACACTCAAAAACTCACTATGCAGTATAAACAAATTGCAAGGAGTCCAGAATAAGTATAATGAATTGGAAAATCAACTGAAAAAAACAGAATTTGATGCCATCACAAACAAAAATACCAGAGATAATCTAGGCCCTGATGCAAGGCGACTATTCAAGGAAAGGATGTTAATGTGGCAAGATAGAAAAAACAGAAAAAGTGATATAACCAAAATAAGCAAGGAAATTACTCTCAGTATAAGAAAATACAGGAAAGAAATAAGAAACAATACCTTCGATTCATACATAAAAACCTCTGGAGGCGTCAAAAAAGCTTGGAAAGACTTGGAAGAAAACAAAAGTTGGATACATAAAATAACACACCATAAAAACAACAAGAGTAAAACAAGCAGAAATGATATAATAGAAGCAGCAACAGAATTCTACCGAGAACTTTATAGTGATACCAGGTCGCAACCAAAATCCCCATCAGCAACAGAAGAGACTTATAAAGAAGAATCAGTACCTATTTTCATGAAAGAAGAAATTATAAAAGCTATAAAATCACTGAAAAAAAACAAGGCCTCTGGTGAAGATAATATTTCTAACGAACTCCTTATAGGCACATGTGAAATTATCCTACCAATACTCACAGATATCTTTAACGAAATTCTCAGCAGCGAGGTTCTGCCACAACAATGGTCATCATCAACTATTATTTTGCTCCATAAAAAAGGAAACAAGGACAATATTAGTAACTACAGACCAATTTCCATGATGTCAAACATATACAAAATATTTTCCAAAATACTTTTAGACAGAATAACGAGAACTTTAGATGAAAATCAGCCAAAGGAACAAGCCGGGTTTCGTAAAGATTTTTCTACTCTAGATCACATTCATACTATAAAACAAACCTTACAAAAATGTAACGAATATAACATATCTTACTACTTGGCTTTCATAGACTATAACAAAGCATTTGATTCAATAAAAAATTGCAAAATATGGGAGGCCTTAAGAATGCAAGGAGTCAATTCCAAATATATTCGCCTAATAGAAAATATCTACAAAAACATGAGTGCAAACATTCGGACCGAGAATACAGGTAAATACTTTCCAATAGAACGAGGAGTAAGGCAGGGAGACCCACTCTCACCTAAATTATTTTCTGCAGTTCTCGAACTCATATTCAGGAATCTCGAGTGGTCAAGATATGGTATCAAAATCAATGGGGCACTACTAAATCATTTAAGGTTTGCAGACGATCTTATACTAATAAATGAAGACCCATGCAAGCTACAGGTAATGATTGAACAACTTGTGTATGAAAGCGAAAAGGTGGGACTACTAATGAATATTGAGAAAACTAAATTAATGACAAACAGAGAGAAAGTTCCAACTAAAACCCAAAAAGGCCCTATAGAGTATGTGGAAGAGTATACATATCTGGGACAGATTATCTCCCCAAAAGACATATCAAAAAAAGAAATCGAGAACAGAATAAACATAGCGTGGAAACGTTATTGGTCTTTAAAAGAAATTATGAAAAATCCTGAGTTACCACAAAAAGCTAAGAGAACAGTATTCAACAGCTGCATAATACCTAGCATGACCTACGGGTGCCAAACCTGGAGTTTAACAAGCAAAGAATACAAAAAGTTGGAGACATGCCAACATGGTATGGAACGAAGTATGCTGAATATACGAAGAAAAGACAAAGTAAAATTAAAAACTATAAGAAAACATACAAAAGTCACAGATGTTACATATACTATCAAAAAATTAAAATGGAGGTGGGCAGGCCATCTGATGAGAACCAAACTAGATAAGTGGGCAAAAGACTTGACAGAGTGGTGTCCAAGATATAACAAAAGGAGAAAGGGCAGACCATATTGCAGATGGGAGGACGATATCAAAAAAGTAGCGGGCCCGACATGGACAAGGAAGGCACAAGACAGAGAATTATGGAAGTTTCTAGGGGAGGCCTATGCTGAAAAGCAAGACAATCAGAAACACTAGTTTAATTGCCAGTGTCTAATAATCGATAATTGAATGTTGATAATTTAGTTTAATAGGAAATTATAATATTAATACAAATATAATTATAATAAATTGTTCGAAGTCACTAAATGGAAATGTATGTAATGCAAATGTCATATTGATTGATTGTTAATAAAGGCTTTATTATTATTATTATTATTATTATTATTATTATTATTACAGGATATCTGTATATAAATGCTGTCGAGAGAGATGAAAAATACTCGACCGATAGTAACACAATTATTAAATATTTCGATAGATACCTAGACGTAAATTAAGTTACGACGTTTTTAGGACCAAGTACGTTTGGACGTTTTTAGGTTCCTTTTTTAACTTTCGTTACGGAATTCTAAAACTATATCGAGTAACAACTATTCATTCATCTGAGCGTATCCCCGGTTGCATCCCTAGCTGGCGCCCGGGGTTCGCTACTATCTTATACAGTACATATTACATGTTCTTAACTATTATTTCGTCATTTAACTACACGGTATAATGTAGAATTTTTCCTTTATTTAATGGATGTACGTTTTAAGCTACCAAAAATAAAATTATAACTTCAATATTCAGCTAAATTAAAACTCATTTTGATAATAAATAGACAATTAAAAACAATAACATCGCTTGCGAACAATACAAAACGGACTTTATGTAACTGAACAAATTAAAGTAATTAATATTTGTGGCTGACTGGCTAATGAAATGGGTTCATATATCATAGCTGATTTATTTTTACGGATATTTTATAATTTATTACAATTTTTGCCCGCGTTCAAACCGCGTTAATATCGATCACTCGGAAACATTAGAATGTCCTGGAATTAAAGGTACCCTAAGTCTTTTCCTAGGCCTCAAATTACCTCTATACCAAATTTTATCCAAATTGGTTCAATTGTTGTAATTAAATTAAATTAAATTAAATTTATTTCAGGTAACTTAAGTAAGACCCATATACATTTCAAATTACTAATTAATACATATAAAAAGAACAATAATACATTAATAATAATAAATAATAAAAGTCAATAAATAATATATATACAATTCAGTTCCTGCCGCTATACCCGGCACTGTATGTGACTTGTCTGTCACAGCAATGCCGGATATAAGGGCAGTCCAGTCTAGATGCGATCATCGCCAGAACAGTGTTGGCGCTAGCCCTCACCCGGCGCACCAGGGACGCGCACCGCTTGCGCATGCTAGTGTGAAAACAGTCTGTCCGCGCGGTCGCAAACATACCAGATGCGCTGCAAAAGCGGGGCAGCCCCAACACTGCTCGGAAAGCATTATTAAATTGGACACGAAGAGCGCTATAGCTTCTTTGCGAATAGTTCGCCCACAGTGAGCACGTGTACAGCGAGGTGCAGTAAGCTTGAAAAAGTCTTACTTTCACCGCGTCTGAGCATCGTGCAAACCTGCGGGCCAACATATTCGCTCTCACCGATAGCGCCCTTCGCTCCCTTTCGATGTCTGCGTGGTCCTTGAGGCCAGCCGTGACTATATGCCCCAAATATTTAAATTGATGCACTTTTTCTAGAGGTGCCCCATTTAATGTAAGAGGTAACAGACAGAATAACTTTCGCTTTTTTTTTTGTTTTGGACAAATCACACAGATTGAGCTAGCCCCAAAGTAAGTTCGAGACTTGTGTTATGGGATACTAACTCAACGATACTATATTTTATAATAAATACATATATAGATACACATCCAAGACCCAGGCCAATCTGAAAAAGATAATTTTCCATCTTGACCTGGCCGGGGATCGAATCCGGTCACTCCGTGTCGCAGGCTGGCGTGTTGACCGCTGCGCTACGGAGCTAGTCAATTTATAATAATATTAGCATTATTAGTATGGATATTATTTAAAGTATGGAAGTATTGATAAAGCGGCAAAAGAAACACATCATCTGTAAAGATTTCGACGCTCTAATTATCATGTTTCATGAGATACAGCCTGGTGACAGACGGAGAGGTGAGCCATATAGGGGCCCGTTTTTACCCTTTGGGTACAGAACCCTAAAAATATGCTATTGGCTTTGTAATGCAAACACGTGGGCATTTTGTAATGACATGTCCCACGCCATTTTATAACGCGGTTATACCTATTTCTTCATTTTATTTTCGCAACGTTCATAAAAGATTATTGAATAACATAATATCGCACGATGATACGAGTCGTTTGAGCCAGAGCGGTTCAAATTGAAACGGAGACATTCTCATGCGATACAAAAAGCTGCGACGAGCGGCGGACGCGCGCACGTGACTTCATCTGGACGAGCAGTGTAAAGCAGCTGGAAACAAAAGGGTATCTGACTATACCTATGTTTGTTGTTTTTCGTGTATGTAAGTGGCTAACACTGGTGTCAGATTTTTCAAGCCTAAAAGCATCTGACATAGCTTAACGACTGCCATCAAAGATGACAACATCCGGGACCAACGGCTTAACGAAGCACGGAAGGCACGTTAAGCCGTAACTATACCTATAAAATATACATACATACTTTAACGCTTATTTTCCTTGAGGGGATCTGTGTAACCAAGGTCCTAGATCTTTAAGAACCAAGGCCATGTTAAGCATGTTAGAGGTTGTATGCAAATAAAGTATAGATAAACCAGATATAAATGATGATTTTATTATAGCGGTCTACCTCCGTGGTCCAGTGGTTAAGGCGTTTGCCTGTAGACCCGGGGGTTGTGGGTTCAATTCCCACGGGAAGCATACTTTGTTTAGTTGTTTCCAGTATGGTTAGGACATTGCAGGCTTAAATCACCTACTCGAAATGAATGAATGAATGATAGCGGCGTCGTATTTATTTGCATAAACACGGTCGAAATAGGCCAGTAATAGCATGCAAATCATGTGTTAAACGTATAAATATATTTTTTATCTATGACCAGCTTGAAATTGTCTAATTATACTTGACAGACACATCAATATTACAGTCTCAGAACAAGGAAGTCCTTGTTCCTTCATCTAGATGAAGGATATGAGATGTCTTTGCCTAACACTGGGACCGAAAAAAAAACTATAAGTCGTATCGTAACGTAACCGACATTCTGTATAAGTTTATGCTGTAGACACGGCTGTTCGGACTGCCTCTGTCAGGTGCTGTGTCGTGTGGTTCGCTGTGACATAATTTTTATTTGCTTTTCAAAACAATAAATACATACTTTATAAAAAATAACCACATAAAGAGATTACACTTGTGAATGGTTTCCTACCATGGTTAATTCATACAATATTAACTACCAAAAACCCTTAGAAACAAATTTTTTGGATGAGCCTTCCCATAGATATCAGAATATGTGGCCTTCCCTAGAATTTTTAAAATAAATTTATATTTCTATTTTGCTTGGATGTTGCATATTGCATTATTGCATGCTTGTTGAACATTAATCGAACAAAACAAGATAACGTCATCAAAGACACGTCACTTGTTTGGGAACCGCCATTAGTATTTTATCATTTTTTGACACAGCAGCATTAGAAAAAAAATTCAAATGTTTTACGATTCCAAAGCTACAGCCCCTGTGTAACGAAGCCTAATAATTTTCCTATCCTCTTCCTTACTAACCTATTCTTCTACTTGATTCAAGACATAATTGAATAAGACATTCTCAGCAACGCCCCGACGACGCGCGCGCTGCGGAACCTTAACCAGATTGCCGAAAAAATAGACCTGTTTGCCTGTTCGCTGAGCGAATTCATAAGAACAGCATTGTATGTAATGTGTTACAAAAATTAACTGCTTGTCTATCGTATTGGTGTACACTGTAATGTTAGATTTAAGCTTTGATGAAATAAATAAATAAATAAATTTTCTCAGCTACTCATCGATGGCATCAACGATCGACATTATAGCAGTAATTATATTTTACACGGTCGCGTGTAAAATATATGACCAGCTATACTTCGCTCCAACTTTCTTCTAAACCACGATAACCCCTCCTGCTCCGCAGACCGCAACCCGCGTTCACCTAATTATTAGGCTATTGCTCGATCGCTATATCGATTTGCCATCAGCATAGTCCACGTGATCGTGTGTTGACTAAATACCGTTCATCTTGGCAGCTCAGGGTGATCCGATTTCCTGCATCTAAGAATCTAGCCCTCTATAGCTTCTATTTAGGTACAATACCACCGAATTCCTCTTGATGTTTTCTACATCAAAAACAAGTAGTAGTCATATATTGGAGTATCAAGATCAGTCAGAATTTAACTTTACCCTCGACATTCCCACGCAATACAAACAACTTATCCTATGGAATCAATGCTAGGAACTCAAAAAACCAACATTTCTATACAAGTGTTTAGCCGTCCGGATTCCCAAAAATATTGCAAATTTTATTTGACTTCCCAGCATTGGTCCTATAGGAAAAGTTGTTCATATTGTCGGACTGAGTTACTCCTCTGATGAAATGTCAAGGGTAAAAGTAACACACTGTATAATTATTTTTTATCTATACTATAATAATATTATAAAGCTGAAGAGTTTGTTTGTTTGTTTGAACGCGCTAATCTCAGGAACTACTTGTTCAAATCGGAAAATTCTTTTTGTGTTGGATAGTCCCTTTATTGAGGAAGGCTTTAGGCTATAAAACATCACGCTGCAACCAATAGGAGCGAAGCATCAATAAAAAATGTTTTGAAAACGGGGGAAAATTATTCATCTATACTAAGAAAAAACTAACTAATCATAAGAACAGAAATTGCCGCGGATGAAGTCGCGGCAACAGCTAGTTACTAAATAAAAATCAATGGCATTTAATATTCACGAATATTGTCGCGCTGGGTGGTGGAACGAACCCGAGATTGTCCGGTTATGGGTTCGTGCAAGAAGACCACTAAGCCACTACTCACTAACGTTTCACATTCCACCTTACACCGCCGCGAGCGCTACCTTAATTCACTTTTATGGACTCATACGAGACTATTTTGAAGTTTCGGTACTTGTTTTGAATTGGTTTTAGGGTAATGGCGTATTAAGACTGGAAGTTCGGTGAGATAGGCGAATTGTTTTGAACTTTTAAATGTCCAATTATACGTCGAAAGTAAATAAAATAGAGTACTTACTAGAAATCTCTGAGGATACGCTAATTTACACAAGTGGCTATGATGGAGAGATGATGGAAATGGGACGTTTTTTAATGCAGGGAAATATTTTGCCTCATTTTCACAGATATTGTTCGGGTTCCGTATTAAAAGAGGCAAAATAGGAACTATTAGGAAGCTTGAGCTTTCTAACGCGACCGAGTAAACTATCCAATGCAAAGCAAACTCGAGTACTTCATGTAAACTCCTGTAAAAATCAAATAATGTTGACAAGTCGAATCAGCCATGGAGGCCGTCAACGATTTTCCGCAACTATATATCAAAGTGCAAATTATTAATTGCAAACCCAATGATGCAGGCCCAGGAGAAAGACTCTAAAATGGAACTATCTTAAACATACCCTCGTTATGCAGATGTAAGATTGTTAATTTTAAGTTGGCTCGTTCCGGTGGCTGCCGGGCCAAATAAAGGAGGGCACAGAAGTATACTCAGTTAGCTTTGCCGTTTAGTCGATGCCAAAAAGTAGTGCTTAACACTTTACCCTGCTAATCGAAAGGCACCGGGTTCTGGATAGAAAGAAACCTCAAGATTTTTTTAAATATTTAGAACAGTTATTTAGAGGTACAAATAATAAAGCAACTTATAAGGAGTGTTATGCTACGTTTTGAGTAGTAAAAAATCGAAAAAACGGGTGCTGGAGCTACCCAAGGAGCTATTTTCTAATGGCGTCAGATAGGTGATCGGGAGCAAAAATTAAGCAAAATCATATGATAGCATAAATGTTGTCATTATAGCGGACCTCGGACTTCCACGCACTGCAGCTAAGGATGTGACGAGAAACCCTCAGATAAGGAGGAGGATGGATTTATAGACCCTTAAAGTATTTAAACTTTAGTTAAGTTTATGTCCCTGACAAGGGACCACAGGACCACATCAAAGTATTTAAACTTGAACAGAAATTTGAGTCACAGACAGCAGTGCCACATCTGTTGCTAAGTTTAGATTGTGCGGGAAATTCCGAAACACAGGAATTTACAAGTTGCGGACTTGGAGCCACTGGCGGTGTTTTATGGGGACTGCGGGGCTACGGGGCTGAAAGGGGGTTGTGGGGGTGGGGGGCTAATTAATTGCGCCGTTATTTGTTATAGTTTTTGTTCGGAGTTGGACCATGCTGATGTAAGAGCGTGGTTCCCGGTTTTACCAGAGTTTGTATTATGCGCCGAAACTTTTAAATGTTGAACTGGTGTTGAATGATGGTAAAGCAGATTTGAAATTATTAAATAAACAATTATATTCATCATCAGGTCTTTTTTAGTCTCCACTATAGGAGCAAAACCCTCTCTGTACTACAAGAGCCATACTTGGCCAGAGCAGTCAGAGGACTTGGCCTACACTCTCCACCGTAACAGTTGTTAATAAGCCTCGTTTAGCTTGTAATCCTAAGTCGCCTTCTACGACACCCACGGGAAGACTTGGAGTGGTCCTATTCTACTCTGCCGGATACCACACGGCTCAAACAATAGGCTAGTTTCCTGGGTCGTAATAATAACATAATAATTAGTCCGTCAGTTAGATAAATAAAGAATATTGGTCACGTATTTTTTCTTTTGTCAAATAAACAATAAATAATAAAGATAAGGCGCGTCAAAGTGCAGGAGTGGGGGCTCGTGACGTCAAAGTTTGCTAATAATTGTAGCAAACTATGACGTCACACGGAACTTCATAGGGCTATATCTTTATAATTTTTTGTTTAATCAACAAAAGAAAAAATACGTGTCCAATAATTTTTGAATATCTAACTGACGGACTAATTGTATTTTTTTAGGAAACTAGCCTATTATATTAGGAAAAAAAAATAAAAATATAACAACACATGCATAATAATCATGTCAATATCCCTTATAGGGTAGACAGAGACTAACGACATAAGAGCCAAAGCCCATTTAGCGTGTAGGTGTGCAAAAAGATTGAAAACACAATCAAAGGTGAAGTCAGGGATTATTTTCAACTGCTTGCTCGGTGGTTGTAGGTTTTCATCAGGTACCTACGCGCACCCAGCCTCCCGAGCTGATACTAGCTTTTCCCCAATCATTCGAGTGAGTATTATATCCCAACCTTCATTCCCTTTCCAGATCCAACAAATTCCTATTCTTCCCCAGCCTAAAATGCTTTAGATGAGCACAAGCGTCGAAAACACAAGAACCCAAAAAATCTAGGCTTGCCAACCCGTCTGCTACGTGTGGTGAGTTTGGTAATGTCCTTCCATGGAAGGAAGTATCCTTGGAAGATGCCTTTGTCTGATAATGATGATGAGAATCAAAACAATAGGGATGGGATTTCCGCATTACCTGTTGACATGATTTCTTAGATTTATATTCTATAGGTGGTCTCTACGTTCTGCGTAGGTAGAGAAGCAGGTGGTACTTAGAATATTTTATATTCTCCCATAGCAGCATGGAAAAGAACAAGAAACAAAAATATATATTTGTTTCATAAAAGATATTTTTTTTCCTACGTGTTTGTATGGCATTAGCATAATTAAATTGGTGTTATTTATTGAGTTCCGTACCCAAAGGGTGCCAAAAGGACCCTTATTACTAAGCCTCCAATGTCTGTTAGTCAGTCCGTCCGTCCGCCTGTCACAGTGCTATATCTAATAGAACCGTAAAATGTTGATAACTGATTTTTATACAACGTGTATTTCTACATATTGCCGTTAAAACAACAAATAAGAAAAATAAACAACATCTATAACAAAATGGGGGTTCCATAGAAGAAACTTGTGCTTTTGAGTATTTTTACGATTTGTCAAAGTTGCTGTTTTTTTATTACTGAGACGTCAAACCACAGATACTTAAAAACGATAGGGTTCTTGCTTGAAGAGGTCAATATTATACGGTAGTACGGAATTTGTGCTGTGTATGCGACTCACACTTGACCGGTTTTTAAAATTACTTTCTTTTCGCAATGCATCGCTGTTGCAGGCAACTCGATATAAAATAATTCGCTCCCGTCTCGCGGGTGATATATTGCACATCCAGTCCGGGCGATCGCAAGGGATATAGAAATAAAAACTGAGTCCATTTGCTCGTACTTACACACGATGTGTTGAGCTTTATACTCAGTTTTGGAGCGCAGAACTTTGTTTTGTAGATATGTGACTGTATCATTGAAAACGAATGTTTCCAATATACACAGTCGTCTTTGCATTATGTTGTATGGTAAACATAATTTCCTGACACGAATTTTAATACTTATAGATATTTTAAATTATTGTTTTAATTCGATTAGTTTATTTAAACTTAGCTATAGTAATATAAGTTTATTAAAATTTTAGGTTTGTACCTGAATAGCTAAATTATAATTTTTAATGAAATAATTTGGCCAAAAGCGAATACAATACTTAAAGTTTTGTAATATGCATTTAATGCCTACGAAATGCATTTAAGGCCTACAAAATAAAGCCCAATTTATGTGAAAGTCATATCGTTGTCCCATATCCGTATATTATTTGTTCTCTTTTTTGAGCTAATGTCGACCTGATGATGATAATCATCATCATCAGGTCTTTTCAGTCCCCACTGCAGGAGCATGACCCTCTCTGTACTACCGTATATATCATACTAGAATAGACAGAGGACTTGGCCTACACTCTCCTCGCTTATTAATTTGTTCATTTACGTGTTTCTTTCAAAGATTCAAAGATTTATTCAGAAAATAGGCCTTTTCAGGCACTTTTTCACGTCAATTCACATTTTAAATAATACTTATTATATTATATTCAAATTATTAATTATTTGATCAAAAGCTACAAACTACTAGCGTTTCGAAACCGACCACTGCAGAGAAGAAGACGCCGAAAGAAACTCTTTTCAACAGTATTGGTCGCCTACTTGCCTGAAGGGCTTTGTATGATATTTAATATTTTTATTTCCTTTCTTTTTTATTCTGATGTCATGTTATATACAATTTTAATTTACATATTTTTGTGGAACACGTTATGTTAGCGATCGAGCGTGCAACAACAACAGATATGATAAAAGTCTCAAAGATAGATAGAAGTCTCAAAGAGGCCGAGCAGACCTGTCCCCCCTGGCAGTACCCGTTCACGAGTTGACGCATGGATCAGCTTTCTACAAAACATTAAATGTTCGTAATTAAATGCATCCTATCCTTCCTAAACCAATCTAATATTATAAATGCGAAAGTGAGTTTGTTTTTCTATTTATTTATTAAGCTGTCATGTCTTAACTTCTGATCCATCTTGAAATTTTGCATACACGTTGTCTGGGGTACGGAGAACGACAAAGAATATTTTCATCTCGGAAAAAAAGATCCGTTTCCAACCATGACGCGAGTGAAGCTGCAGGCGAAAGTTAGTTTAAAATAAAGTTAAAAACTTTTAAGTTATTGAGTATTTAAAATATTCAAAGGAACATCAATATTATATAATGTTACTTCAGTATTTTTTTTTTTTTTTTTTATGTATATCCGACGGCAAACGAGCTGACGAGCCACCTGATGGCAAGTGGTCACCGTCGCCCATGGACATCTGCAACACCAGAGGAGCTGCTGATGCGTTGCCGACTCTTAAGATACCTGTAAACACGCCTTTTGAAGGACCTCAAGTCATAAAACACAGGGAAAACCTCGGGAGGGAGTCCATTCCACAATCTTGCTGTACGAGGAAAAAAACCACGTGACGCTCTGACATTTTTGGAGACCCAAGTGTCAAGGATGTGGGGATGGACTTTACTCCTGTGGCGAGCGGTGCGGTGGTAGAAAGGTGACGGTGGCACCAATTCAAAAAGTTCTTCAGAACACTCCCCATAGTATAGACGGTAAAATACACACAGAGAGCCAACGTCTCTCCGTAGACCGAGGGTGTCTAAATCGTCTGTGAGTGTGGGATCGTCGATAATACGAATTGCCCGGCGTTGGATGGAATCAAGAGGAAGGAGTTGGTATTGAGGTGCACCAGACCAGATATGAGAGCAGTACTCCATGTGGGGCCGGACTTGAGCTTTATATAATAAAAGTCTATGACCCGGAGTGAAGTACTGCCTCGCTCTATTGAGCACCCCAAGTTTTTTAGAAGCCATTTTGGCTTTACCTTCCAGATGACTCCGGAATTGGACCTCCTTCGTAATATCGACGCCAAGGATCCCAATACTCTTAGAAATGGTAAGAGAGGTGTCCCGAAACTTCGGTGCTATGTTAAATGGGGTCTTCTTAGCGGAAAACACGCAGACTTGTGTCTTAGTAGGGTTGAATTGAACTAGGTTTAGTTTACCCCATTCAGAGACCTGCTCCAGAGAGGTCTCAATGTCAGACACAAGTCTCTTTCTGTTCTCCTCCACCTGTGTTTGAGGGATATTTGCACGACCTGCATAATATGCATCACCCGTACTGTCGTCTGCATAGCAATGGATGCTACTAGTGTTAAGCATGTCGTTGATGTGCAGAAGAAACAGCGTAGGTGATAAAACAGATCCTTGGGGGACGCCAGCATTGATGGGCATGATATCGGAGCATAATCCGTCTATAACGACCTGAATGCTTCGCCCAGATAAGAAACTAGCGACCCACAAGCATAGTCCCTCAGGAAGCCCGAAAGATGGTAACTTCGCGAGAAGAGCCTTATGCCAGACCCGGTCAAAAGCCTTTGTGACATCTAGACTAAATGCCAGTGCTTCTCCCTTGCTCTCGATGGCGGCTGCCCATCGGTGCGTTAAGTACACAAGAAGATCACCAGCACTACGCCCGTGGCGGAACCCGTATTGACGGTCACTAATTAGCTGATGATCTTCAAGGTAACCAAGGAGCTGGATGTTTATCACACGCTCCATCACCTTAGAGAGCAGGGAGGTTATCGCAATAGGCCGATAGTTAGACGGGTCTGTGCGGTCACCCTTTTTAGGAATAGGGTGAACGTAGGCTACTTTCCACGAAGACGGGACTTTTCTTGAGGTGTAAGACAGCGAGAATAGGCGTGCTAACACCGGAGCCAACTCAGGGGCGCATGTTTTGAGTACAATTGCTGGAATGCCATCAGGCCCGCTGGACTTCCTGACGTCGAGGGAAAACAGAGCAGTATACATTGACTTTGCATGCGAGTAACTAGTGAATAGTAAATCATAAGTTGATATTTTTAATGCACATATATAAAAATAAATAATTTAATTTGATAATAAGAATTTACTTACCGAATCCGATGAGATGTGATAACTCGGACACATGTCTAGAGTGGCTCAAATTCCGGTATCTCGAGTTGATGAGGGTCGCGTGAGTTACGTACTGAAGCGGGTTGCGAGGAACTGAAAAAAGTGATTGTAACAGTTATTTGGCGCTGAGAGTGGCACCATGAACTACGTATGTGTCTCTATAATATTTAAAAGCCACAGAATGAAAAACACATTAGAAGCGTTATCACGCGTGATTTCTATGAAATCCAGCGTCGCCTCATTTCAAGCATACTACTATCGCAACACAATTGAGTAGAAACTCCTCTTTTGATCAAAATTTTACTAAGACTTCTCACTTTACACGTTATAATAGCACACGTCGGTATTTTTCGCTTTATTTTTTACGTAAATCTCACTTTCCTTCGACGATCGTGGTACGAACTACTTAGGTGATTCAAGTGAGCTGATCGTGCGCAGTGTCGGCGCGCGTGCCACGCCCCCTTGCCATTTCTAATGTTTTTGTTGTTCTGTCAGCTAGGCTGTGACCAGAGGGTCTCGTACTCCCATAGTATGGCTAGTAGATGAGGCTCACCTGAGTTATGCACTGGAACGGGGTGCGAGAAGCAGGAAGAGTTATTTGGCTAAGAGTGGCATCATGAACTATATATGTCCCTGTCTGATATATTAGAGCTAGCCTTTGTCAAGAGTGGCTCGTACTTCTATAGTATCTCGAGTAGACGAGGGTCACGTGATTCATGTACTGGAGAAATTGGGAAAAGTGATTGTAGCACTTATTTGGCATTGAGAGTGTTACTTTTCTCTCTCCTTCACTCTCTGATATTTTTAAGAGCAGAGCTTTGGAGCATTAGAGTCGTGAAATGGGTTAGGTAAAATCTAATGTAACAGAATAATTAAAAAATATTACAGGTTCATTAGATATATCTAACAGATTAATGTACATACAAACGTTGAGCCAGCGACGTCTTACGCGTCATCGGGGTGTCGGCTGTTGTCTCGCGAAAACGGTGATACACCATACACCACACTCTTCGGTCAGAAATTGTCGTCCATAAAAATCGGGACCAGCACCACAACTGATTCGAAGTTCACGTCGCGTCGTGGCGCGACTTGATATTGGTTTGTGGTTTTGGGGGTTGCAGTGGCAACATCTATATCGACATTCGCCATGATAGCACGGGCTCCAGCGCTCATGCTCAGATAGCGAAAACTGTCATGACCAGTTCAAGCTAATGAATAAATATAATGGTCAAAATCAAAACCAAAGCCTTTTATAATCGTCATATAAAATTATAAATACTCTCTAGTGAACGTGTGAATGTGCATATTAGTTATTTGGTACCGAGAGTAGCGCCACCTATCGTTCTCTCTGATATTTAAGAGCAAGCCTGTGTCAAGAGTGGCTAGTAGTCCTCCCATAGTATTTCGGGTAGATGCAGGTTGTGTGAGTTATGAAAGTTAGTGAGCACTTCACACACTAAGTTACGTTAGTGTGCAAGTTTCCTTATAGTCTTTTCCTAATGGAATAATAGTTTCTTCAGAAAGGTAGATTGTACAATAAACCCTTATTAGTCGATTCGAGCCACGTAGCGCACATTCAACATCCCATACCAAAGTTGTTTTACCACCCAGGCAATTTGTACGGGAATGTGTATTTTTTTAAGTTCCCAGCATCTTTACTCCTTAAGTAATCTACAAACCCAACCATGCAAACTCAAGATGGCTGCCGATTTGGCTGCTGGAAAATCAATACCCCCAGACATTGATTATTTAATTTGTTTTGATTTTAATTGATTTTTTTACCCATGACTGTAATTGATTTTTTTACACATGGCTGCTGAAAAATCAATATCTATGGGTATTGATTTTCCAGCAGCCATGTGAAAAAGTTGTTTGTTCTGGCGGATTAAGTCAAGGCTATGATTTGTGTAAATATTACCCTGTATCAACACGTTGATATAAATATACACTTTTAAATGAGTTTCACCATATGTTTACGAAAAACTGATTAAGGCCATAACCATAAATAACGTAATACGAAGGTATAACTGAGTTGTAACCGCAGAACCCTAAATGGCCTGAATTCAAGGCGTTCGTGACTGAACGCAACTAGTCAATAGTTAACAGTCGGCTTGTGAGTCATTCACTCCAATCTACACAGTCATAACTTCAGAATAGAAACAAGAAAGAAAAAGACTAAAAAACAACTGCTCTACCCCAAAAAAAATATAGACTTGGTCCTCAGGAGGGCAAAGGGTAAGGATGGGTAAGGATTCTTACGGCACAAAATCAATTCGCGTGTTCCAGGTGCTAGGCTGTATAGCTCACCCATCATTTTTGATATAAAATTGTTTTTAAATCGCGTCAATGTTTTTTTTGACATGTAGCTACGGCTTCCATTCAAAAACAACTCTCAGTGGAATCGAGGAGCCCGATGGCCTAGTGGGAGTTAGCATTATTAGCGCTTACGCATGATAAGCAAATCCGACCGCGGTCCCCACCGGGACAGGTAACCGCAAGTGGCATAAAATATCTCGAGCTCCTTCGTGCTTCGGAAGGCACGTTCAGCCGTAAGTCAATGTCTGATGCCTTTAGGGCAAAGTCTTACGCCGGTGTAGGCCACTCACACAGATGAGAAACAAACAAGTGGCTCTTACCGCGACCGTTCTGCAGAAGTTTGTTTGGAGAACCGACGGGATGTAGGTACTCGAGGTACTTATTCTATGTAAACAAAGTCGCGGCCAAAAGCTAGTATTATACAAATTCGGTATTAAAAAATAAACTCGCCAGTCACCATTTACGCCAGTCTAAAGAACGTAATAGAGCGGTACAATCGACCTTCGAAGTACCTTCACACAAAACGTCTTTGAACCGAGTATGGAGCGTATTGAGAGCTAGGCTTTCATGTAATTTTGGGGTCAGTTCACACCGAGGCTCGACGAGCGTAATTTTTCGGGTTATGTACCTCAAAAATAAAAGGATCACTTAGTTGTCTGTCTGTCCGTCTGTCACAGCCACCTTGTTCTGTAAATTCGGACTATGGTGGAGGACCGATTAAATTCAAATTTGGTTCAATTATTGACGTATGTATGTGTAAGTAAGTTTTATTCCTGATCCAAGCAACCTCATAGATATAGCGAAGTGGTGATATACCGACAGATCTTTGCTCCTGTCTCAGCCACAGTAAATCCGAGTCATATTATAATACTTTAATAACTACACTATACTAAAAAGATACACATTTAACCCTCTGCAACTGACGTGGTATAATTTTCTCAATTTTGCTGATGTGGTAGACTAGCAGACACCATTTCTCACTAAAGTAGTTATTATAATTTGTCATTTAAACCTATTTTATATGTCTTTAGGTTAAATGTACGTACTAAACAATATAGTAAATTAATAAAAAGCAAAATAAAAGTCATGTATACAAAATTACAGCCTTTATTGCATATGGCACTCTATGAACATAAATTTCAGTCCTCTTCTCAAAAACTTAAACTAAAAAAAATCTAACAATCTTTTTACCATTAATTATTATTTTTTTTGATAAAATATTAATAATTAACACATGAAAATAGAAATTCTTGAAATTTAACCGTGAGATCTAAAATAACACAGTCTCAAAGTGTTACAATTTTTGTTGTCAAATATCACAAATACGTTGCGAGCATTGCAGACAAATATTTTGAACAATCACAACAGTTATATTTAGTTTGCCGTTTTAATTTACTTGGGCAAATAGAACATAGCCTTCGTCCCCCCGTTGGAAAATTGTAACGTTGCAGTTACAATTTTCGGAGGCAAATCATTTCCCAGAATTCGACAAAGTATCAAACTGAGAAGTATTTTCTCGACGACGTGGTATTCTTACAATATCTATACTTAATATTATAAATCTGGAGAGTTTGTTTGTTTGAACGCGCTAATTTCAGGAACTACTGGTTCAAATTGGAAAATTCTTTTTGTGTTGGATAGTCCATTTATTGAGGAAGGCTTTAGGCTATAAAACATCACGCTGCGACCAATAGGAGTGAAGCATCAATAAAAATGTTTTGAAATCGGAGAAAAATTATTTATCTATACTAATAAATCATAATAACAGAAATTGCCGCGGACGAAGTCGCGGGCTACAGCAAGTTATGAGATAAAGTTCTAGATGTCCTAGGACCCTTTTGAGTATTCCAAATACCTAAAACCATTTTTACCTTTGAACACACCTACGTTAGATGGTTGAGTGCATTCTTCAAGCACCTCTTGGTTATTTTGCCTTCTATCCCCATGCTCTCGTTTTCTTCTACCTCCAATGAAATCATATCCTCTTCAAAGTGCACTGTCTCCGGTTTAAAATTAGGGTCCGCCGAATTATCGTCCAAATCGCTGAACTCCTCGTCTTTTTCTTGATCCAACCATTCAACTATTTGCTGATCGCTTGTTGTAGAAGCAAATTTTCCAGCTGATGATCTTTTTGATTTGTAAGGTCTGTCCATTGTGTTTTATATGAAATATGTGCAAAAATTATGCAAAAACTATAGCAAACAAACAATTATACTGACATCGTAGTCTGTAAGACACTATGGTAATTTAACAAATTTACTGATGTGGTAGTCTGACAGATACTTACGGTAATACTGATGTGGTAGAGCGGTGGACACTGCAGCACCTACGCACTCACGTGTGGATTCTGCAACCACTGCCGCCAGGCTGACGGGTGCCGCGGCGCAAGTTAGGAAGGTACTAGAAACGCGGGAATCGAAAATCAAGAAATAAAGTTTTGAGGGAAGATTATCTACTTCGTGGTGTCTGTGGGACTACCACGTCAGTTGCAGAGGGTTAAGAATGAAATAAATAAATGGCCATGTTGTGTTCCGAATATCCTTAGGTGTTTACAAATAATATCAATAGACTATGTATATTTTGATTAACAAATTCGATATTTCAATGCATTTTGAGGAGTAATAAACATTTTTCATGAGGCCATATCTAAGCCAGTCTAGTTAGCCAATCAGTCGATGAGCCAGTAATTTTTATTGGTTAAAACTTACTTGGCTTCTTTTAATGTGTCTTTTACATGAGGTCTATAGCCAAGCCAGTCCCTTAAAAGGCCTTTAGAACAACCGGCCTCTTCAAACATAGTCGAGTCACGTCTTGGTGTGAACTGAGCCTATGTCATTCAATATGAACAGACCAACGTCAATCGATTTCTATTCGTAGCCTTATTATAATTTATAACTTTGACTACCTATACATTTTAAATGGCAAATGGGACATAATTAAACAGAAACTACTTTAGCACGACGGCCAGAAAAGAATTATTATTGTTTTTTTTGATTAAAACTAACGCGAGATAATAACATTATTTATATGTGAATTACGGGTTACTCACGTACGAAGTCAGCTACAGGCCGACATGTTTCAACCTCATCCGGAGGTCTTCCTCAGGGCGAATGTGAACCGAGACGCGCGCACGGAGTCGTCCCGATTCGCACTGACACTAGTGACGAGCGACGCGGCATGCGTGGGCGGCGCGGGCAGCGCGGTCCGCGGCTCGCTGAGCTCTCTGTGACAGTGCTGGGGTTGATGGGGGTTGCTGATGTTCTGCATTGATGATTCCCGTAGCTTTTCTGGGATCCCCATTTGCGTCTTCATCATCATCATCAGTGGCTGACATTGCGCGTACGTGAAAAGAGCTCACTGTGTCAAGTTCTGCTGGCTGAACATGGCTTCTACTGTCCGTTTTCTGAAGCAATGGTTTCCAGGTAAGCTCCAACCTCCATCGCGATTGAAATTCGGGCGTTTACTAATCTCTATAGCTTCTCGTATTTTACGAGGGACAAAGCTTTTCTCTCTCGCTAAGACTTTAGCTTTGTCAAAGCGGATGTAATGTGTAACATCCGACTCTATCGCGTGCTCGGCGATGGCTGACCCGGTGCTGTCCAATTTCTTCAGACTCCGTATATGCTCATGCAGCCTTGTTGACACATTTCGTCCTGTCTCTCCCACATAGCTCTTTCCACAGTCGCAAGGGACTTCACATGTCGGCCTGTAGCTGACTTCGTACGTGAGTAACCCGTAATTCACATATAAATTATTATTGTGTTTTTAGGGTTCAAATATATACTATTGTTAAGTTACTTATGTATGATGAAACTAACATAGATGCATTATTCTACCATTACTGCCTCAATAGTTTTGAACATCTGAGTTATTAATAGAATCATTACAAATTTATTAACAAAGGCTATATATATTTTATATAATTTTAATAGAGTTATATACATTTTAATAATGGATGGAGTCGTTTTGTATTTTAATTATATAATTTTTAATTACACAAGCAAGCTACAAAACTTACATAGTAAAAGATACCGGTAAGATTCAGAGTTACAATCCAAGACCCAGGTCAATCTGAAAAATATTGTTTTTCCATCATGACCTGGCCGGGGATCGAACTCGGGCACTCTCGTGTCGCAGGCTGGCGTGTTAACCACTGCGCAACGGAGCTTTACCGGAGTTGAACCGAGGAAAGTCAGCATCAGCAAGGTAGCGAGGATCTCTATGGCCTGGTGGGCACGTTGCACGTACACATGCACCACCCCGGGGATGGTTACCACTAGGACTGGTGAACATGACTGTTATTTTAAGTTAGTTTGTAAGTCGTTCAGCTTCTTCAGATGCCTTTAAGCAGCTTGAAAAATCTGACACAACCTGTTTCTGCAGTGTTGGCCACTTGCTCACACGATTAACATACTTAGGGAATAGCGGGCAAAAGCTAGTTTCTAAAATAAAACGACTTAAACCTGAAATTAGCCAGTTAGCATACAATATACTGCCATTATTCAGCAGGCAACTGCGCAATAAATTTTACATTAGCTAGTATGGCTGTAAAATGAATACAGTCCAGAAATGGGGTACCATGTGCGCTCAGACAACAGATATGGCCGATCGGTGTTTGTAGTATCTGGTTATTGTATTTGAAATAGAACAAGATCAAAAATTGAAAAGGTATATTACTTCCACTCCCCATTTAGGTTAGAGTCCTACTTCTTGACTGGCCATACCAAAAATCATATTTTCTCAAATTCAAAACGTTTATTCAAAATAGGTTTCTTTAAACACTTATTACAATTAATCAAATATGACAATTCATGTTTCACTTCTCAACAATTGTTAACGTCAAAAATTTACTTATGGCTAAGTTTAATGCCGCTTCCAAAGCAAAGTGCAGAAGAAGGGGCATTAAACTGCACAGCGTACTTTCTCCAAAAGACGTCAACTCACGATTTCTCGATTATATCAATACAATCATTTTAAATTAATACTAATGTTCTGGAAAAATGAAAAAGCACTTCTAGCTTAAGCTAACTAGTAAATCGAACTTTAACCATAGATAATGTTCTCAAAGATGTTCATACATCGATCCACAGATAAATACACCCAAACACAGACGGTATAACGAGAGAAACACTGCTCTTTTTTTGGTTTAAAATAGAAACTAACATGCAGTACATACTAGAGCTTTGGTTGTTTATTTTTGTTTTTTGTGTGTGTAAGTGGCCAACACTGGTGTCAGGCATCTGACGTAGCTTAACGACTGCCATCAATGGTGGCAGCCGGGACCATGGCTTTACGTGCCTTCCAAAGCACAGAAGAGCTCGAAATATTTTTATACTACTTGCGGTCACACATCACAGTGGGGACTGTGCTCAGGGTTGCTAGACATACAATAAATAGCTTTAAATAATTAGATGAGATAGGTAGAAAAGAACGGCTCAGCGTTACGCTAGACTAGGGATACCCTAATCCAGCACTGATTTTCAGCCATCACCTTCTGATTCATCAAGGTATGACATAGTTTTCTGTAGCCTCGTTAATTTGCAGCGTCATGGGCTCGCTCATAATAATCGGTTGATTAGCGTACAATGTTACGCCGTTCGGAGTTATGGAGGTAATGCATCACGTACATAAGTTACAAATTTAGTGGACACGGATATTATGGCTGTGTATTTTGAAAATAAACCTCGCGAAACAAGTGAAACATAGTAAAAAGGAATAAAATCTTCTAGTTATAATACTTTGTAATATTATTTGTGTACTGACTTATTCTTATGAAGATCGTCAAACTAGCTCGAGAGAATAAAAAAAACGGAGAATCATAGATATAGCGGTGCGACAAGCAACCCACCAGACGTGGACTTTACTTCCAACGGTTCAAAGCTCTGTCTACCCCTCGAAGAATAAAGACCTAGTATGTATGTATGTATATGTGAGACGGCTCTGTGATGTGAGCTTGTATGTATGTAAAGAAAATCTCTAAGGGTTTGTAGTCATCATGGCAAGCTGTCACACTGGAGGTCTAGGGATAAAAGCCCGGTTAGGTCAAAGATTAAAAATGATCTTTTTTTGCATTAACCTAGGTCTGGGATGTTTGTCTATGATTTTTTAAAAATAATATTATAGAATCTTTGTTCTTAAATATAGGTTTTTAATACCCCAGGCTCTGTCTACCTTGTAAGAGAAAAAGACGTGATAGTATGTATGTTAAAATTTAGTATCGATAAGTTAGTATTCATCACAAGTGTCGAACTTATTTTAAGGCTAGCTCAACCTGTGTGATTATTGTCCATATACAATTATGTATGTATGTATAAAGAAACAAGTACACTGGGAAATATCTAATAACATTAGAGAACTGTTAGTTTGTGCACACTAGCACTAGCCCACTAGGATACTATTTAGTAGTATCCTAGTGTGTTAGTGCTAGTGTTTAATATAGAGGCTGTTCTTTTTTAAACTTCTGAAGTCTAGTTGTGGCAGAGCCATGCTAACTGCAAAATTGATTTTTCCTAATAGCATGAATGGGCCGACTTGTCCAGGGAAGTAATACACTCTTACAGAAAATCGACGTTTGAGTAGAAGCTTTACCACTTCTATGCTTCGTTCGGTGTGTGAGAGAGCCGAAAACCCACCCTTTCCCCCATTTCCTCAACTCCTTGAAAGACCGGCAAAGCTTCTGTTACACCCTGGTGGGTGTTTTAGTTGTCCATAGGCAGCGGTGATCGCTTACCATCAGGTAACTCGCGTGTTCCTTTGCCGTCCTATATGATATTAAAAATAAAAAAAAACTTTCATCTATATACATATAATAAAACAGTAAAATTATTTTGTCTGTACATTTCGAATTTATGACTGAAATGGATAGAGGGACACTTAAAAAGAATAATAGAAAGCAAAAAAAGTTTTTTGGAATTTCTTGTCTGTCTGTCTGTCTGTCTGTCTGTCTGTCTGTCTGTATGTATGATCACGATTATCTCCGAAAATACTGAACCGATTTACTTCGAACTTTCACCAATTGCTTTGTTTTAACTCAGTTTAACATTTAAAGTTTGTTTCATCAAAATCGGTTCATTAAAAAAAAAGTTATCGTCATTTGAATGAACTCAAGGCATGAGTTTGCCTGCAAACATAAAGCGAAAATAAAATAAAATAATAAGTGACATAAGAAAATTAAAATCCAAAGTCCATTCATCATCATTATACGACAGCATTATACCTATCCATACTATCCATAGTAATCCATACTAAAAAAAAGGAGAAGCTGACTGACTTACTGACATATCAACGCAGGGCCTAAACTATAAGGGTTAGGAACTTGAAATTTTGCACAGGGGTTCCTTTTATAACGTAGGGGAGCACTAAGAAAGGATTTTTGGAAATTCATCTCCTTAGGGGGAAAAACGGGTTGCAAAGTTAGTATAAAAATTGGTTGTTTTTAAAGTTATTCGAATGAAATTCAGCATGAAGGTTCTTTACTGAAAGGTATGTACACGAGTAAAATATTTTACTCAAAAATCATCCCTTAAGGGGGTAAAATAGGGGTGCAAAGTAAGCATGAAACTTTGCCATTTTTGAAGTTAGTCGAATGAAATTCAGCATGAAGGTTCTTTACTAAAAGGCATGAAACACGAGTAAAATATTTTTCTCAAAAATCATCCCTTAAGGGGATATAACGGGGATGCAAAGTTAGTATGAAACTTTCCGTTTTTGAAGTTATTCAATTGAAATTCAATATTAAGGTGTTTCATTGAAAGTCATGAACTAATGTATTCCGGGTTCAACTAATAATTCTACTGTTCCTGAGAAATCGACACTTATGCGGGCGGAGCTGCGGGCCAAAGGCAAACCTTATATATCAACGCACAGCCGAAACTACTGTGCGAAGAAACTTGAAATTTGGCACAGGGATTCTTTTTATGATGTAAATGAGCACTAAGAAAGGATTTTTAGAAAATCAAAGGGGTTGAAGTTTTATGGAATTTTCTCATTTCTGGACTTAGAAGTTTGAAAGTAGGTACGCAAGTTCTCAATTAAAATTAAAAAAGATCTGTTTAGGTGAACCAGACAACATTCTCCCTTGAAGGGGTAAATCAGGGGTAAAGTTTGTATGGCATTTTTCCATTTCTAGACTTAGAGGTATGAAAATAAGTATATACGTTCTAGGTTACAATTAAAAAAGATCTGTGTAGGTGAAATGTACAAAATTTCCCCCTTAAGGGATAAAGGGGGGGGGGGGGGGGGGGGGATTGTATGGAAATTTTCTCATTTCTGGACATAGAAGTATAAAAATAAGTATATATGTTTACGTTGAAATTAAAAAGATCTGTGTAGTTAAAATGGTCGAAATTTCCCCTTGAAGGGGTAGAATAGGTGGGGTAAAGTTTGTATGGATATTTTAATTTTAAATAGAAATATGATCTCTATTACAATAAAAAAATATCTGTGTAGGTGAAATGGGCAAAATCCCCTCCTTAATGGCTAAAGATCTATGCAGGTGAAATGTATTAAATTCCCCCTTACGGGGAAAAAGCAAAGGGGCAGGCGTTTGTATGGAATTTTTATCATTTCTACTGTTCCCAAGGGAACGACATTAACGCGGGCGGAGCCGCGGGCAACAGCTAGTATAATATAAAATATTTGAACTTGAGGATACTGCGCAATTGAGAAGGTTGTTTTTTTTATATTCTAGATGATTCACCGATTGACCAAGATCTCACCTGATGTTAAGTGAAGATGAAGAAGTCTATGGTGGAGCTCGCTGGATCATTAACTTTTTTGTACTTTTATTCTTAAAGTCTGTGTTAATCAAATTGTTCCGATATTAACATATTTGATAAATTTATCTTTAGAAAATGGAACCTTTCCAGAAGCTTTAAAAAAAACAATAGTGAAGCCACTTTATAAGAAAGGTGATAAAACTGAATTAAACAACTATAGACCAATTGCTCTGCTATCTATATTTACAAAGATATTTGAAAAGGTTATGCATAAAAGAATAAACGAATTCCTTATCAAACATAGAATAATCAAAACTGAACAGAATGGTTTTCAAAAGGGCAAGTCTACTACTCTCGCTATTTTTAATTTGATTCAACAGGTTCTATCAAACGTTGACAAGAAAAAACCTACTATAGTAATTTTTTTTGATATGTCAAGAGCTTTTGACTTTGTTTCGCATAAATTATTATTACAAAAACTTGATAATTATGGTATAAGGGGAGTAGCTCTAGATTGGATGAAATGCTATTTAACTAACAGAGTTCAATGCGTTGAAATTTCGAATTCGGATGAACAAAAGGTTTTAAATCAATATAAATCAGATTACATAGTCAATAACTGCGGTGTACCACAAGGAAGTGTATTAGGACCACTCCTGTTTCTCTTGTACATAAATGACTTACCAGATATTACATCTCAAAAATGTACTTTATTTGCAGATGATATTTCTATAATGTTGACATGTGATAATTTAAATGATTACAATGACATTATTTATCAAACTATTAAATCTGTAATTCAATGGCTGAATGAAAATAATTTAAGTGTTAATTTAGATAAAACGAGTTATATTCAATTTCACTCTAAACGAGGCAAACCAATTATTGATGACATTTATTATAATAATATGAAAATTAAAGAATGCAAATATATGAAATTTTTAGGTATAACTATAGATAAGTATTGTGATTGGAAACCCCATATAGATGACATGTGTAATAAATTAAACAAATTTGTATATGTATTAAGTAACTTACGTAGAACATCAACTGTACAAACCAGCCTACTAGCTTATCATGGCTATGTAAGCTCTATACTTAGGTATGGTTTATTAGTTTGGGGAAATTCAAGCGATGTAAACAGAGCCTTCTTGCTACAAAAAAAGTGCATCAGAGCTATGGAAGGCATACCGCCATACAAATCATGTAAACCACTTTTTAAAAAATTTGGCATACTACCGTTGCCCTGCATGTATATTTACGAGATAGGTGTGTTTGTAAAAAGTCATATGCATTTATTCACAAAAGCAAGTGACATATTTATCCGTAATACCAGAAATGGGGAAAGGCTTGTGGTTAAAGATATACCTATGACTGCGTTATATCAAAAGAATTGCATGCCGATGTGTGTAAAAGTATACAATAGATTGCCTAAAGATATAAAAGAGCTCCCATTGCCAGTTTTTAAAAAGAAACTGAAGTTGTGGCTCGTTGACAAACAATTTTATCAAATAAATGATTTGTTTATCTGAAGCAGAAAAGTATGGAGACGCCACTTTTTTTTTTTTTTTTTTTTAAATCTATAATGTGACGTATATTTTGTTTGTTTTATAAAGTAGTAATGTTTGTTTGTATGAATATTTTATATTAATTATGACGACAATTTTGACGATTTAAGAATTTTTATGTACCTACATATAGATTATTTCAAATATTCACATGCTTGATGTAAGCAAAATAGATTAAGGACATAAAAATATTGTAACAACGAATGTACTCTATTTTACGTGAATAAATTATCATTATCATTATCATTATCATTATCATTATCATTATCATTATCATTATCATTAAAACCTATTCACTCAAGCCTTAAAGAGACCCAAATTATGTGTCAGGGAAAATCTCAGAATAGAATGGCTGTAAAAAATAAAAGAAAGCAAAGAGACTAACGGCTCAGTGGCCTTCTACGTAAAGAGATGCTCCGATTATGTCGAGAGGCTTATTTTCATGCTGATTTTCCTCTGAATAAGCCTTTTATTTCTCCTTGTGATCAATTATTTTGTCCTAAGATTATCTTAATATGTTGTATGATATACATTTTAGTACCTATATACTCTCTGTCTCTTCCTGCGCAGATCGTAAAAGTTAATTGAGAGAATTAGACGATTGGCGAAAACCTACGTATATACTGTTGGGTTAATATCCGTCAAACCCTGGGTTTAAACTACAGTCCGCTAAAAAAAGTGTTGAGTTTAAACCCCGCCGTTTATATAAACTGCAATCTACTACCAAATGTTCTTAACATTAAATCAATCTCTTATACACCAAATCGTTGAGAAAACATTAATCTAATCAAGCTTGGTATAACTTCAAGACACATTCTGCCACTAAAATTGACTATGTATAATTTTATATAAATTTAAAGGCAGGTTCTGCTATCATTAACTTTGTACATCAGAGCACTCCAATAGTATAGGCTGACATTAGACATAAAACAAAGTAGATGATCCATCAAAAACATTGAATCAATGACAAAGTGTTGAACAAAATTGCCAATACAGTAAAATAAACTTTCTTTGACAAACAATTACTTACTACCCGCTCTGCGGTCGAACAAACAATATAATGCACCCTGCTTATTCTATGAGAAACCCCATTAAATAAATAAATAATAAATATATACGGACAAATCACACAGATTGAGCTAGCCCCAAAGTAAGTTCGAGACTTGTGTTACGGGATACTAACTCAACGATACTATATTTTATAACAAATACATATATAGATAAACATCCAAGACCCAGGGCAATCTGAAAAAGATCATTTTCCATCTTGACCTGGCCGGGGATCGAACCCGGTCACTCCGTGTCGCAGGCTGGCGTGTTGACCGCTGCGCCATGGAGCTAGTCCATTCTCCCCAGCATTCAGTTCACAAGTTATGCTATGATTTGTTCAACAAATTTCATAGTCCATACTTTGTTATACAAAATCTTATGTAATAACTCACCGTTTGTCCTCCAATGACACCAAATTCCGTTACCTGGTCACGGGGACCTCCTATCTGAGTTCCGCTCAGACGACATTTGTAGAATCCGGTAGCTGGACTCTTGAGGCACTAATGATGTACTGATTACCTATCAGACCCACTACCCCCAAGTCTCGAATTCACTGTAGACATTTTCAAGTATATTTTAGTAACACAATCAAGCGTTAATTAGCCAATCAAAGTGATTTTGGTCACATCGGCATATTTCACCATAAAACAAAATAGTATGACCTCTCTCCAAGCGGAGCTCGGTCAACCAGACCTTTTTGTTAAATAACAAGGTTTTTAGAACGATGGATATGAAATATCTCGCACAAGTCTTTCAGCAATAATTTCCACTATCTAGCTAGAAATGATATATAGCTAAAACTAAGAATAAGTATAGGGCTAAAAGCTATGATTTTTGACGGGTTTGTGTTATTACTTAGCAGTCGTTATGACATGTGTTTGGAAGCTTGAAACATCTATAAGCCCTAATTCGGGAAACACAAATATGTAATTTCAATATGCCACCGAGCAGGAGAGTGTCCGTCGATTTAACCCTAAACAAACTTAATCTAAACCCAATCTCCGTGAGTTTATAATGACAGCCCGATTGACCATAAATATTAAAAATGAGTAGCAATACGCCGCACGCCATGTTTCAATTAAAAACGTCATTTTTCATGTCATGGCTGGCGATTACAACACACAAGCACACCGAACTTAGCCCAACGCAGCTTGTTCTTTAATGAAAAATTTAAAAATCCGGCGTTGTCCGAATCGGACGCCCGCACGAAGGGTTCCATACCATTATCTATAAAATCGGCAGAAAAATCATGTCTGTTGTATGGGAGCCCCTTTATATATTTATTTCATTTTTTTATTTTTAAAGTGAATATGAAACTAAATATTCCGTGAATATTTCAAGCGTTTACCTGTTGCCGTTATCAATATCGAGCAAAAACTAGCAAAAAATCATGTTTGCTATACTGGAGCCCCTTAAATATTTATTTTATTCTGTTTTTCAGTATTTGTTAATAAAGCAGCAACATAAATACATCATATGTGAAAATTACAACTGTCGAGCTGTCACGGTTCATGAGACACAGCCTGGTGACAGACGAACAGACAGGATCTATATTAATAGGGAGCAATTTTCACGCTTTGGGTACAGAACCCTAAAAACAGCTGGATATTTCTGCCATAAAATATAGTCATGAATGACACCACCATGAATTAACATGACGTCCCCTTAAGGGTGATATCTAATCCGTATCTGATTTGTACTAATACCTTCACAATTTTACTTAATTATAATCTCGTTTAATTATCTACCTCTATAATAAGCTATATTGAAATAGTTTTCTCGCTTCTGAACTGGCGCGATCGAAAACTTTTGGGTTTGTAATAGTTGGGCGTTACGTACAAATCGCTACCTGTGTTCAAGCGGTAACCACGGGTCTAGTTAGAACCAATTTGCTAATTATTTGTTAATTGAATTAAATTATCATCATGATAAATGCTAAATTATTTTCTTTTTTTAATTATATGTTCACGTTGTATTCTTGAATTCTGTAAACACCTTTTTTGGAAACAGAAAAGGGATAAGGTGATTTCCATTTGGTTCATTTGATATTCCGGCTCATGAAGTACCAGTCCCAAAGGAATATACGTTAACCTTTCAGAAGCTTCTAAAGCAAATGTTATATTTTGGGCTATTTTTATTCTCAAGTTATTATTAGCATTATCTATTTTATATTTTCTTGCTCCAAGATAGCTAAAAATTTGGTCTTCGAGTACTTATGAATAGTATATTTTTTAATTTTTGAAATAATTAATAACTACGAGTAAGTTAAAAGGGTAAGTCATCATCATCATCATCATCAGGTCCTTTTTAGTCTCCACTACAGGAGCACGACCCTCTCTGTACTACTAGGGCCATACTTGGCCAGAGCAGCCAGAGGACTTGGCCTACACTCTCCACGCTGGCCAGACAGGTTGGAGAGGTCTCTTAGATGTTTATAAGCTTTGTTTAGCTTGTATTTCCTAAGTCGCCTTCTACGACATCCATGGGAAGACTTGGAGTGGTCCTATTCTACTCTGCCGGAGACCACACGGCTAGGGTAAGTAAGTGGTTGTAAATAAGTTTTGTTATTAAAGTGTAATTTGCAAAAAGGTCAAAAGGAGATATAGCATAAAATATGGTTATCGGTAAAGTTGATGTGGCCGTGTGATTTCCGGCAGAGTAGAATAGGACCTCTCCAAGTCTTCCCACAGATGTCGTAAGAGGCGACTTAGGAAATACTAGCTAAACAAAGCTCATGAACATCAATAAGACCTCTCCAACCCGTCTGGCCAGCGAGGAGAGTGTAGGCCAAATCCTCTGTCTGCTCTGGCCAACTGTGGCTCCGGTAGTACAGAGGGTCATGCTCCTGCAGTGGAGACTAAAAAGACCTGATGATGATGATAATGAATGTTGATTTACGGACGATAATTTTACGTGATAACGGTGGAAGAGAGCTATCACCCTCCACCGTTCCACTGTTTGGCTTGTGACGCATATGTATATGCGAGTCGAACGCTTTGACCGAATGTGCCTCTCTATCGCTTGTTTCACACACTCCCTTGCATACGTAACGTGACACTTTTTCGTGCGTGTAGCCGGCATTTATCGATTTATAGGGACCAAGTATAGAAAATCATTCTTTCGGCGTGTTCTTCTCACCAGTGGTCGTTCCTACGCTAGTAGTTTTTCGATTTTGCATATATTCAAAAAATAAAAACATGACGTTCAAGAAGAGTTACATGTATCCAATTTCGAATAAAAATCTATGACCTTTGACCTTTAAAACACGTTATCACGTCAAAAAAGAAAGGTTTTTGTGTACATGTGTTTTTTGAAATGGATAGACCAATTCAATTAAGTAAACACATGTGCGTATGCTACTCGTACATTATCAGCATGTAACACCGGCTTTCATTTACGAGGACGAAGTCGTAGAGAAACAGGTATCTTCTAAATATATATAACTTAAAGGTGACTGACTGACATAGTGATCTATCAACGCACAGCCCAAAGCATTGGACGGATCGGGCTGAAATTTGGCATGCAGGTATATGTTATGACGTAGGCATCCGCTAAGAAAGGATTTTGATCAATTCTACCCCCAAGGGGATAAAATATAAAAGTATACTTCTTAATGCGAGCGAAGCCGCGGGCGAAAGCTAGTTGATGTATAAAACTTAAAAGCAAATGAACCAATACTGCTTTTAAGTGGTAACCCACTACCTTTGTCATTTTCCATAAAATAATGTTATTCTCCTAAAACGTAAGACAATCTACCGCTCGCTTATAAATACCACATTTCAATTCACATTTCACACTCAATTGAACGTCTTCACAAAGCAATCGCGGCCGTGACACACCAAGCCGAGTGGAAGACGAACATGACGTCACAGGGTAGTGCCACACCAAGCGAAGCGGAATACACGATGTCATAGTGCGGCGTCAAGTGATATATTATTAGAAAAATGTGGTGTTGGAGGAAATCAGCCGGTAATATTGTTTTTAAAAAAATTGGTAGGTACTTAATTTTTATTCTTATTCTACATACTCGTAGTTCGAGTATATCTGGTTCTGGTACGGCCGACGACGTCGTGCCATTGACATGTTTGTGGCCAAGCTCTGTGATCACCATAATGCTAATTAATTCTCCCATTCCATGCTGGTCTGGGAGATTAAAAAAAACAATGTACCAGGTGCTTTTTTTTCATGCGCTAAAAACCCTCGAAGAAAAAGGCAAAAATCTGAAGAATTATGAAAATCGGGAATGTGTCTAACAACCCGTCACTATTTTGCCACTCTCAGGCTAAAGGTGGCTTTTAGGTATTATGACCGTAATCCCTATCTACCTCGTATGGAATAAAGACGTGATTACTATATAGATAGATAGATAGATAGATAAAAGCTTTATTGTTACCGAATAGACACACACATATATACCTGTATGTTCTTTCCATTCAACTTGTTTTTTGTTGAAATTACCGTACATTCATAAATACTGACAAACATAACAAGTCGTATGTAAAAATTTAGCCCATACCTGAATCAGGCGTATGATACTTTACGTGCCCTGTAGAAGTTGTCCCGCCCCGCACATAGCGATACTCTGAACCCATTATTTAAAGCAGACGCGAGATGATCAGTATGCACATAACTAATTGTTTGTTCGTGTATTAAAATGCGTCATCTGCCTCTCAGACGCCCACGCATCATGATGTGTGAAGGTAGTATAAGACCCTGGCTTCAAATTGTCTATACACCGTATTCTAACTTTCTTAACTAATAATATAAATCTTTGTTTATTATGCTTTTCCGCCATAACTACTGAACCAAAAACCATGAAATTTTTAATACGCGTTCTCAGAACTACTGAAATAGATTTAGGCTACTCTTTTCGCCCGAAAAAATATTGTTTCCGAGGAATGAGATCGATGTTTTAGCGCAGCTCTGCTTCATTCGATGAAGCGGAGCCGCGGGAGAAAGCTAGTTTCATATAATTCAGTTAAATTTATAAAATGGATATTGACATTAACGAGTTTATATAATAATTCGTTTGGTACTGGTTGACAATACAAAATGCCTTGAAAAGTTTATAATTTTGAGAATCTGTCGCGACATAAATCTCATAATAATGTTGTTTCTGTTTGTACACTACATGACTACGGGGTCAGAATTTGACCAAATGAACTTTCACTATATAAATAACTAGTAAACTAGTCTGTGTAAAACGAGCAACAACTTATTCACCTAACACAAGACTCGACGATAAACAGCTGACTCTGTACTCTGAATGCGGTGTAGAGTACGTGACAACAATTTGAATTCCACCTTCTAGTCACTACATCATCTTGGTTTAAAATTCCTTTTTTACAATTTACTTTGATTTATTATAATAAATAGAGAATTTAACAAAAGTCATATCACAGGAAAGGCATTAGATTTGAAAGTGAATGGAATACGGAACAGAGGACAACCTAATAAAAGATAAATGGATTGTGTCAAGGAGAGTATGAACAAGAAAGGACAACTGTTTTGTTAGGCGATAGAACAAAATGGAGGGAACTGACTTACAGAGCTGACCCATGAAAAGTAAGAACTTATATAGCCTTGGAGGCCAAAGCTCTTGAATATTATTGCTATTTTATAGTTGTCATATACATACATATTGTCACGTCTTTTTCCCTTGCGGGGAAGACAGAGCCTAAGTCTATAAGATCTGAAGGCCACGTTATCATGTTTGTGGGCATTAGGTGGAAAACGGAATCAAAATAGTGATGGATTGCTAACCGCATCACCTATTAACATGGTTCCTCAGATTTTACCCATTCCCTCGAACGGCTTTTATGATCTGCGCGGGAGAATAGCAGCTGGTACATTCCACGTTTTTTCATTTCTCCCAGACCAGCATGAAAGAGTTAGTTGTCATATAATTTGTGCTTCGTTTATATCTAAAAAGAACTAATATTATAATTTTTTGAAGCCTTACGTTCCCTAAGTACAGTTATGGTGAAAAAAGGATTCTTTCAAATCATGACAATCTAATGGTGGCCTAGAACCGGTGAAAAGCATCGGACGTCCTCCTATGAGATGGGTTGACGATATAGTCACATTCGCGGACCTGGATGGGATCAGCACAGGGCCGAGACCGATTGCGACTAATGCTCAACAGTGGGCGGAAGATGGGCCGAGATCATGATGATGAAGAAAATACTTTCTTTACATTGTTTTACAGCTTTGTCTATATAGCCGAAACGCACATTTCCACAGCCTCGCAAGGCAAATTCGCTACGCTCCGCTACAAAGTACATACATCATTGATGGCCGGCCTGACTAGTTCTCAGATTTTACAAAAGCTCCAAAGTCTATATTTTAGCGGTAATTAAAGTCACAAGAAAACTACACTAAACTATATCGTCACTTACTATTAGGTAAGATGAGACAAATGCCTACTTCAATAATTAGTAAAAAAAAAGCTATGTTGACCGCTACGGCCGCGTTCGCCCCGGCTGCAATGCACTCTGCACCTAGTTCACACAACCACATTTAGCGACGAAAGGGATTCTCCTCTTTGATATTTAAATTTCGTTGTACAAGTTTACCTTTTAAAAAGAATAAATAAAAAATAACTGTCTTGATTTCCAACTTACTATTTTAATCAACCTATATACAAGTAACTCTGTTTGTTCTTAACATGTATTTTACCCACTTCTGGTTAATGTCATCATGACAATAAATGAGCTAGAATTTGGGTACATTCTACGTTTTTTCTTCTCTTCCAGACCAGAATGGAAGAATTTTTGTCTTTTATTATTTAACCTATTGACACTACTTGTATCGTTAGGTTATTAACTCAATGTCGTTCTGAACATCTTTTCAAAGTCAGTAGTGGTATAAATGTGACATTTCTATTGAAATTTGACAGCAAACACTTCCGTAGGTAACCTTTGAAAACTTGTCCTTTTGTCGCGCGCGTATTGTTCAGTATCTGTGACAATTTATCAATATTCCATTATTGTGATATCAGCCAGCGACAAACCTCAATGTTTATATTAATTGAGAGCGTCACGCGATCTGCGACCTTTGGCAGTCGGCGACTTTCAGTACCTGGAGCCCAATTATTGAACCACTCGTATTTAACTGCACTTACCGCCTTTGATTGACATCACATTTAAATCATAATCACATGTGGCGCAAACGACACATTTCTATGTAATTTATATAATTAAGATACGAATAAAATGGTAGAACTCATATTAAACAGTAACAATCTTAATGTTTGATTCTATCATTCGAAACATATTCCAGTGATATGGATTTAGCCAGGCAAATAATTTCATAATGGAAGGTCGTATCAGAAAAAAAAATACAATGTCTGTGTATATTTGAAGCTTGTGCCTATTACAGTTCCAAAGATACGACCTTGTAGCAGACGTATGGACAGCGGAGGCTAAGTAATGAATGGGGTTAGCACCCTTAAGAATGTATCTTAAGGGTGCTAATATTATAAATAAACCCTTAAATATTATTAATGTATTTATTCGAACGACTTAAAAATCGACTCCGTGGATTTTTTTGTAGGATATTGCAGTAGTTGGTTATTGGTGTAGTTGGGAACTTTAATTACGACGGAATATTAAACATTTATTAAAGTTCGTCGCTAAGAAAGACTGAACATGAATGTACCCATCAGTTTTGATACATATGTTAAGCAACCGATGGTGGAGTCTCAACTAGGATGGGTAACCGCAAGTAGCATAAAAATATCTTAAGTCCCTCCGTGCTTCGGAGGTTTGTTATGTCAGTCGTTATGCTATGTAGTATCAATTCACAACATTTTTCTTTTGTTATTCACTTTATCTACCAAGTTACTATACACTGAGTTACTATATAAACTTTTAAGTTGACGGTGGCAGCAAATGTCGCACATTATGACATTGACACCGCCGCGCCGCGATCTGACATTTCATACAAAATGTGCGTGCGTTTACCTTTAGACTTTTGGGTCGATGTAATCCACCCTAAAGTCGCGATAAGAACTTAGCCACAGTAGGTATTTCAGCTGATCTTTTAGGGTCCCATGGCTATATGAACTAATTGCGTTTACGAAATCGCGAGGACATGTACTATGCTGCTTAATGTGTTTTTATGGTCTGTAAAATGTTATTTTGCGTTGCTCTACTCAAGACTCGGCTCATTTTGCATTAAACTGTTTGTTGTGCCATCACAAAGATATTCGTTAATTATATCAAATACTTTTACGTAGATAATTAATAGATATATAGGGACATGTCACACAAAGTGAGCTAGCCCTACAGTAAGTTGTAAAGTTGTGTCGTAGGATACTAACTCAACGATACTATATTTTATAATAGACTAGCGATCCGGACCCCGGCTTCGCACGGGTGCAATGTACATATAAACCTTTGTCTTGAATCGCTCTATTTATTAAAAAAAACCACATCAAAATCCGTTGCGTAATTTTAAAGATCTAAGCATACATAGGGACGGACAGACAGCGCGAGGTGACTTTGTTTTATACTATGTAATGTAATGATACTCAAATAGATAAACATCCAAGACCCAGTTATTCGATAAAAATGCTTGGAAATAATTTAAATGTATATTTTAATGTAAGTACTTTAATTTAATTATTGTAAAATATATTGTATCGTCCGAGCCCTTCAGGCACATAGAGACCTAGACTGGACTGAGTTTCTTTCGGCGTATTCTTCTTAGCAGTGGTAATTCCGAAACGCTAGTAGTTTTTCGATTTTACAAACATAAAAGAAAGAAAAATAAACAGCAGGAACGTATGACGTTCAAAAAGCGATACATGTATCCTACTTTGAATAAAAATTATTCATTTTCATTTTCCACGTCAATCTGAAAAATTTTGTTTTCCATTTTGACCTGTGCATTAAAAAATATTGTAAATTGAAAGATTTAACTTAAGCGTTGGCCACTACCACGAGAGTAGCAGTAGAAGATACTCATCAATCTGTAATCGTATTCATCGCCCCCACTTATCGGCGTCGCCACGCATCATAAGGAGGTGTTAACGCCGCCAGCCGATGGTACGTAAACTTTTTATGACTCATATCTGCGTTTATTTTTCCTGATAAAAATATGCGACGAGCAGGAATTTCGGCTACTGCTATGTTTTTTTTTTTTTTACTTTGGTTTCCTTTTCTTCAATTGAAGTATATTTAAGATTGCGTCATAAGACACTGAAATAATATTTTTTGGTAAGGGTTTTTTTTATTATGATCCAGCGTAGGACAAACGAGACTAGCATAATTTTTAAATGTAGTGTATCATCTTTGCTTATTACCGATCTTACTTACATGAATATGTAAGATGTTGAAAATCTTCGAATGTTCTTAGTGGTTAATATAAAACAAGTAACTGATTGGTATCGCAGTTACATTTCTTCAATTAAGGATGTCGAAGAATTTACTTGTGCTAAATACTTATCTGATTAAATATTATGTGTAAAAGTGTGCCTTATTCATAAATCATTGGTATAACGTTCACTTGGTTGATTCTCTTTCATCATACTTTACATATTTAAAGTTTTGGTACATTTGTTTTATGACCGGCCTCCAATTCCTTTACATCAATGTCAAATACCTACTCCGTTTATTATTTTTCAATGTTATGACTGTCAATACTCAACTACAATAAATGCCACCGTGAATTGCAAGGCCATTCGGAATTCATATTTAATTCTACTTTAGTGTCAATATTAAATACTTCATTTTTCCATATTTTTTATATGCTTTCAGTCATCATCATCATTTCGAGTAGGTGTCACGGTCAATCTACCATGCACACCCTGGTGTCAGAGTTCTTCGGAACCGCCTCTCGGCCTCTGACGTGGTTCCTTTAACGACTACCAGATGGCAGCCGGGACCACCAGCTTAACGTGCCTTCCGAAGCACGGAATCATCTTTATTATCAGAAAATCAGGTGATTCAAGCCTGCAATGTCCTAACCAAACTGAAAACAACTAAACAAAGTATGCTTCCGGTGGGAATCGAACCCACGACCCCCGGGTCAACAGGCAAACGCCTTGCTGTCAAAAGTGTACACAAAGAATGTCAGTTATATGCTCCTAAAAGCATACTACTTCAAAGAACTCACCTTCGTGAATCGTTAGAACTGTACAGAATCAATCATGTCCATGTGACATAATGTAACATACAAAAACATAATTATGTAACACTATACAGCGTGATTTTGAACCCCCTAGCTATATTGAAATCTGGGAATCAGAATCCCTAATGGAATACAGAATTGTAAGAAAAAAGGTAAATAACGAAAAAATAAATTTAAACTTTCATAGAAATTCGTCCAGCTGATCGGCGACTTTGTATGGGAAACCTAATTATCTTTTTCGTTTTTACCTTTTTTTCTTGCAATTCTGTGTTCCATTAGGGATTCTGATTCCCAGATTTCAATATAGCTAGAGGGTTCAAAATTACGTTGTATTAGTATTAAACGAAACGGTGTAACTCACGTATTTTTAGTCGGAAAAAAAATTGAATTATAAAAAATTTAAATATATTTTTTTAATAATATTAAGGAACACTAGCTTTCGCCTGCGGCTCCGCACGCGTCAATGTCAATCCCACGGGAATAGTAGTTTTTCCCCGGATAAAAGGTAGCCTAGGTCCTTCTCCGTACTACAGAGAACTTGTATGCAACATTTCATGGTGATTGGTTAAGCAGTTACAGCGTGAAAGCGTAACAAACAAACTAACAAACTCACTTTCGCATTTATACTCGTAATATAAGTTAGGATTTATTTGAAACAGTTACCGAATACTTAATGTAGTGTGCTTGTTAAAATCCCTAGCATTCTAGCTTAATGATTGTTTTTCATTTGTGCTAGTGGCCAACAGTATTCCAGCTGCGGGATTGGTAACATGTCGGTATCGTTACGTGCGGGGTGACTTGATTAGCGAAGTTCAACCTTCGCATACCGTGGCTGTGACTTTGACCATGACCTTAAATATAACGTCGAAAGGCACACGAATAAACATTTTTAAATTTGTATGCTTTTAAGGGTTCCTTACCCAAAGGGTAAAAACGGGACCCTATTAATATCGCTCCGCTGTCCGTCTGTCTGTCTGTCCGTCTGTCACCAGGGTGTATCTCATGAACCGTGATAGTTAGACAGTTGAAATTTTCACAAATGATGTATTTTTGCTGCCGCTATAACAACAAAAACAAAAAAGTTGAATTAAATAAATATTAAAGGGGCTTCCATACAACAAAAATGATTTTTTTGGTTGTTTTTGTTCAATATTGATAACGGCAACAGAAAGACGCCTGAAATATTCACAGAATATATTTACTTTTAAAATAAATAGTTAAATAAAAAGAAAATTAATATTCAAGGGGGCTCCCATACAACAGACATGATTTTTTTGTCGTTTTTATAGATAGGTACGAAACCCTTCGTGCGCGAGTGTGACTCGCACTTAGCCGGTTTCTTTTTATGTTTGCTGTTTATTCATGTCTTCGTATCCCGTAGTTTTTGGAAAAAAAAAATCGGCGCCGAGGTTAGAACAGGCAGTGGCTCAGTTGGAAGAGCGTAAGTCGTACATAGACTTAAGGTCGTAGGTTCAAATCCCGCCCACTTGGATTTTTTTCACCATATTTTATTTTTTAATTTAAAAATAGTATAAAAAAAATCTGTTAAATTAAAATTATGACTAGCTCCGTGGCGCAGCGGTCAACACGCCAGCCTGCGACACGGAGTGACCGGGTTCGATCCCCGGCCAGGTCATGATGGAAAATGATCTTTTTCAAATTGGCCTGGGTCTTGGAAGTGTATCTATATATGTATTTGTTATAAAATATAGTATCGTTGAGTTAGTATCCCATAACACAATTCTCGAACTTACTTTGGGGCTAGCTCAATCTGTGTGATTTGTCCGTATATATTTATTTATATTTATTTATTTAATTAAAGGACGAATTAAAGAAGGCAACAGATTAGTAAAATAAACTCGTTATTAGTGCCAAAGCGCGAATACGCACGTAAATTATATTTTATTGCCATATAGAATAAATTGCTCTTGCGTCAGGCGAGATAGTTTTATGATTAATGTAATCGGTACCGATGGGACGTCTGGGACAGCAGAAACTGAATTATTTAATGTTCAATCGCTTAAGCACATTTAAAAGCTTATAAATATTCATAAATATAAGCATAAATATTTAATTGTCCCATAGCCCGTAAGCAAATTCATTATCATCATCATGTGATGCTGTAAAGCGTCGAAGCTTGGGGTCCGCTATTACAACAGCACTCATGCTGTAATATTGTTTGGCGAAAGGTATTACAGCCGGCTGCCTGCTTGACACCTGTGAAAATTAAATACAAGTATTTGCATGTGCAGGAAATCGAACCTGGTTACCGAAGTAATTAAAATTATATATTACTAAATTTCGCCCACGGCTTCGCCCGCGTTAATGTCGATCCCTCGGAAATAGTACTTTTTCCCAGGATAAAAGGTAGCCTATGTCCTTCTCCGTACTCCAGAGAACTTGTATGCAACATTTCATGATGATCGGCTCAGTAGTTACGGCGTGAAAGCGTAACAAACAAACAAACAAATAAACAAACAAACTCACTTTCGCGTTTATAATATTAGTAAGGATAAGGATATCGATTTTTGTCATAAAACTTTGGCGCAGTCTGCGTTACGTAAGCTTAACTTCTGTCTGCAATAGCGATTTATAAACACTTGCAACTAGGCTTTTGGCACTATAAAGGTCACATTTTTTGATTTGTAAAGATATGCTCTGTACAATGTATACAAATTGAGCCTTGCTAAAATGAGGTTGAGTAGTTAGGCTAATCCAACACTTTGGTATTCATATTTTGAATGGAATATCATTCACCAAATAATTTTCGCAAGAGTTTACTCTGAAAGTGCTCCATTATATTCTTGAATACCCTTTATAACCCATTCTTTGTATAGCGAAGTAAATTTTGTTTTACCAAGAGATTAATTCAAGCTTTAGTATTAATACAGATAATTAGTAAATTATATTTTATGGCAATATCAGATGAATCTCTTTGGATAGGACATCTGGGCTCACACAAAATGAATTATTTAATCGATTTGTTTAGTTTTGTGTATCTGCCATCCAATCTCTTCATCATTTCTCTTCCATATTGATCTGGAAGAAAAGAAAAAATGTAGAATGTATGAACAGTTTATTTTTTTAGGTAAAACGTAAAGGTCAATCAAGGGAATGGATAAAAATCTAAGGAATCATTTAAATAAAATCACTTTAATACAGTATTATCGCGTATATTACGAAAACATCAGAAACCATTATCTAAGGAATCATGTTTATAGGCGATGCGGCTAGCAACACAACATCACTATATTAATTCCGTTTCCCACCTGACGCCTACCAACGTGCTAAACGTAGCTTTTAAGTCTTAAGGACGTGGGCTCTATCTACACCGCAAGGGAAACAGAAGTGACAGTGTGTAGTGTAACTTTTATTCTGCTAAAATTGTTTAGGTACCTCGTCATCATCATCATCGTCACCTTTCCACGACTTACTGCTGGGTGTAAGCCTCCTTTTGGCAGCGACATTCTTCTCTATCCCTAGCCTTTGTCTTCTAGGCCTTACCAGCAATCTGCTTTATGCCTCTTATTAAATTAAGAAATTAAATATGTTGAAAAAGATTTCAAGCGGGCGGGATTTGAACCTGTTAATAAGAGTATATTAAAAAAGTATTGTGAATGTAAAATATAACACATAAAAATATTGCTTTATGTCGTCGGTCGACCCATCCCGACAGGTCCCTTTTCGAAAAGAAAACCACCACCTTCTAATTCTCGTTCCATACTCATTGTAAAAGCTTATCTTATCTCTATGGTAAAAGCTAATCGAGGTTATAGACAATAACGCGTAATGTTTTTTGTTTTTCAAAGCTGCGATCATTGCTTATGACTAATGACTCTTGCGTGGGTTGAGAAAGATTTTATGGTTCAGGGCCCGTACTACCTCACACTGCTTTGCATGATTGACTCTTATATCAATAATAATTAAATACTCAAGTTGAAATAAAAATGCAGCAAAGTTCAGGACTAACTCTGGTAACTATATGACTCAAAAACAAGATTGCGTTAAATTTTCTCGATAGAAAAAAAATGCAAAGTTGCCTCTAAATCACGTCTAATTTACACGGTATATAGCATTATTCACCAAATACATTAAAATTAACCTTGAAACTTTTGATTATTATTGCATTACAGATAAGGCAGCCATCATATGTTTTTCTTTTTCGAATAACCCTTGAATATTCCTAAAAAACGAAAATATCCAAAGTAGCCAACGCGTTTAAACCATCCGCGTTTGTATCGCTACGCCGCCTGGCATATGGCGGGCTCTTAATATATTTGGATGAGACGTACTGGAATGACCTAAATAATTTCATCAAAATGTGTCTAGTATTCTTCCACGCTCGTTTACTAAACTTTTCTTTTTATAAATACGTCAGACATGATGTGAGGCAACGTCATAAATTATTCACTGATTCTAAATCTCCTGTGCGAAAATGTTACATCTAGACTTATAAAATTCTTTGCACGCACAGACAAATCTTTTAGATTTAAAAATCTGAAATCTAGATATATTTTATAAAAAGAGATTAGGATTGATATGAATTACTATAAGTACTTAGTTTTCTTCTTTTCGAGTCGTAATGTCTTTATATTTATAGTAATTTTTCCCAATATGGCCAAGGCCACAACTCTGTTATTTTAGTCTTTTAAATATTTTTGTGTGCAGTGAGTGGGGCATTTAGGGCACGTCAAAAGGTGGCTCATTGATTGAACATTGCCGCAATCGCATGTGCTGTTGCCGGAGAAACCCCACTACTACTTATTACTAGGGAAAAAGGGAAATTGTTGATTTCAAGTAATTAAATAAAAATTATTTTCGATTCCCACGGTCTCAAACTATCTCCATATAAAATTTTATCTTAATCTGTAAAGTTTCAGAGCCACCTGTAAGGTCACGCGAACGGCGCACCGCACTGCTGTAATTGTTGTGTTACCGGCGTGAATGAGGGCGCTATACGAGCGAGTGAGATGAAATGATGATACTTAAATTATTTTTAAATCCGGACGATTATACTTAAATCCGGAGCAGTGATTGATCTTTTAGTAAAAAAGGAATTTTGAAAAACATTTTTATTTTAATTCAATTTATTTGCTTTAAATAGGGTTCATACACAGGTGTTAATAGTAAAAAGTGTAAATAGTAAAAATAGAAAATGTTATTCAATGTAATTTATGAGATTAATTTAAATACTGTTAAGCTTGTTATAATTTTTAGTAATAACACATCATATTTTTTTTAATAGCCTATTTCAGTGCCCCACTGCTGGGAAAGGCCTCCCCTTATTTTTTTTAATAGCCTATTTCAGTGCCCCACTGCTGGGAAAGGCCTCCCCTTTTTGTTTTCAGTCATCCATATCGCGGGCAATAACTTGCCAGCCACTTATATAAGCATCTAAGTCATCGCTCCATCTCCTTCTAGGTCTGCCATGTTTTCGGCGGCCATCCGGTTTCCACATGGTGGCCACCTTGGCCCACCTTTGCCCACCTTTCTTCTTGCATGCGGCAGACGTGTCCCGCCACGTTCGGTTGTTAGTATAAAGCAGTCCCACTTAATCTGTGCTGATTTTACACCTACATCCTTTATTAGAGCTTTTGAGCGCAGAGTGGTGTTTCTAATACACCCTTACTTACTAATATTATAAATGCGAAAGTGAGTTTGTTTGTTTGTTTGTTTGTTTGTTACGCTTTCACGCCGTAACCACTGAACCGATCATCATAAAATTTTGCATACAAATTTTCTGGTGTACGGAGAAGGATAGGATAGGCTGAACATAGGCTACCTTTTATCCCGGGAAAAAGTACTGTTCCCGAGGGATCGACATTGACGCGAGCGGAGCCGCGGGCGAAAGCTAGTCATAATATAAAAACGAAATAAAAGAAAAATGCATGCATCGAGTCCACCATTGAATACTCGTTTGCAATTCATAAATTCATTTATTGTATAAAATGTTTTATCCTGAAACCATTTCCTTAAAGAATTTTTAAATTGATTAAATAGCAATTCTTGAAATTGTTCAAAACAGTTTAAATATATGGTATGGTTGAGTTAGTATCCTACGACACAAGTTCACAACTTACCGTGGGGTTAGCTTAATTTGTGGAATATACAAATTAAGCTAACCCAACGGTAAGTTGTAAACTTGTGTCTTAGGATACTAATACAACGATACTTTATTTTAAAATAGATAATTATATAGTTCAATATCCAAGATTAATTTCAAAGTCAATTTGAAAAATATCGTTTTCCATCATGACCTGACCGGGGATCGAACCCGGGCACCCTCGTGTCGCAGGCTGGCGTGTTGACCACTGCTCGCCAAATTTTAGTTACACTTATGCAAAATTAAAGTTACTGCATTTAATAAACAACTAAGCTATGTATCAAAACTCAAATTTATTGAAATCTTCATTAACAATTGTAGAAATGTACCTTTCACCTCCAAACTCGGACTCGGGTCTTGGACCTGAAAACGGTGCCAAAATACGGATGTTAGTAGTTTATGATTTTCAAGCCAATTTTTTTGCTCACCTAGTCTGTCGACGAATCCGACTCGGGTGGGCAGCGCCGAAGCTCCGCAGTGTCTTCTCGTTCAAACCTCAGTGCCTCGTCGTGGTCCTTTATGGACCTCATAAAAAGATCAAAGTCGCTCAAAGAGCTATGGAGAGAGCTATGGTCGGTGATTCTCTGCGAGATCGAAACAGAAACGAGGAGATTCGTAAGAGAACCAGGTGACCGGCATAGCTTAGCGGATTAGCTCTTTGAAGTGGTAGTGGGCGGAGCACATAGCGCATAGAACTGATAGCCGATGGGAGAGAAAGGTTCTCGAATGGCGACCACGTACCGGCAAGCGCAGCGTCGGACACCCACCGACTAGATGGTCGGATGACCTGACTAAGGTCGCATGAAGACGCTGGATGCAGGCCGCTTCCAACCGGTCGTATTGGAAATCCTTGGGGGAGGCCTATGTCCAGCAGTGGACGTCTTGCGGCTGATATGATGATGATTATGATACACCTAGTCAATTAACCATCAACATTCCCTTAAATGGGTGACTCGGCTCATTAACATATACAACTTCGGCTATGGGACCAATTCTACAACCTCCGAAACATTTTCTACAGTTTCATACACATTGCCAGGCCGGCCGAACAGTTTTGAATGAAAATGTATTTATTTTTGAGTTCTTATTTTATATATTCCCATACAAAAAGTTCAATGGTTAATTTTCGCATTGTATATGAACTATTATAAATAATGATGGAATAAATGGAACAATGCTTAACATTGTTCGAACATTATTAAAACTGCCGCAAATCCCTTTCTCTGTTTGTATGGAGATGATCGCCTACAGGACACTCTTACAAAGGTGGTAAGCTTAAAAAGGTAATAGATGGAACACTCATTTTAAAATCAATATTGATAAGTTTAATCAAAAGCGCTGCTGCTCCTTGCATACAAAGACGCGTTCAACTGCTGAGTTCGAACCATAGTCTAGACTCTGGAGACTGAATCCAATTATGAAAGTTGTCACTTACTTAATTCATAATCGAAAATAGTTCTCGATGTAAAGTTTGGAATTGCTCCAATTGGAATCCTAAAAGTTTTTGATTGAGGCCACTAACCGTGAAAGTTATTCAAAATAATGTCTTTTTAGTAATTCAGATTCCTATTTTCATTTTCATAATTAAAACCAATTTCTACGTAAAATTTTAATATAAAGTCCCGCGGACCGCTCAGCTAAATATACAATTTTAAATTCACACAAATACTTTTTCAAGATCATCACAAGCATTGTGTCTGATAAGGTTTTATGCATAGAAGTATGAAGTCTCATTTTTTTTTTAAATCTATGGTTTTATGTGAGTGACTATTTGATGATATTTAATTCACTCAACATTAGTCAATGTCTACACAAAAAATCACCTTTGAATGCTGTATTATCATCGGATAACATAAGAAATATTTACTTACACAATACAATATCGGCCGTTGTGCTCGCGACACGTGTTTCGCCTCTACACGAGGCATCTTCAGGCAATGAAACCTAGATGTTGGTCGTTCGTTGCTTATCATTCGGCGCTGGCCAGCAATAGTTTGCATGTACTAACTGGTAGCGGAAGCACGCAAAGTAAACTGTCTCAAAGTAAATATAGCTTTGACTTCCGCAAACTAACACCTGAACCTATTTACAAAAATGCTTAGGTTGTTTGTACCACAAAAAAAATCTACAGTCAAAATCTATATATTTATTGAACTTACAAATTTCCACGAGAAACGATTGAAAAATCTGTAGATGAGAGCAGCTGAACATTCGAATGAACTTTTATCCGAACAACTTTCGAAACGGAGAGACGAACAACTTTCACTAGGTGTTCGCTCTCGCTTAGTCAATTTAAAGAAAATTAAGGTTGAAGTTGTTCTTTTCTTCCGCGTCTTTCTCTTTTATTCCGTCTCATACAAACATGTGCCTGGATAACTTCTTATCTGTAGTGTATCTGCCCAGGGTCCGCGAATAGGTTACTATTCACTTTAGTAACCCTGTAACAAGTTGGGTAACTCTAAAATCGCAGATCTATGCAAATGAAGGACAAGTATTTGCCCGTGTTGCCCGCGCTAGGACCAAACTCAAAGCCTCTTGGTAAGCCAAGTAGCATATCACTGCTAATATTATTTTACCTCATTCGTCCGCCGAACGAACTTATGAATAAATACTCGTATTTGTTGGGACTCACTTCAGTATCTGTCCAAAACAAGTCGAATTTTTTCAAGTGGCAGTCTCAATATCAGGTTTTGGGGCACTGGTTTGAAACTAGTACTTATTTTTATCCTCATATTATAATAATATGAAAGAAATTCAATTTCCGTATCTAATTTATAATAATATAATATATATACGGACAAATCACACAGATTGAGCTAGCCCCAAAGTAAGTTCAAGACTTGTTTTATGGGATACTAACTCAACGATACTATATTTTATAACAAATACATATATAGATAAACATCCAAGACCCAGGTCAATTTGAAAAAGATTATTTTCCATCTTGACCTGACCGGGGATCAAACCCGGGCACTCTCGTGTCGCAGGCTGGCGTGTTAACCACTGCGCCACGGAGTTCGCCAAATTTATATTCATACAAAGAAGTGATGCTATAATAAAGTCACAAGATCACATATCCTTGCATGTGCCTCTTGTACAGAGGTACTAAACTAGTTGTAGTGGTGTCTGAGATATGCATGGCCGGGAGAACACGTGTCGGCACTACAAGTGCACCGTGTGATGCTAATGGCGACACGCGACTGCACTTGTTGTTGCTTTACAACGTGCTATAACGGACTGGTGGTATTTGATTAGCATTTTTTAATTGTAAAGTATTTTGTTCAACCAAAGTCACGGTATATAACGTATATAACGCATATAATCACTTACCTTCGTTAATTGAAGCAATTTAGAAGTTCGAGCTTAAAGCACAGGTTTCATGAATTTCCGCTAAAAATCAAATAAAAATTCAAATAGATAGAATTTTACCACCGACCCAAACTGCTGTTGTGGATACATTCAAAGTTTGTCTTACCTCACCGACTTTTGCCCACTATACCACCCTCAATAGACAGAACAGCCCCCGTGGTCCAGTGGTTAAGGCGTTTGCCTTTAGACCCGGGGGTCGTAGGTTCGATTCCCACGGGAAGCATACTTTGTTTAGTTGCTTCCAGTTTGGTTAGGACATTGCAGGCTTAAATCACCTGATTCTCTGATAATAAAGATGAATCCGTGCTTCGGAAGGCACGTTAAGCCGTTGGTCCCGGCTGCCATCTGGTAGTCGTTAAAGGAGCCACGTTAGAGGCCGAGAGGCCAATCAATCAACCATGCCATGGTTGATTGTCCGTGACATCTACTCGAAATGATGATGATGAATAGACAGATCTATTAAGGGTGGTTTTTAAAAAATACACAAACCCGATAGCGACGTTGTCAAATGGATTGATAGCCTTCCATTCAACCTCTAAGATGTCATCTTAAGCTGCATGTCTACATGGAACCATTCGCAAATAATAAAAGAATCTAAAAGTAGCCCTTTACTTGATGCGGAATAATTTTCTCAAACTCATATTGCGAGCGAGACAATGTGTTGCGCCCGGAAACGCCCGTATTCAAGCCGACCCACGCGCTCTTCACAAATAAAAATCCCTTGAATACAACCTAAATATAATTCCGTATCTGCCGGAAAGGCCCGCAAAGAAAAATGTACGCTCGTGTAGCTTTGTGTGATTTTCTTTCAATTTAATGTTTGCCGACTTGCTCCACTGAGAGTCCGTCAATACCGTTTAATTGGATTGACATTAATTGTTTGCAATAAAATAATTACTTTAATCGGACGCAAATATAAATAGTAGTAAAAATATAACGATAAGTAATGATCTCCCTGTAGGATAAATAATTGTTTATCTGAGCATTTCACATCCCCAGCTATGATGGCGTATTAGTAATTTGGGCTGTTATATGATTTCACAAAGATCCTAGTACACCTAGCTGCTTGTTCATTAGTGAGTATAGCTCTAGCTATTATTATCATTAATAATATCGCATAATTCGTCAAATAATTACAGAGAGTCATCAGCAACATGCTTCGTCAAGTGTTCACAATGAATCATCAGCAATATGCTTTGTCAAAAACATTGAGAACGTATCCACGGAACGTTTCGTCAAAAGGTGCATAGATAAATATATATCCGCAACATGCTTCGTCAAAATTATTATATTTGTAATTTTTTAAATTAAAACTGTTTTTTGAAGTAATAACTTCTTCCGTTGTGCACCTTTTGGGATGGGTAAAGATGTTAAACTCGCGTGACACGTGACCTGAAATCGCCGCAAAGGCGAGTTTTCACTTCTGCCGGCAGTTCCGGAGTTTAATACGTTGTTTTGTTTTTCTTTAATTACATTAATATGAATAATATTCCTATTTTCTACTCTTAAAGATAAATACTTAAATAATATGCGTATTTTACCAGACAAAACAATTCCTAAACCTACGTTCAACACGTAACATGCCACGCAGTCTGAAAATTCCTCGATCTCTCGCCTGGAATCGCCAACTATGCGGGTGACTATCGCTTTTTACAAGCGTCTATGCAGGGACACCTGAAATCCGTCTCAATTGGTATGTATTTATTAAACCTGAATATTTCGAAGGATCCAAATGTCTGGCTTAGCCATCTTCGTCGCACCCCGACAGAATAGGCAAGAATTGCTGGCTTGATGATATTATGCTTGGTTGTAATACCATGGAATGATAATCATGCCCATGGTATTACAATCGAAGATGCTGATGATGAAGCGGAGAACAAAGTGTTCAATGAAGTTGAAAATTTCGCAAAATAAATAAGGTTTGGCGTAAGGCAGTGATTGGAGAAGAAAAGCTGAAGACCGAGCTCAGTGGCGTGCCATGGGAGAGACCTATGTCCAGCAGTGGACGAGTAGGTTGATGATGATGATGAAATCTGGTAACAATCCAAACTAATATTATAAAATTCAAACTCATAGAAAATTAATAATTAATTTAAACACTTTACTTTGATACACATCTTCATTATTCTCTGCAAAGTATGATAAGTATAAAATTAAATTTAGGCACAATCTCTCAGTTCAACCATCGGAGATAAAATGACCGGGTTGACAACATGAACTCGAGAAAGTAAACAGTAACACGTGATTGGGGCTTTCCGCCAACCAATCACATGTCGTCTGTGTTGCCATTACAATGTTTATTAAATAATATTATTTTTATATACATAACTAAAATAATACAAATATATAACTTAAAAATCATCACACTAATAAACATATAGTATAAATGCGACAGTATCTCTTTCTGTTTATTACCTCATCACGTTTCAAGCACAAATACTAAACGTATAGTCGACATCGTCATCCTCATCGGCCGTCTCGATCTCTTTCGGCTTTGCGTAGGGTTGCCGCATCCTTGTGCATTTTTTATCGCATATATCATGGGGAATGCTCAGAGGAAATTGTTAAGCTTAGTGCCTGCCACAAAATTTCACTATCGTACCACCCGACATAAATTGAATTTCATCCCTTCCACGTGTATAACTGGCAGTCAACCACCGTACGTTTTAACAGACGTACGACCGATCTGTGGAATGTGAAACTTCCTGCGGTGATATTCTCGAATCGGTACGACATTTGAACCTACAAAAAACAAGTCTTTGTTTTCTTGAAAGGCTTGTTACGCTCCTATCACATACAGGTGTCGCAGTTAATCATGGGCAGTGGTGAACACTTACTATCAGGTGACCCGCCTGCTCGTTTGCCAACCTATGCCATAAAAAAATCGATTTAGATGAAATTTGGTAAATAAATAGTTTGATGACCAAAAAAGGACATAATGATATTACTTACATCTCGGAAAAAGTTATCATATAGTAATAATTATGCAAGCGGAGCCGCGGGCAAAAGCTAGTTAAATATACGGAAATATATATCCAGACAGAACGGCCAAGTGAGCGGTACACGCATCTCTCCGTCTTGCGCGATCGTGCAAGATTCGTTAAACGTTCATCAGTCAGCGGGCACGTTCCGACATGAACACATGCTTTATTCTGCGATTTTTAACTGTAAAAACTATTTATTGATATGATGCGATTTATTTCTGTGCATGTCATTACTATTTCGCTCGTAATGACGCCAAATTGGGGGCGCGGCTTATTAAAAAACTGACACGCGCATTTCATTGGCAAACCCTGGCATCCACATTCTATCTTGATATATGTCTCAACTCAAAATATAACAGATGTGTTCACAGAGCGTTACTCCCATAGGAAAGGCCGAATCACCCTATATAAATTCAGGAACAAAACAAACAAACTACAAGCCCATCGCGGTACAAGCAAACATTTGCGTCAATAATTATACAGCGAGTAGTTAGCAACTCGCTGTATTACCGCGCGGCGACACGCAATGTACCTCACAGAAAATTGATTTAGTATTAAGAAGCTCTAGGCAATCGCGCCGTGAGCGTTCCTATAACTAAAGTTAATCAACCCTGATCGTGCTTACTACTGGGATTGGTGACCACAAGTGGCTTAAAAATTTCTGGCGCTCCTCCGTGTTTAGGAAAGCAAATCAATTGGTCACAGTTGTTAGATCCCTTAAGACACACGAAAAAACAAAGACAAATAAGGTTACCCTTTCCATATAAATTTCAAGGTTTGTTGACTTAATTCTCTTTATTTATTTGATTTCTAAGAGACAGCCAGCGAGAGCCTCTTGAGGTATTTGTCGAGAAAACAAGAGTATTACTTTTATTTGCGACTGAACGCTAGTAAAAAAAGCTTTTGAAATAAAAATTATCATAATTACAATCGGAAATTTGACTTCAAATTATTAGGTAAATAGGATTCAGTGTTTAAGGTGTGTACGCGTCTCAAGAGAACAGTTCTCAAGCGGACACCGTCAGTGTTGTGAGTTTAAATGTGCAATGAACAACTTATGAAGAGCTCAGAAGACACGGATTCCCTTGACAGTGCTAACATCAACCGCAGCTCGTCAGTCTCAGCATCAGCATGTGAGAAGCAATACTGCAATGTTGTCTTATAAGACAAATCTATAAATAATTCGAACCCGTAACACTCGTTTCATGCCGTCCAGACGGACTGTGGCCAGCAGGACGAAATTAGCGACCATATTCTGCATGGAAAGGAAAACGCATGAAAACTCGAAAACACGGGTTTTCCTAAACATAAAATGAATGTAGATTGATCGTTTACCCCCGAAAACCCCCATATACCAAATTTCAGCGAAATCGTTAGAGCCGTTTCCGAGATCGTAGAAATAAATTTATATAAATATACAAGAATTGCTCGTATATACCTTTAAGGTATAAGATATACGAATAAATAGGATATTCCATATGGAAGTAAACAACCAAGAGTATAATTGAAATCGGATAACCGGGCCCCGGCGGCCGTCACGACACTGCCGGATAATATCCGGGCAAGCTGACGCGGACAGTGTTTTCCAAGAGCTTAGGATTAATACGAATTCGTAGTTTAACTTTATGGCGCAGTTTACATTCGATTTGCAGATATTATTTATTTTCCATTTCCCGTAATTATGCTTTTGTCCTTTGCTTTATTTGCGTAGGATCTACGACTACTTATAGTCACACTGATGGTGTGACAATTTGGTGTAACTATGGATCAGTTTTGTATTTTTAAACAATTTTTCTTGGTAGCATTTTCGTTTCTATTATAGATTACGAATAAGTAATAAGGTCAAATATAATGCGTGTAAATTATACAGCGGCGTTCATTTGTAGGAATAATTAAGTCCTTGTTCATTTATCAAACATCTTTTCCTATGGGACCAATGCTGAGAAAAAAAGCGACATTTCCATACAAAAGTGGTTTAATTGTCAAATGTCAAAAAAATTAGTACCCAGCTTTGATGCAATACGAGAAGTTATCGATGTGTGTAGAGAAGTACAACTAGATAGACAGCTGGATATACGAAAGGTTTTTCACCCAAGTTGAAGCAAAGACGCATCGCGCTCGCTAGGTCAATTAAGATTTTGTTCATACTAGAACAAAATACAATTAAAACTAAGAGCATTCCAAACTAAAGTAATCTTATTCTCTTTTTTAAGTACCTAGTCAAAATATTGTACCATATGTGTATAAATACAACCTTTACATGGCTTGGTTTATTAAGATAGCGTGTAGCAAATGATTTCACCCATTCCCTTTTACTAGCAGGTATTTCTTTTTCACCACTAAAACAAACCTATTTGCGTCCTACAAATGGCTAATTCAGACGCGAACGGCTTTCTAATAGCGGTGTAATGCAGCTTTACAAATGTTTGTTTTGCCCCAGATAAGCGATTTCTGACCCACGTGAACAACTTTATGCTAAACAGCTGATAAGCCCCGGCTTTACCCGCGGGTTATTGACGCCGTGCCCACGTCCTATGAAAACTATCGACTACAAAGAACATAAAGTCCCTATTGTTTTTACCGCGACTGGTCTCAGTCAGCAGTGTTGCCAAAATATCAGACAAAACTCAAAAAAAATGGGACCAATAGTGAAAAAGATTGTAAAAAAAGTAGCCAGTAGAGTGTTCCAGACCCTGATTTTTTTAAAATTATTATTAAACTATTTTTTTTATAATTTTTATAGGGTCTGTGGTTTTGGAAATTAAGGTAGCGGAATGGTTAATTTTCGTCTATTTCATTGAATACCTTTAAATTTATTATTTTTCATAATTATTATACAGTACTAGCTTTTGCTCGCAAAATTTCATCCAAATTGGTTCAATGGTTGAAGCCTGAAGAGGTCACAGACAGGCAGAATTCCATTCGTATTTATTTTCGTATTTATAATATGAGTATGGAAGTATTGATACGGATAATACGGATATTCTAAAATTATGAAATATAACTTATATATTTCATAATTTTATATATAATATACCTTATTTGAAGATAGCAAATTAAAAATAATAAATATAAATTTTTAATTTGCTATCTTCAAATAAGGTCCACGCGTTGCTGAGAAAAAACCGTGGATGAGGGCAATAAGTTTTTAGAATACCATACCATTAACCACGATACTCGCACATTTGTAACCTCGTAAGGCATCTTCGCACCGCTCCGCTACTTATTTCTATACATACGCTCCATCTTTATTAAAAATGAAGCGGGGGTAGTACGTACGAATCAATCAATCAATCCTTTTTTTCATAATCAGACCAAACTAAAAGCCACGTTTAAGATAACCGTTACGATGTAAAACGGAATCAAAATCGTGACGTATTGCTAGCCGCATCACGTCTTGGCACAACTTCTCTATAGCACTAGTTAAATGAAGTTATTATTAAGAATGGCTTATTCTCTAACGAGTTACTAATGGCGGTATGATTCTTTCCGCGGTTAAGGGGTAGACTTTTACTTAATTTGAATTGATATTGGCACAAAGATAAGCAATCTGATTATAAAATTGATGGAGAATAATTTAAAATCGTTTTTTTAGTGAATTATAACGTCTTTTAAATCAATGAACGCCGGCTCCACGCACGAAAAATTGTCACGTCCCGTCTGCAAGGGAGAGCGCGGAAAAAGCGATAGAGAGGTATGACCGGCCTAAGCGTTCGGCTTGTTACGCAGCTATCTCTCTTTCACCGCACTTCACTTTAAAGAAAAACATTTTTTTATCTTTTTTTATTTACTGCTTTTTGTCATCGACAGGCAGCTAGATGGATTGACGATACAAAGCCGATTGCTGGTAAGGATTGGATGACAAAGGCTAGAGATAGAAAGGAATGGCGCAGACAAAAGGAAGCTTATACCCAGCAGTGGGTCCTGGAAAGCTGATGATAATCATGAATGTGCCGGCGGTTCTAAAGCTACCTAGGGAGGGTTGGCGCCAGCCAGGTAGGCGGTCGATCGTAAAAACTATACCAAAACATACGTCATGAATGTTGTTTGAGCGGACCCCGGGCCCCAACGCGTCACAGCTGATAATACGACCGGAGATCTAAGATTAGGGAATGAGATTGATTTTTTATTAAAATCGACGATTGCCGTTTCTCGCCTTAAGCTATCTGGATGATTTCCTAAATGCTCACTTAACGATTTCACTTTTTTCCAAAAATGAACCGATCGCGTGACTAGCACTCGTTAAGGCTTTGTTTTTCTTCGGATCGCTCCAAATACTGAAGGCTGCACTTATGATTTGTATCAATACGTCATTTCCGCTCTCTAGTTTTAGGGTTATGTACCCCAAAAAGTAAAATGGAATCCTCACAGATCGAAAATGATCTTTTTCAGATTGGCCTGGGTCTTGGATCTGTATCTATATATGTATTGGTTATAAAATATAGTATCGTTGAGTTAGTATCCCATAACACAAGTCTCGAACTTACTTTGGGGCTAGCTTAATCTGTGTGATTTGTCCGTATATATAAACAGATTCACTACACTGTCCATATATTTTTTAAGACAACTTTTCACTCAAACATTTTGAATCAGTATCGATCACTCAAGTCTACAATCCCTAGAAGCAGTAAAAAAAATTTTTTTTTTCATGAATGTCATCATAAGACACGATCGCTGATTTTAAGTTTCTCATAAATACAAGCAAGTGAATCAAAACTTACATTGCTGTGCAATTAGGAAAAGTAATAAAAAGATTTATTTTATTCATATTTATGTATCAAGTGAGTAAATATATACTTGTCTATTTTGTATTGCTCTTATTTATTTAGAAATCAAACCCATAGAAAGTATGGAGTCAATTTAGAATATATATATAATTTTTATAATGTACGATACGTTCATTGCGCTGTTCGACTCGAACTTGACCGATTTTATGACTATTAATCGCTCAATGGTCACTTGTGGCTGCTTTTATTAATGTAGGTATAATTCATGTGGAAATTGTCCGAATGCGATTATTTATATTTTATTATTCTAGAAGTAGTCTATGCACAGAAAAAGAGGCTTTACTTTTACAACATAATTATAATAGCTCTTCTGATAAATAATAATCGATTTATGAACACATTTACGAAATCGTATCAAACAAACGAATATGCAAACTCACATTTGCATTTTTTTACAAAGGTAAGGATTATGATTATATGTGCTAATCTTACAAATCAATATTTTCTCTTTTTTACTCATAAAGAATATTCGTAGCTTTATCAAATCTCTAGGTTAGGGATTAAATTTGAATCTACCACAACATTATAGAATTTCTCAACGACATTGCATTACAAAGTGCAGTTGAAAATCTCTCTGTAACAGGCAAATCCAAAGGAAGCTATACATCCTCTGCCATTAGTCCCGGGAAGACCCGGGTCGCCAAAGTCCGCACCCGCAATCCCGCACACAAATTAATCTGATTCCGGCACTATTTGACACTGCCCCGACGCTGCTTTTGCCCCTTGACGCATGGTACTACATTAAAACGCTTTTCTAAACGCAGTTCCACACACTTGTAGCAGGCAGGACTAGGAAAAGCTTCATCTGCTGCAATTTATTGTGTATTATTTTCGTCATGTACATTTATTAAGTAACTTGTGTCGTGCTAAGTAGTAACGTGTATTACAGATATCTCAGCATTTATTCCAACAAACGTACTAATAATATGAGACGCTTATAGACGGTCGGGTGCTGTTGTTTTAGCATGGGACCAGACCCAAAGAACTGACATTAAATCGTATCATGTGATGGTTGCTATAAAATCTGCAGTTTTACAAGTTACGTCTTACCATACCAAACTGAAGCTAACCAAATTGTGATCCAATCCTAAACCAATCCAAGCCTAATCAGCTGCTAATTAGCATTGAATATTTCTTTATATATTATATTATATATTATTCCTACAAACGTTTTTATATCAGACCTGTTCGTCAATGGGGCAGGCCGGGTCTGCTCGGAAATGCTAATATGCTAAGACGTAACGTGTAATATTGCAGATTAGCTGCTCGATGGGATTGGATAACAATTTGGTTAGCTTACTCGGGATTACTAAATTTAGTTTAATTAGTAACTGTTGTATTAGCTTTTACCAGCCCCTTTACGTGCCTTTTTTACAAAGTATTTCTTGAGAATCTGGGCTCTCACTTCCAAATCGGCTGATATTTTGGAATAACGGTGGAAAAATTAATTCTGTCTGAAAATATTACACTTCGTAGTGGGCAAGTATAAAATAAATAAACTTTTAGAAACTTAAATCAAATATTTAAAGCAAAGAAGGTGATATGAATTAAAGTGTTTTTAATTTACAAGACTCGAGTATTTGCTTATTAACCTAGATAGAAAAAATCTATATCATTGTTTTATTATCAAAATTGTTTCACCGTGGCCATGTTTTGTTGTTATATGAGACGTCCGGGTGTTACCGCCCTCGGTAAATACTGCCGAACCATTCATTTGTTGCCCGTAGCACTACTGCGTGGCACTATCAGTAGTGTCATAGGTAAGTTTTATTTTCCGTGGCACTACCGGTATTGCCATGGGTAAAACTTTATCCCCCATGACACTACTCTGATGCTAATTTCATTATTCCACTTTTTTCTTAGCATTCATTTATTACACGGCTTGGCTAATTTGATGAAATAACTTCTAAGATTCTCCTTTTTTTTACTGCTTACAAAAGACAATAAAATAACAGCCCATTATTTATTTAACTGATCATAATTACATCTCTAATGTTTAAATAACAGTTGTAAAGAGAGCTTCATAATTTCCCCTCTAGCAAGCAGAGCGAATCATGTCTATCCTTTGTAAAGCTTTATTGAATCACTCCACCATAAACAGAACAAATTTCAACAACAAACATAAAATGTAAATAAAAATTGTACTTCACAATTTGTGTATCCCCCGGCGAACATAACACCCAAACACGAGTATTGGGCTCATCCCTAACTTCATCCCTTATAAGAATACCCGCAAAGGAGAGAATCTGGCCCCGGGGAGCTCCCCCTTCGCCCCACGCCCTGCTAGAGGCGAAACACGGCCCTCGCTTGATTAAAAATAAAATTACTTTGTTTTTTGCCAAATAAGCAAATCATCTGTGGCCTTGTGAACATAGTGTACGTTACAAGCAAGAAAATAGACTTTTTTGAGGCAGTTTTAATATTCACTGAACTTATTACCAGTTGATGATACAAAGTAACAGTTGTTTCCATTCCCAGTGGATCATTTCTGATTTGGAATTTCAGCACATATTGTTGTGGTACTCAAAGTTAAATACTTTCTACGGGCAAAATCAACTTTGTATTTTGCATTGCAGAATTAGAGTTTCACTAACATTTATTCAGTTGGAATCGCAATGTCGCCCTGATGATGCTCTTTGTATTAGACTAAAAATAATACTATTAAAACTAATTCAGTCGCAATCGTCGACTAGTAACTAGTCGGCGATTTTGTGCCATATGAGACTATGTTTTTTTTTTTATATATATATTTATAAAAAAAAAAAAAAATATTAAAATTAATAGTGGTGTACCTCAGGGCTCAATTTTGGGACCAATTTTTTTCTTAATCTTTGTTAATGACCTAATTAATTATATAAAAAATTACACAACCTGAAATTCAATTAGTTATTTTCGCTGACGATACAAATGCTGTTCTATGGGATAAAGATATTGACGCTCTAAATAGAAAGATTAATAACGTAATGCTCCTGTTCCAACATTGGTTCACTGTTAATAATCTCAAATTAAATACTAGTAAAACCAATGTTGTGCTTTTCAAAACAACAGCTAGAAACAGAGATAAACTTGACGTCCGCTTAAACAGTGATACAATAGAGCCTGTGAGAGTAGTTAGATTTTTAGGTATTAATATCGACGAATATCTCAATTGGAAACCGGAGTTGCAAGCCGTGGATAAGAGTATTAGTGGTGCTTGCTGCGCATTGCGGAGTTTAGGGGAAGAATTGACGATAGACCACCTAAAATCAGTTTATTATTCCATGGTTGAGTCGAGATTACGATTTAGTATTAAATATTGGGGAAAAAGCTACCAATACAATATTAATAAGGCTTTCCTCGTACAAAAAAGAGCAATACGGACGATAGTTCGTATCCCACCATGGCAATCGTGCAAAGAATACTTTCGGAAACTTCAAATTCTGACGGTCCCCAGTCTGTATATATTCGTTCTCCTCACAGACTTCATAAAAAATAGACATACGTTTGAAACAGAAGTAGAAATGATACATCGTGAGGGTTCAAGACGGAAAGACCTAAGCAGGAAAATAAATCCGTCACTTGATATAGTAGCTCATAGTGCACGCAATCAAACAGTTATTATGTTCAATAAATTACCGACCGAATTAAAATTAGTTCGAAAACTTTCTATATTTAAGAGAGAATTGAGGAAATTACTATTGGAGAAATGTTGTTATTCTATTGACGAGTTTTAATCTAATCACAATTGATGAATTGGTGTTGGTGATGGTGAAATTAATAAGAAATATGTATGTTTAAAAGAGGATAATATGTAATGGTTATAATAGTATTAGTAGTTAATTTTTAAATTTTATCTTGATATATATAATTCGAATACAATGTAATGTTGTTTATGAATAAATGAATTGAAATTGAAAATATGATGTAGGTATCTCCGAATCACAAATTACAAGTCATTTTTTAAATAACTTTAACCTGAATGGTGAGACAAGATACCACTAGAGTGTATATATTTAAGCCAATCAAATCTTGGAGATAATAATAAAATAATTAACATCTCCAAGGATCGTTTGGTGAAAATGAAACACTTGTGGTGTTTGAATAAAATCAATAATGACAATGAAAGAAATCCACACTAATATTATAAATGCGAAAGTAACTCTGTCTATCTGTCTGTCACCTTTTCTCGCTTCAACCATTGAACCAATTTGAATGAAATATGGTAGGGAGGTAGTTTGAGGCCCGGGAAAGGACATAGAGTACATTTAATTCGGGAAATTCTACTATTCCCGAGAGTTCGACATTGCCGCGGGCGGAGCCGCGGGCAATAGGTAGTTATCTATAAAAATGACAGATCTACTTGTATTTCCGAAAATTGGGTCTCGTTCAAGTTTTATAGCTAATTAAAAACATTTTTGTAATAAGCTTATACCGCATACGAAACGCAGAGATCAGGAGACGATCTGGAGTAGTGGACGTTGGAGAGAAGATTGCCAGGCTTAAGTGGCAATGGGTTGGACACCTTATGAGGTGCGCAGATAACAGACGGAGTCAGCTAATTTCTGTTTGGCGGCCAAGAATGGGGTATAGAAACCGAGGACGCGCTGGGAGGATGACATCTCAAAGGTGGCTGGCAAGTTATGGAGAAGACACACACAAGACAAGAAGAAATGGAAGGAACTGGGAGAGGCCTTTGTTCAAAAATGGGCTACGATAGGACCGTGATGATGATGACTAAGCTTTAAAATTAAATTAGAAGCGGATTGGTGCTGAATCTATTTTGTGTTATGGAATATTTCATAACCTGAGTTATTGTACTGTCACCTTGAATATTTTCATAGTTCGCGCCCCAGTGCCATTGGTAGAGGTTATGAATACCAATCCGATTCATGAATATTCTAAACATCATTTTTACAGCCGCTCTATTGAACGGTTTTCATGAATTTTCAATGCTTTATTTTTAAATTATACAAAATGCTCCAAATCTTGCTGGTGTAGGTTATTTTTTTGTGAATATTTAAGTTGATTATGAAAACAAAATGAACTAACGGCTTATTTTAAAAGAAAAAACATATTCCAAAAACTAACCTTTTAAGATGACTAGATTTGCCCGCGGATTTACTCGCATTTTCTTATGATCTTCCGTGTATATCGGTCGATTCAATTCAATACTTAAGGTATGAAAGTGTAACAAACAATAAAAGACAACAAACAAACTTTACTACACTTTACAAACTAGCCGTGTAGTATCCGGCAGAGTAGAATAGGACTACTCTAAGTCTTCCCGTGGATGTCGTAGAAGGCGACTTAGGAATACAAGCTAATCAAAGCTTATAAACATCTGTGAGACCTCTCCAACCCGTTTAGCCAGCGAGGAGAGTGTAGGCCAAGTCCTCTGGCTGCTCTGGCCAAGTATGGCTCTAGTAGTAAAGAGAGGGTCGTGCTCCTGTAGTGGAGAATAAGAGGACCTGATGATGATGGTGAAACTCACTTTTTCATTTACAATATTAGCTAGATTATATACTAGCTTTCGCCTGCAGCTCTGGTGGCCTATTTGCTAACTCAGTGTACAACGTTTTGATAGTCACTTCAAAATACATTTATATAAAAATAGTCAGTCATACGAAAGCTGCAATGCATTTTGAAGTGATTAGAAACTGAGTAAGCGAATAGGCCGGCTGCTCACGTTATTGTACATTCCTCAGAAAAGGTATCCTATGTGCTTTTCCGTATTCCAGACATCGTGTATGCAGACAATTCCCACGAATCCTCTGGTTTGATCATAGATGACGCAGTAACGCGAGCGACCACCAGCCCGCTATGTAAATCTCTAAATCTGCACCATAGCCGCACCATGACACTTTCTTTTGGTTATTCCACACATTGTTCATAAAAATTGGCATTTATAACACCAAATTACACCGATTTTACATTATAAAGTCCACTAGAAGCAATCTGCAAAACAATCCAAAACAACAACCTTGCCGAAACATTAATAGTACATTCCCGCGTTATTTTCTATTTTAATTTTCAATTGTCATTTAGTGCTCAGGAAACATAGCCCATACAGCCCAGTCATATTTTACCCAAAAAATGTAATGCGGTAAAAATCTGCTTTCCCGCGCCTTTCTTTTTATTATTGCCATATTTTTGTGTGATTTTATACCATCATTTTAATAAAATAATTTTCATATTCATATATTTATATGTTCGATGAGTGCATTTTTTATAATGTGGTAGCCATTGGCTGTGTGATAAGTTACATATTCTTTCAAGTTTTAAAAATTTTTATTCAAAATTGTATACATGTATCTCTTTTTGAACGTCATATTTTTATTTCTTATATTTTTTAATATATGCAAAAGCGAAATACTACTAGCGTTTCGGAACGACCGCGGGTGAGAAGAATACGTCGAAAGAAACTCAATCCAGAGTTTCTCACTTATAATTAAATCAACGCACAGCCGAAACTACTGTACCTAGAACCTTATAATTTGGTACAGGAGTTCTTTTTATTATCTCATTTACAAGAGCAAAATGAAAAGATTTTTAGAAATTCAACCCCTAAAGGGGTGAAATAGGCGAAATATTTTTTAAGGGAATATTATTGTTTAATTTCTAGTTTATACACTTGTGTACCTAAGGTTGTAGATGTTTACCTAATTATATATATTTCTGGGCCCAGTACTGGGCTACTTGTACTGCATTAGGTGGAGCATTATGCAGGTCCTCCAGCGTGCACGCGGGGCACGCTGGGCATCCCAGTAAGAGTGCCATTGTCAGTGGAGACGCACCACAGCCGCATTCGTTATTACTATCTGTATACGATCACTTTATCAGATTATCTTTACTTTGTCCTACTTGGGTTCTCAGGTAGTTAAGGCACTTCCAGATTGGCCAGGGCAAATCGTGGCCATATTGTGGCAAATCATGGCCAGGAGGTAAGTCAACCAACTTTTAAAAGGTACTAGTAAGACGTTAAACTGAGAATTAATTTAATAAAACACTTATTATTAGCTTTTTTTAATTCGATTGATCATAACAACGTGTTTTTAGTTTTTTTTTAATAAATAAAAACTAAGTCTGGTAAGTTACACCATATGTAACGCAAGAACGTACTCGTATAAGCAGATTTTGATGAACTTTGGTATGTAGGTAGCTGACTCCCTAGATTGATATAAAACCTACATTTTACCCGACTACCCAAAAAAGAGGGGGTACGAAGTTCACCGGGTCACCTAATAAACATTTACAATTAAATAATTTATTTATTTAATATTATAATATAAACAGGAAAGATTTGATTGTTTATTTGTTTGTTTGCATTGAATAGGCTAAGAAACTACTGAAAAGTTTTGAAGAATTCTCTCACCATTATAATCCTACATTATCTCTAAAGAACAAAGGCTATATAATTAAATACCTATTTCTACTCGTGCAAAGCTAGGGCGGGCTGCTAGTATATTTATAAATTAAGAAGAAGGGCTATTCAAGGTTGACATTTCTAACGGCTCCACCGGTGATTTGAACGACAGATAAAGCAATGGATTTGAGTCCGCCTTATTTTCATATATTTAACTTTATTTTCGATGTGTAAATACTTTTAAAAAAGTTAAATAAATAAAATAAAAGTTAAATAAAAATAAAGTAACTCAGAGAGCAATTCGAGCAATACATTTTTATGGAAAATGCATCTAGCGTTTTCTCTTAAGTTCGTAGAAAACAGGATAGACGCGAATAAATTCAGATACCAAATATGCATAAATCAGGCTTTGAAACAAGCAAAGCTTTTTAAAGTGCAGGGAACGCGAGCAAGAGGGACGCAGATGACGCTATATCATTTTTCAAGAGATTTTTGAGAGAGGGTTGTTTATGAGAGGGTTATGTTGTGTTGTGTGGTGTGAATTGTGTTCGTCAGTTATTTAGTTTACTGTCGCTTTTCGTAGTGGTTAATATGCCAACCTGTGATATGTGGGGCATCGGGTTCGATTCCCGGGTGGGAATTTCTAATACTTCATTTTCACAAGTGTTCGTCTCATCATCATTACAGTAAGATTTCCACTGCTGGACAAAGGCCTCTCATAAGGATTTTTCGTTCCAAAGGAGAATATCGATATACTCACTTAAGATTGGCAGGCGGTCTGGCGAGCGCAGTTTATCTGGCGTTTTGTGCTTCCGACGCTGCTGCCCATTGGAATTATTTTCAGTTGGGGAAGGAAAGGAATTTGTTGAACTTGGGAAGGAAATGAAGTTATTGGGATACTACTCACTCAGATGAATGGTAAAAAGTATTTGCTTGCGGTTCTGAAACTACTCAAGGAGGGCACTAAAACCACTCAAGCAGCAGACATCTAAGCTCAAGATTTGCCAAAGAGCTATAGAGCGAAGTATTCTGAGTGTCACAAATTTGGATGGAGTGCCGTACACAATGCTTCGTTCAATAACCGATATAGCTAATGTGGGCCGTAAGGCCAAGTTAAAGAGGAATTGGGCTGTCCACGTCTGCCGAACGCACCCAGATCGCTGTGCTACATCGACTTCCGAATGGACTCTTGACTATGGACGTAGGAAACCGGGCAGACCTCGGAAGCGCTGGTGTGAATACATCAAAAAAGAAAATGGTCGGAAGAAGACAGAATAGGGAGATATGAAGACTTATGGGGGAGATCTTTGCCCAGCATTGTGACAGTATACACGAAAAGCTCTGTAACGTAGTAGTTATCATGCCAGGGTTATCATACCGGAGATTCCGGGTTCGATCCCCGGTCAAATCAAGATAGAAGATATCCTTTTCCGATTGGCCTGGGTCTTGGATATTTATCTATAAATGTATTTATTATAAAATATAGTATCGTTGGGTTAGTATCCCATGACACAAGTCTCAAACTTACCTGGGGCTAGCTCGATCTGTGTCCTTTGTCCTTATATATTTACTTTTTATTTATAGTTTATGGAAGTAAAAGATCGTTTGTCCGGTAAAAAAAGCTCCATAGTCATTAACCAGTGTTAATCAGGATGATGTAAGAATTCTAAAAATACTGCATACGATCTTAACTTTCTAGGCAATCGGAAGATACAGTAATAAATAGACTCAAATACTCACATAAACAATGCATAACATTTTTTACACATGAAATCTATTAAAACATATAACCTTCTTTTGTTTGTAGTTATGTAATAAGGAATAACGTTTCTTCGTCCATCACTCTTAGTCTGATATTTCCATCTATTGTAAACAAACCCAAGCAAGCCCATTATCGAAAAATATGAACACACACAAATCACGAACAACATTTACATACAAATACAATGACAAGGCGGCAAACACGATACTCACGACGCGATCGGCGAGTAATGACAGATGGTCTTGAAAAATATTTGCGATCCCTTCAAAAACACAGGAGACACAGAAATAACTTTCCCAAGTAAATAATACATCAAAGGGCTAAGTGATTGATGCAAAGAGCGGGCAGGGTGGGGGGACGAGCCATTAATCTTGGCGGCCCGGGACATAGTATAGTCGCGATAGTAAGTAAGATAGCGGTAGTGATTCCATTGTCTAGGGGCGCAACTTAGTCGTCTGGAGTGATCAGTTTGTAGGCCACACAGTGCAGCCATTTTTGTTGGCTATTATCTGCGTCTGGTAAAGGATACTTCTTCTTAAAACCTGCCTATTAAGTAGACTGTGTTATATGTAACAAAACGATTTCGCTTCCGTATTTTTTGTCGAAAACACCGACAAGTTACATAGTCGTTTAATAAAGTCATCTTTAAGGTAAGTTTGATATAAATATTATGTCGCGTAAGTTTTGATACTAATTATAATAGAAGATTATTAATTGGTATGTTAAATGAAGAAGGCAATGAGAAACTACTTCATGATATGCCTCTCAAATGTAGACATTTAATCAATTTTCAATCAGTTATACTGTCGATTATTCAGTTGGCGTCTGCAATATTAGTGCTTACGTCTGGAAAGCATATTTCATGTAAAGTAACCACGGACGTGGTACCCACTGGGATGTGTGACCACAAGTAGCATGGAAATTTCTTAATTTGCTCCGTGCTGTTATCACTAGATGCCGGTCGTTAAGCTATGTCAGATACTTTTAGGCAGCTTTAGTTGTGGTAGAGCCACGCTACCGGCAAATTTCATTTTTGCTAGTAGCACGAATAGGCCGGCTCGTCCGGGGAAGCACCACACTCTCACAGAAAATCGACGTTTGAGTAGGAGCTTTACCGCTTCTAAGCTTCGTTCGGTGAGTGAGAGAGCCGAAGGCCCATCCTTCCTCCATTTCCTCTCCCCATGTCCTTTCCCCAACTCCTTGAAAGTCCGGCAACGCTCCTGTTAAACCCTGGTGTTGCAGTTGTCCATGGGCAGCGCTGGTCGCTTACCATCAGGTGACTCGCTAGCTCGTTTGCCGTCCTATAACATAAATTAAAAGCTTGAAAAACTGACACCGGTTTTGACCACTTACACACACAAAAAACAAACAAACCTTTTTTTGCCACGCACTAGTAAAATATTTATAAAAAAAATATTTTTTCGTTTTATTTTTTATTTACCTAGGATAGTACAGTTTAACGTCATTACACGCTAAAGGCGTAACCTAGAGGTGAAACTACCATTTTATTAATATTTTTATGGCTAAAACAACAACATTGCAAAAATATCCTTCTCTCAATGCTACTATGGCAGCTTGGGCTAGGCGTCGCCGTGTTGTGGCGCGGCCAAGAGGCGACGCTACCATTTTTGGTACTCGCTGACATTACCGTAATGGAGTTCCGATTCCACCGGGTTCCGTGGTTGACCCACTTCATAAATTGTTTGAGTAGACCACATTTTTAGACGTCATTTGCATGTATTATTATATCAGTTTGCTGTTCTATTTTCCATCCATCCACTTCCCTTGAAAACAATATATTTTGAACATAGCGAGACGGAATACGTTTTTTTCTGTCTTCTTATATTAGTGACAGAGGAACGCGTATGGAAAATTCTACTTATTAGGCATGCTCTTTTGCTCAAAGGTAACCAAATTTCCGTCAGCTAGAATCTAGGTCTTTGAATCGAAAATAAAACTAAAAATTCGCATTGTAATCCGGCCACCCGTTTGGTGAAATATGACGATGAAACAGACTGATAGTTAGCGTAAAACTTTTAACACACTTGTTTTTCATTCAGGAGCTAGAAGGGTTAATAAAGGCTTGTCTATCTGTGCGCATGCTGAATCGTCACATGTGTTCGGACAATCCCGACGCTCTAAGCCGGATCACTGTCATTGCCACCGTCGCAGCAGCTTCACGCAAGATTGATAACTGGCCTGCAGTGGATTTGAGATCCAGTGGCTGACGAAACCATAAAAAGCTAGAGTGAAGGCGGCAGGTATGAGGAGTAAGTGGTGTTTTACCTACGCTACCGCTCTGCTAATTCTTAGGCTTCGTTCAAAGTGAATTAAAAACAAAAATTAAAATACTAACATTTAGTACATGTTAGCGGCAGGAGGACCCTCCTACGGTTGGTGTCAAGCCAATCCTGGCTCTAAAGAAGCCATGCCAGTAATATTTACTAACAAGCTGATTTAATCCCAGCCGAGGATGCTTCATTTTATTGTCAAAATTTCATTGCTTGGGATACTAAACGGAACGCGCCCGGGTGACATGTCAAAATCATCTGTTCCGTAATTTAAATAATTTAAATTGTGTTTTGTGTACATTTTCATGTAAATATTGTCTTTTATAAGTGAATTAAGCTCGAGTAAATAGTATAAACGTATTTATTGTGAAGTTATACCGTATTTCACGCTTAAAACCTAACGACCGGCGCAGGCGGTTAGACCGAGAAGCTGACAAACTAACAACAAAGGAATTTCGAAACAGGATCACAAAAACCGGGGGAGTATACAGTTTAATCCTTCCAAAATAGGCAGTGTATCCTCAAACACCGTTTAACTTATAAATATTATCGATTACATATCACTTTAAATCGGAGAATTCCTATATTTTGCCCATCAAGCTTAGTTTGATTCTCGCTCCGTTTACCTAGTGAAATCGGAGTTGATGAACAAAAACTAGAGCTGAAGGCATAATTATTTATAAGAAATCAATAGACTGCCACATAAAGTCTGGTTATTCATCTTGTTGTTTGTCTCTTTGTGTGTGGAAATCAACTACCTCCTTACAAAATTAATAATTTGAAGTATACAAAAACAGCTGTAATTTGCATAAATTGAGTTCTCAGCTATAAATAACACTATAACAGAAACACATGAATAATTTTTACTTAGTAATTTAATGTATTGAATCCCTATCTGCCATTGTTGTGTGATCTCACTACGCTTAATTTGTAAAAAGCTTAGTTGATGGTTATAACAACAAAAGTCCCTGGCACGATCATTGCGTAGTTTGTTTTAAGTCTTAACTAAAATTTACCTGTTATGTTTAGAAGTTTTCGTTTTGTTGCCTAATAATTTAAATAGTAATAATAAAAAATATCCCACAAACCTACACAGTAATAAAATCTGTACCAATACTAACATATTAAAAATATTTTCAGTTGCAACCACCTCCCCATTCACGATGATGACTCGGAAGGCCACAATTAAAGACTTAACCATGAAGTTGAAGCTGGCACTAAATGAGCTAAAGGAATGCCGAGAGGAAAAATCACATCTTCTTCGTGAACGGGAGGAAACTGAAGAAGAATTTAACAAAATAATGAACAAAAATACATTAATAAAAAATGAATGCACTAGCCTTCATATACAAATTACCGAATTATTAGATGAAAATAATAAATTAAAGGAATGTTTAGCACAAACCGCGGAGTGCAGTATGGTACATGAACGGGCCCTTAGTCGCATTTCAAAGTTAGAACATAGCTTGTATGAGGCACAGAAATCTGCTCTAGAAATACAGAAACAAAAAGAGGATGAATTATGCAACAACACCCTGCATCTTTACAATGAACTCATGGAATGTGGCCCGGGTCCGGTCGTGGAGATACCTGCGACTACTCCACAGTCACAATATTTTATATTAAACTCTCATATTAAAATAAAAAAATATGTCAAAATTAACAAAATGATCAAGCGTACACAAAAAATTATTTCTAAGCAAAAAAAATGTAAAAACCTGACTCAGTTACGTAGAGAAAAATTATGTCTTTTTAAGCAAATTAAATTATGTGAAGATGATCTTCACATGGCTAGCCGCATTTATGACACTGAGATACATGAATTACAATCACAAATATCTGAATTACATCAGTCCTTAAAAACTTTGTCTAAAAATTATAAAACATCTCAGAAACAACTAAGTGAATATACTTTGTCAGCTAAAACAGTAGTCGAGTTAGTCCACCATGACAATGATCAGCATGACACTCTCGCACACAAACATCAGTTAGGTTGTGTGACCCCCATGGGTAAAATCTCTCACCAGGCCCCCACAAGAGAGTGTGATAGAAATATGCTCACAAAAATAAGTACTGTCAATAGTAATTTAAATAAAAAAGTAATTTGTGATAAATTGTTAGTTTATTCTGATGAACTGGGTCAAGGCTTTAGTAGCATAATCTCTAATAATTTAAACAATGACTGTATGGTTTTAAACTCTTGTACACCCGGTGCCTCTTTTTCACACCTAATTAGCAGTATCAATACTGATACTATAAATGAGGACACAACAATACTAATTTTATGTGGTGACAGTTCCTCTGTTACAAAAAGGAACTTAAAGCAAAATGTTGACAAATTGATTAGTTTAAATTTAAAAACTCGTTGTAAATTTATGATAAGTACCTTTCCGTATTCGGAATCGTTGGACAACTTTAAAAATAGACATATACATGACTTGAATGTACATTTATACAATATGACTTGTCGTCATAGCGACTTTATTTTTTATTTAGATATTAATAAATTTATATATAAATTTAAGTTGACACAGGATACTATGTATCTTCCATTTAGTTTTAGGCGACAAATTGCTACAGTTGTAGCTTATAATATACAACATTGTGTTGCAAATTGTACGAGTACAACTGCAATCTCCAACTGTGACATAGAAAACTGTATTTCTAAAAATGTAGTAGTTAATAATAGTAAGTGTAATTTAAACTAAGAAATAAGACAACAGTCAAAGCCAAAGAATTAAATATTATTCACCAGAATATCCAAGGCCTGACTAGCAAATTATTAGAATTAGAGTTATTTATAAATAGTAAAGATTTACATGTAGTTTGTCTAACCGAACATTTTATGCAGTCACATCAACTACAATTTAATATTGAAAACTACTCTAGGGCTAGCTCATATACCAGAAGGACAAAAGAGAAAGGAGGCAGTTTAATTCTAACGCAAAATGACTTGAAATACAAAGAACGTAAGGATGTTGTAAGTCTTTCTATAGAGTGTAGTGTTGAATTAGCATGTATCGAGTTAGAGAATTCTATTATAGTATGTGTATACAGTCCACCTGATTCAGATTATAATACATTAGAACTTGTGATTGAAGATGTTTTAAGGAAATTATGCTGTAGTCGTAAAAACGTCATAGTTTGTGGCGACTTTAATGTAGACTTACTAGTAACTACTACTGAAAGTGTAAGATTTTTAAATTTATTTAAGTCTTTTGATTTATTTAATTTATTTTTGGAGCCAACCAGAGTTCAAGGTAATTCTGCAACGTGCATAGATAATGTTTTCTGTAATTGCACTCCTGTTGACAGAGTTATTATTAAAAACCTTACCTCTGATCACTTTGGTCAGTCCGTACAATTCGCAAACCACGTCGAAGTAGATTTACAACAGATCACCTTTAGATCTATTACAAAAGACAAAATCAAAGTTTTTAAAGATAATTTATCAAAAATAATGCCCCTTATTGAGGAAACTAGGGATGATCCAGATATACTGTATAACAAAATGTTTAATGTTATTGAATCGGAATTTAACAATACGTTTAAAATTAAAACAAACATTAAACGTAAACGTAAAAGGTTTAGTGAATGGGCTACTCCAGGTATTTACGTCAGTAGAAATAGATTATATGAATTACTAGCCATGAAAGCCTATAATCAGAATCCTGATTTTGTTAAATTTGTTAGAAATTATTCAAAAATTTTTAAAAGTGTATGTGCGTGTGCAAAATCTTTATATACCAGACAGACTATTTTAAATTCTAGTGACAAAGTAAAAACAACATGGAAAATTATTAATACAGAAACAGGAAAAACGAAAAAACGCGCCATTCCAATTGAATTAAAAATAGATAATAAGGTCCTCAGTACTAGCGAGGAGATTACTCAATATTTTGAAGACTTCTTTACAAATATTCCCGTGAATACTACTGCCTCCTTACTTTCATCATCTGTGGAATCTAAAAAGTTATTAACTAGTTGTATACCGGAATGTAACAGTCTTCTAATATTTGAACATGTAACCCCTCAAACAATCACTGATACGTTCAAGACTTTGAATAATAAAAAAACTGGAGACCTGTGGGACATCTTAGTATCAGTCATAAGTAATATTATAGAAATAATTTCTCCTTATTTAGCGTCTATTTTTAATAAATGTGTAGATACAGGGACTTTTCCTGATCTAATGAAATTAAGTAAAGTTATACCGTTGTACAAATCGGGTGATAAAAATGATCCAACAAATTACCGTCCAATTTCTATTCTGCCAGCGTGAAGTAAAATATTTGAAAAGTTAATTTTTAATCAGTTACTTTCTTTTTTTAATCTAAATGGTCTATTTCATAGTGAACAATACGGATTTACGAAGGGTCGATCAACTACGGATGCGGGTGTTGCGCTTTTAAAACATATATATTGTGCTTGGGAGAGAAAACAAAATGCTATTGGTGTTTTTTGTGATCTCTCCAAAGCATTTGATTGTGTAGACCACGATACCCTGCTGTCCAAATTGGAACACTATAATTGGATTAAAGGTAAATCTATTGCATTAATCAAATCTTATTTGAGTAGCCGAATTCAAAAAGTTAGCGTTGATAGGGTTCAATCCTCGGGATCATCTGTTAAGATGGGCGTACCCCAGGGCTCTATACTAGGCCCCTTGTTGTTTCTTATATATATTAATGATCTGCCATACTATGTTCACACATGTAAAGCTGTACTATTTGCCGATGATACTTCTCTTATTTTCCCTGTTGATAGGACAACAGACAATTTTGACGAGGTCAATAGTACATTAGCTCAAGTATTAGAGTGGTTACAGCAAACAATTTGCTGTTGAACGCTAAAAAGACGAAGTGTATTAAATTTTGTTTACCGAATGTTACAAAAGTACCAACACGCATAGTGGTCGAAAACGAAACGATAGATTTGGTAGATAAAACAGTATTTCTTGGGATGACAGTTGACTCGGGACTTCAATGGGGTGCCCATATCACATCCTTAGCGGGTAAACTTAGTTATGCTGCTTACGCTGTTAGAAGAATAAGACAGTTGACTGACGTTGATACTGCGCGTTTGGTATACTTCAGCTACTTTCATAGTGTCATGTCGTATGGGATATTACTATGGGGTAACGCAGCAGAAGTTAATACCATATTCGTCCTTCAAAAACGCGCTATCAGATCTATATATAAACTAGGTGCTAGAGAATCTCTTAGAGAATTGTTTAAAAATATAACTATTTTGACATTCCCCGCGCAATACATATTTGCAAATATTATGTTTGTTCGTAATAATCTTCATCTTTACGCGAAAAATAGTGATATCCACAACAGGAATACGAGAAATAAAAATAAATTAGCGACACCAACTTTGCGATTACAGAAAACAATTCTATAATAGAATTCCTGAAGAAATATTGGCTCTGTCATTAGGTAAGTTTAAGACTGCTGTTAAAAATCAATTGCTTAAAAATGCCTATTATTGTATTAATGACTATTTATCAGATAAAACTCCATGGAAGTAATATATTCAATAAATTGTACATCGGTGATTACTTAATGTAAAATAATTCAATTTGTTATAAATATGTGAAAGTGTAGCCCTTCAGGCACGTAGGGACCAATACTGGACTGAGTTTCTTTCGGCGTATTCTTCTCAGCAGTGGTCGTTTCGAAACGCTAGTAGCTTATCGATTTTGCAAATATTAAAAATAATAATATGACGTTCATAAAGAGATACATGATATCAAAATTTAAATAAAATTCTATTTCATTTCATTTCATTTCATTTCATTGCAAACGAATAAGTCCTTTTCCATTATTGACTAGTTAGACTTCGCAGATTGCTCAGAAGATAAGGTTCCTGGTGACATACATACATATTATTACGTCTTTATCCCTTATGAGTTAGACAGAGCCTAAGCCATTAGACCGAAAGGCCTTTACGCCCACCAACCACGCTAAGTGTTGGTGACGGTAAAGGTGACGTTGCCGGGAATTACATGCGCACCATTTGCCTAATAACCAAGGAGAAATCATCATTATCATCATCAGGTCTTTTTAGTCTCCACTGCAGGAGCATGACCCTCTCTGTACTACCTGAGCCATACTTGGCGAGAGCAGACAGAGGATTTGGCCTACACTCTCCTCGCTGGCCAGACGGGTTAAAGAGGTCTCATCGATGTTTATGAGCTTTGTGTAGCTTGTATTTCCTAAGTCGCCTCTTACGACATCCATAGGAAGTCTTGGAGCCAAGGATAAATAACATACACTTATTAACTTACACTACTTTTACACACACAACTTGACTTTTAGGAGTCATAATATCTGAAATTTGTTAAATTTGAGCCTTGAGGCAGATTGTCATTGCCACTAGGCGGGTAGTGCTCCTAAGTGAATAAGATTGATCACTGCGTGGGCGAGTCTCAAAGCCAGGCAAGCGGCCCACGCCAGGATTTTGAATTGGCCTTTTCAACTTATATTTTAGAAATATCAAATCTCTGAATAGTGCCTTTAATATGATTTAAAGACTGAATGACATACCTATGTTATTTATTTTTAAACTAGAATTTCTATTCTGCAGATCATATAATTCTTGGAATCATCGCTTTTCGGAGAACATTCAATAAATAGTTTAAACTTATGTCGTGTTGTTTTCTTATATGACTTTAGGACGTTTTCTAGGGTCATTGAACTTTAATTTTTTTTAAGATGAATTAAGGCACTGTACATAACTAAATTAATGGTATTTATAAGGCTAATGTGTTTATAAAAATACTGAATTTTAAAAACAGTAAGCTCTGGTTGTTTCTCGCGGGAGTGATAACATTTATTATACATCCAACCGTTTAGGCATATAGGAGTTGCACATTAACGAACATAGATCATGAATTCTAAAAATATAATTTATTCGGCCAATCGTGTAAAATATTCAATTTCACGCAAAGTACGCTATCGCCACGTCAGGCGTGTGCCGACGTCAAAGCAAGCCATGTATTCCAGTAATGTCTCACTCCGATCGGAAAGTCAGCCGCCTTTGTTGTGATATTTACCGCCGCCGCCGTTTAGATGCTTTTATGTTGCCTAAATGTGCCATTAGTGTAGTTTTTGTTTGTTTTTCGTGAGTGTAAGTGGCTAACTCTGGTGTCCATTGTTCAAGTTGCCCAACGGCGTCTATCGTAGCTTAACAACTTTTATCACTGATGACAGCCGATCGAGAAGTTTTTATGCCACTTGCGGTCACACATCTCAGTGGGGACTGCGCCTGGGGTTGCTTAACATGCGAAAGCGGTAGTAATGTTCACACCCACTGGACCATCGAACTGTTCAATCGTAGTACCACATAGCGAATGAATATCTAGGTTATGATATAATTGCTTCGACTTCAAGAAATACTTGTATACCATGAGCTTATAATATAAAATCGGTTTAACGTTTGGTATTTGGACGACGGAACCCTAGGAGGTGATGTGGATGCTGTGTTCTCAGACCTTTTTTTAATCAAAAATAATTTTGAAACCATTGGTTTTGAGCTTAATTTTAGCAAATGTGAACTTTTTATAAATAACTGTGACTTAAATTTAAATGACGTAAAATAAAAATTTAATATTTTGGCTCCGTACATTAAAATAGTTGACAGTAATTCCCTTTACCTTTTAGGTTCTCCAATTTTTGATGAATCTATTTCTGAATATATTAATAACTATATTACTAAATTTCAAAATTAACTGCTGCTGACCGTCTCTTTGAAATAAGTCCACATTATGCACTTATTTCAAAGAGACACCACATAACTGGGAGGCCATGTATTCTAATAATATAAATTTAAATAATTATATAGGGACATATCACACATATTGAGCTAGCCCCACAGTAAGTTGTGAACTTGTGTCGTAGGTTACTAACTCAACGATATTATATTTTATAATAGATACTTAAATAGATAAACATCCAATAATACCCAGGTCAATCTGAAAAATATCGTTGTCCATTATGACCAGACTGGGGATCGAACCCAGGCACCCTGGTGTAGCAGGCTGGCATGTTGACCACTGCGCCACGGAGCTCGCCTCATTTTGATTGCAAAGTTAGCCGGCTTTGTTGTGATATTATGTACGGGAGTTAAGTTGCTTCTACGATGTTGGCTAAATGTGCCATTAGTGTAGCATAAATTATATAAATGTTAGTAGAGCATAGTACTACCTTCCAAATATTATAGATTTCTTATTATGACAGGCTATGTAACTAGATAGATAACATATTCTCATCATATAAACCTCACTTGTAATGCGTCGGAGCTCGGGGACCGCTATATTGACAGTATTCATGCTATAAAATGATTTGGCGAAAGCTTTTACGGCCAGCCGCCTGTCTGATGACAACTTTACTTGGGTAGGTCCATAACCGCGGATAAATATCTATTAAAATACAGTACAAGTATTTATACGCACCGAAAATCGAACCCGAAGCCCTCGTTTATAGTAGGTTTGCGTGTTAATCACTGCGCTTTGTTGTGATATTTACACAGTAGTGTTGTTTTTAGACGCTTTGATGTAGCCTAAATGCGCCATTAGTGATTAGTGATACAATGAGTATCTACTATTATAGTCACTACGGGATATATTACGGTTTTCGGATTACGGAAATACCAACCAAACATTAAAAAATATTTACGGTAAGTCCTGTAGTCACAATAATAATGATTGTGTCCGCTTAAGCTTAAAAACGTTTTATTATTAATAAATAAATATATACGGACAAATCACACAGATTGAGCTAGTCCCTAGGTAAGTTCGAGACTTGTGTTATAGGATACTAACTTAACGATACTATATTATTTAACAAATACTTAAATAGATACACATCCAACACTCAATTGAATATCTAAGCTTTTTTAAATAAATAATACAGTTTATTAAGGATAATTTATATACTAGCAAAGAAAGACATGTGTTCGAGCAACATTATATTTCGATTTATGTGGGTATTTATTTAATGAATCATTAATAATTATCATACAAACTCGAACACACAACATGACATTAATACATTTCAGAAATACCACGGTAGTTTGTGAAGAAATATAGTAACTTAAGGGCCCGTACTACCTCACACTGCTTTGCATGATTGACTGTTATATCAATAATGATTAAATACTCAAGTTGAAATAAAAATGCAGCAAAGTTCAGGACTAACTCTGGTAACTATATGACTCAAAAACACGATTGCGTTAAATTTTCTCTATAGAAAAAAATTGTAAAGTTGCCTCTAAATCACGTCTAATTTACACGGTATATAGCATTATTCACCAAATACATTAAAATTAACCTTGAAACTTTTGATTACTATTGCATTACAGATAAGGCAGCCATCATATGTTTTTCTTTTTCGAATAACCCTTGAATATTCCTAAAAAACGAAAATATCCAAAGTAGCCAACGCGTTTAGACCATCCGCGTTTGTATCGCCACGCCGCCTGGCATATGTCGGGCTCTTAATAAATAAATATATACGGACAAATCACACAGATTGAGCTAGTCCCTAGGTAAGTTCGAGACTTGTGTTATGGGATACTTTCATCAAACATCCAACACTCAATTGAATATCTAAGCTTTTTTCAATAAATAATACAGTTTATTAAGGATAATGTGTACACTAGCAAAGAAAGACATGTGTTCGAGCAACATTATATTTCTATTTATATTAGTATTTATTTAATGAATCATTAATAATTATCATACAAACTCGAACACACAACATGACATTAATACATTTCAGAAATACCACGGTAGTTTGTGAAGAAATTTAGAACTTAAATGTAAACGTTTTACTATGAATATAATTAAACTGCGATTACAAAGTCATAGTCATTGCCGTGATATCAACAACAGTATTGTGTTGCTCAGTCGCCTTTATGTCGCCTAAATGTGCCATTAGTGTAAGTTACATTGTGTTGTACACACATAGTAAAAGTATATCCAGTCATTGATGTAGTTGTTGTATGTTAACGAAGACTAGTTACAAATGGCTGGTTACATCAAAACAAGCCATTTATTCGGAGAATATCTCACTCCGATCGCGAAATAAGAGCCTTTGTTGTGATATTTACGGCAGTGTTGTGTTCAAACGCTTTTATGTTGTCTTAATGTGCCATTAGCTTACAACACACTGAATGAATATCTAGGCAATGAGAAAACATGTAGTTACTGTAGATAACTAATGCTATTTGTATACTTCCTACGTCAAAACTAGTCGTATAGTAGTATTGTGTGTAGATGATTTACGGCAGACTTATGTTCAGACGCTTGTATGTTGTCATATGGATAGACGGACGGTCAATCCATCCCGTTGGCACCCATTGGGTACGGAACACTTAAAACAAACAAGCGGGTGGTGATCATAGTCTTTTAAAATTCACTGCTTCTAGCTATTTGCTTTACGATCAGCGCGGGAAAAGACTCAACTAATACATTTTTAGATTTTTATTTTCTCCCAAAACAGAGTTGCGTAATATTCCTAACTTAAAATGGTATTTGTACCCATACTTTCAAATTTAGCGACAAAAATATCCAAAAAATTAAAAAAGTTTACCAAAGTACATTTTTCCAGCTCAAATTTTCACCTGCAACCGAAATTACATAAATTCACGCTTAGAGTCAGCTAATCCTTAGATTCCCCTGCACTCCAGCTCACGTACGAGTAGCTCCCAATCCTTCGAAATACAGCAAAGTTAAAGCAATTTTAAAGGCAATAACACATGAACATAATCAAAGACGCAATCCCGCCATTACCGAAGTAAATGTCGCAAATGTTTTGAAGAAGCTGCGGCGTAAACACGGCCCGAACCAATAAATAGAACTTAACGAACTCGAGGCGTGATCTTGTCCACGCGACATTGCTCCAAAACAACCTTACTTTAGCCGCTAACATTTTACAAATCAAACGAAAATCAATCCTATTCAAATACAAGTAAGAGCCAGTTAAAGTTTTTGAGAGTTTCGGGAAGAAACGATTGTTGTTTTGAGTCCATCCCTTACGTCCCCCGAGGCGTAAATTGGGTTCGAGCGAGTTGGCGCTTATAAAATAATAACGCGACATAGCTATAACTGTGCGACAGACATGCCGATTTCCCGTCCGGTGGGACACTTAAACTGCCTCAAAAATAACTTGTTATTCCGATCTTTGTGATAAAATTTTGTAACTACTAGCTTTCGCTCGCAGCTTCGCTCGCGTCAACGTTGTTCCCTCAGGAACAGTACTTTTTCCGAGATGAAAGGTAGCCTCTGACCTTTTTCGTACACTAGAGAACATTTCATTATTTATGCAAAATTTCATGATCATCATGTTCGGTTCAATAGTTACGGCGTGAAAGTGTAACAAACAAACTCACTTTAGCAATTATAGTAATAAAATAATAAATAAACATAAATTGAGCTAGCCCTACAATAAGTTTGTTACACTTGTGTCGTAGGATAATATATTTTATATCTCTGTATTTCTCTATATTTTAGTACTTATATAGATCAACATAATATTAGTGACGATATGGATTTTAATTATACTTTTATGAAATAAAGTTTATGATGAGCTCTTAGCTAATTTTATGATTACATAGTATCTTTTTAGTTTGTCGATGGCGAATCCTGGTGACCCGTAACTCAGGTTTCTTGAAAACCTAGCACGGGCACCAGTTCTCCACATAAATTGCTCTACTAGTAATTTTATTAATGTATATTATTATTTTAATGTCAATGTCCTTATTTATTACATCATAAACTAAGCTAATGGAGTGTCCTGGTGACCTGTAACACAGGTTCATTGGAAACCTAGCACAGGCACCAATTCCTACTCCACCTCGCTTTTGTTTATTAATACAGGTAGAGAGATCTAGTATTATTTTCTTGTCGCAATTTATATTTTCAAAATGCATTTAGTCACAATTTATAATGTAATTAAACTGGTTTGTGGAGAAAAATAAACGTTTTTTGATTTTGATTTGATTGATTTGATCTTAGCTGCACTTAATTCATATGTGAAAATTGCATGAAAAATAAATTCAGCCGATTTTTGGAATGAACCCAAACCACAGTAACAAAAAGACAAATCGTTGATAGTAACCATTTCCTAAGGGAACGTTTCATTTACGATATTGATTTATGGGTTCCGTACCTGAAAGGGTAAAAACAGTACCTTATTACTATGCCTTCGTTGTCCATCCGTTTGTCCGTCCTTCTGTTTATCACAAGTCTGTTAAAAAGATAAATATTATTTGCATACAAAAACTTGTTTGAATATAACTTGAGCTTAAATATTGTATAGTAGTGAGAAACCATTCGTGTGCGATTCCGGCTTGCAGTTGACCGAATTTATTTATACAATTTATCTTTGAAATAAGCTTGTATTTATAAACAAATTAGTACAATAAAGAAGAAACTCCATCATTGGACATTGATAACATTACATTGTATTGTCACCTTATTTTCATGTTTACCTCTATACAACATTTCAGCTCGAATTGACCACTAAAAATTCGGTCAAACCTTACTCCTAGCCCTCCGAGCAAACAAACGCCGAACAAAAGAAATGAGACAAAAGCTTGTAAAAGATTTCATACAATCATCTACCTTCCGTTTTATATTCATTCTGAAAATGCTTTGTTATGGAGCAGGTGCGCTCTTCGCGATATTTTCCGATACAACCACTTGTCTTCGTACAATACTGAAATTTAGCTCGGTCGGTTTTGACAAAATTATTTACCTATTTAAAAAATTACATTTTTAATACAAGAAAATACCTTAGATTTGCTACTCACACGATTGGCAAAAAATTGTGTATTGGTTTTTCGAGTTTATGTTATAAAGTAAGTATGTATGTAGGATATGTAAAGAGACATGAACGCAATTAAGAGAAAGAAGATGGGTGTTTTAAAGTAAGAGTATTGTGACGTTTTCCGTAGAGAATTAAAGTTAACATTGTGAGTCGCTAACCATCAGATCAGCCAAGAATCTAAGACGTTTCATTTCTAAATATTTTATATTATTAAAGTATATATTTTATTTTATTTTTCTTTTGCATTTTCCTTTAAGTCCATCCCACATCTATATATGTGACTTGCTTTCATTATCATCATCATCATCAGGTCCTTTTAGTCTCCACTGCAGGAGCATGACCCTCTCTGTACCGGAGCGATACTTGGCCAGAGCAGACAGAGGATTTGGCCTACACTCTCCTCGCTGGCAAGATGGGTTGGAAAGTTCTCATTGATGTTTATGAGCTTTGTTTTGCATTTATTTCCTAAGTCATCTCTTACGACCTCCATGGGAAGACTAGGAGTGATCCTATTCTACTCTGCCGGAAACCACACGGCTCGTGAGTTTCTTATTTCACCATGACCTCAACTCTAATCACAACAACTTTCTCAACTCTCTTCAACTGAACTAATTTGAACGTATCCCCATACCCTCATTGTTGGAATCCTTGCATCTTCCCATCTTCCCCAATAACATAGGCTATAATATGTTTGCCAAGGCAGAAGGCTTGGTAATCAAATTTAACATAACTTAAAATTGAATACAGTGTAGAATACAATTGAAGACAAAAAAACAGCCGGATATTTATTCACCAGCAGCGATAATTAGCCGTGAAGAGATTAAAAGAAGTATTCCAAGGGACTTTGACTACCAGAACCACAAGGCACAATATGAAATAGCCGTTAATTGATACATACAGCGTGTAAATGTACGTACCCTCGACGATTCTTTAACGGGATGACTCAGCCCATCAATATGAACAAGTTTTCCTATGGGAACAGTGATGGAAACTCAAAAAAAAAAGCGACATTGCCATACAATCTGGCCGGGCGGCAGAATTCTTTTGGATGCCGAATTTTTTTTTGAGTTCCCATCTTTGGTCCCATAGGAAAAGTTGTTCATGTTGATGGTCTGAGTCACCCTTTTAAGGAAACGTCAAGGGTACATTTACACGCTGTATATACTTGCGCCGTTTGGCGACCTTCAGAACCCTCGGCAGCAGACCCGAGTCTCAAGATTAATCCCCTAATATGGGATAGTTGGATATACTTTTCGATATTCTCACAAATAATCGAAACGAGTACGCCAAAACGTAAATGAATGGGCTTATAAAATATAAATACCGCCTTCGTTTCGATATTGAATAACATTACAAAGCAGTTAACCTTTCAAGCCCCTCATTTCCTCCGGGAGTTATCTCGGCTATAAACATCTGAAAAGGTCAAACCTCGATTTATAAGTAAGAGTAACGAAGGTCATATTTATTTACTAGCGTCCCTACTGGCTTTACCCGTACGAGTAAACTGTCTAAAGAAAATGTATTTACAATAAATCTTTTTATTTTCTAGGATATTACCAGACGTACAGATTTTATCAGCGCTTATATACGTTAAGCAACCCTAGATAGAAGAGGTAAGAATTTGTATGAGGCAAGAAGCAATAAAGGTTTTTTCGTGTTTCTCTTATTTTTTATTGAAAATAAAAATAATCATTTTGATGACTTTACCTAAAATAAATAGAATCATAAAAGTTAAAAACTCGAGAGCGTTATCAACGTATTTTGAGAAAAAGGCCTTGTTTACCGAGAGGTGTTGCATTGCGCGGCGTGTTATGAGTTGCCTTGCGCGGCACGTTGTGAGTTGCCTTGCGCGGCGCGTTGTGAGTTGCCTTGCGCGGTGCGTTGTGAGTTGCCTTGCGCGGCGCGTTGTGAGTTGCCTTGCACGGCGCGTTGTGAGTTGCCTTGCGCGGCGCGTTTGGCGTGTGCGTCCATCGTGGCGTAGCACGCAGCGTTAAGAAAAGCGGTTGATTTTATATCATTTGTCATTTGTACCAATACTTTTTACTCGCTTTGTCAGCGACGCAACGTGCACTGCAGAGTCCAACGCTGCTTTGCATGTAGCGTGGGCCACATAGCCAAACGTCAATCTCAAGCAAACGCTCAAAAAAACGCCTCCCGTAACCGGCCCATACTTCGCCATCTGCGAGCTACTTCTCCGTAAACGACGCGTAAAAAGCCCTTTCTATTGTTTTATTTAATGTTTATTTTAACTTTTCTTTTAGCTGGTCGCGCCGACCTTCAGAAACAGTTTTATTTTTCTTACTAGTGTTGGTTTTCAATTGGCTCTTTAGTAAATTAAATCCAAATAGCAGAAAAATATCGATATTTTTCTATGCTGGTTTAGGGAGATGTTGTTTTGTTAGAATAAGGTCAGTGCATCTGATCGTGTGTATAACACCGGCGGCCGCTTTGAAACGCCAGGTAATGCCTTGGTCTCCACCATTGCAGTGTCGCACTTGTGCGTCTATTGGACCTTTATATAGGTATTTATATCCTAAAAGAGAAAGTATAAAAACTTTCTCTTTTACGTATATATGTTTGTCCTGCTGGGACGGGCGTCAAGTACGGCGGTAGGTATTGCGGTGCCGTACTGCTGCATACTGCTGCGCTCGGAAACGTAATCGGGATGGTTGCCTTTGATGAATAAAAATATAACTTCGCCTTATTTATAACAAAGCGTCACTTAGAATAGAGGATATCGTTGTTTTGGTAGAACTAGGTCACTGTATCAGATCGCGTCTATAAATCCCGCGGCCGCTTTACGACGCCGGGTAACGACCGCGCCGCGAAACGTAATCGGGACGATTGCCAGTGATGGACGAGGAGTTAACACACATTTATTCAATACAAGTTGTTGCCAGTGGCTCCGCTCGCGGTCATCTGCGCGCGTACGTGCATAGCCCTCGGAGGCAGTACCAATCCTATCACCAAACTTACTTTTTGACGTGATAACGTCTTGTAAATCGATTAACAACGGCTAAGCACGAAAAAGGGTCACGTTCCGTGTGCAAGCGAGAGCGCGGCTTTTGACGCATCTATCTTTCCTCCACCGTTATCACGTAAAATTATCGTCCGTTAACTGACGTTACAGACAATTTTTTTTTTTCAACCAGAATTATATTTCTTATCTATCCTGAAAAAGTAAGTTGACACATGACACATGTTTGAGAAATTATCCTTTGATTTCGACGACAAAATATTGTGATTCCGTCTCCGTCTTAACAACAATAAGGAAAATACCCAATACACGAAAATGGATAAATGTCACCGCATGCAACGCGATGTCTTACATATGACACATCAGTCAATCGTATCGAATTTCGCGAGGCGTGACCCCGCCATGCTGTTACACAGAGTAACTTATTTAGTGGTACAATACCCAAAGAAAATTCAAATATATGTCAGAAAAAACCATATTTTAAATTTTTTTTGGCGCTATTTTGTTTTGGCTTTAAATATGACAGTTATTGCATGAAAATTACTTTGTGTAGATACGGCAAATTTGTTATGAAGCCTTTTACATCGAAAAAACGTGTTTTAATTATTGAAACATTATTAAAATCATTAAAAAGAACTTTTCCCGGAATTTCATGAAATGGTGACATGATTGGCCCCCAAGATCGTCTAATTTAACAGCTCCTGACTTTTTTTGGTGGGGCTTTCTTAAGGGACGTGTCTATAATAACAGGCCTATTAACCTTCAGCAATTTAAACAAAATAATTGAGACACAGTCACTGAGATAACGCAAGAAATGTGTAAAAATGTGATAAAAACCCGATAAAAAGGGTGATGCTTCAGGAGGTGCATTTTGTCTGACATTATTTTTCATGTTTAACTGCCAGCCCTAAATACTATATTTAACAAAGAATAATTCATATTTTTTTAATATTTCTTATAATAAAATTACATAACTAAAGTGTATACCTGTTATTTGGGCTAGAGGATGGCCAAATAACAGGTATACACTTTAGTTTAATAATAAATAATGGAAGCCTTTCATAATGATTTGCCTTTTAAAAAATTCGTAAAGACAGCAATCTGTAAAAGTAGAGACAATATAATAGTATCTTTAAAATCTTTTGCGACTCAATTTATGTTACTTTTTATTATAAATACTTTCTTAATTGGTTATACTACGAAACCTAATATCGAGAATATTGACACACTGATATCGGCTGCAGCTCCTGGGGCGTGTAAAGCGTCAGCGTTTAGACTGTGGCCACCAATGCCGTCACGTCACGCATCGATAAACACGAACGTACGACGTGTCTGAGCCCGCGCAGCACACGGTATAATATTGAAACGTTGATACAAAATATAACACTATATAAGACGTAGTAACTATTTAGTCATCTGTGACATAAGTCACAATTTTTTTTATCTAATGCCTTGATTTCTACCCTTGCGGTGTTGCACTTGTACGACGTACGTCCATCCGGATAGAATAACGTATACGTAAATATACGTAACAGATAAACCCTTACAACTTTTTCTTTTACATGCTCGAATTATATAGGAATGTTCTTCTCGGACGGACAGATAAGCCAAGCTCACATTCATAGCTTTAATCCATTTAAAACTACTTATAGAAATTTGACTTGGAATGAGTACTTTTACTTGTAGCATTCGAACGTCGTAGGACTTATTCTAAAATAACTATTTTAATGTTTAATAAAGTGTTAAATAAATAAATTATGTTATTTTTCAAGAGGAAAATATTCTTCTTTTCTGATCTCATAATATTTTATACCATTCGGGCTCTGACCATGTCACAATAACAAGTTATTTCAACTTGTTGAGATGTATTGCAAAAATTGGTATTGTCGTCAAGTCAACTGTGATAATAATAAAACCACCGATTCTGATGTCAAGAAGAAACAATATGAATAACTAACAGCAGTTGAGTTTGGATGACAACTCAGCTGTTTTTAAGACTTAAAAACGTAATAAGAAACAAATCATTTATTGAAAAATTTCGGGAAACGCAGTGTTTTCATATTATACGGTTTGCCACTGGGGCTGGTATGCCAGCGTCACGTTTGCAGAAATTATTGGCACATACGTATTATAGGATCATTAAGGCTGTGTCTATGCCGTGGGTGGCAATAAACACATACTATGTGTTCAGTGTACACACAGCTGACTTTGTCACGGTGGCTTCGGAAAATACTGGCCGACGTTTAGTCAACACATTTAACGTAATCTATAACGTTGTGTTTATATAAATCTTTGGTAATATTTACAATATTTGTCGTGGGGGGCGGAAGAACAAACAGGTTTGAATAAACAAATAATCTGAATAGATTATCATCGAAGAAGTCAATGCTGTAGAACGAATTGCACGGAAAATTATCAATCTGATTTAAAATAAAAAGGAGGTTACAAATTTGGTTATTTTTTTGTTGTTTGCCGCATCATCCTTCATTTGTGCTAAGTGAAGGCTAAATTAGCCGATATTGACATGTCTTGCGGGTGCGTAATATCTTGCTAACAGCATGTCGCATGTGTTAAAAAATCAAATAATAAAAAAAAGGATTAACATTTATTTAATGTTTTTCTATTTAAAACTTTTGTTATTACTGCTTTTAAACCAAAACGAAAAGTACCAGAGTTTCAGAACAACCACTGCCGGGAAAAACTCCGAAAGAAACCCGCAACAGCCTCGGTTGCCTCGGTTGACCACTCGCGTTAAAGGCTTTCATATGTTCAATCGCATTTTAATTATTACACAGCTAATTGCTTATACCACGATAGTCATCATTAGACATCACAACAGTTTTATATAGTTTATAATGAATACTATTGACGGTATTTTCACTAAGACCACAGTCATTACCACAACAACATTATAACAGCAACATCGAAATATTTTATCATCGAAATTAATTACAACAAACTTAAATAAAATACTTGTCTGTTCACGCCAGCCTGTGACGTGGGGGCCCGTATTCGATCCCCGATCAGGTCAAGATGGAAAATGATCTTTTTCAGATTGCATGGCCTGGGTCTTGGATGTGTATCTATATATGTATTTGTTATAAAACTATAGTATCGTTGAGTTAGTATCCCATAACGCAAGTGTCTAACTTACTTTGGGGCTAGCTCAATCTGTGTGATTTGTCCGTATATATTTATTTATTATTTATAGTTAGGCCCCTGACAAGACTGACTACAATTTGAAGTCACTGATAACCCAACTCGGTTCACCCGCTATCTCGGGCGGTGTTTCGAACGATCGAAAATCGTAATCGAAAATAGAATCGTAAATCGATAAAACATCGATTTACGTTTGACATAATCAAATTACCACAACTATTTTTTATTATTTTGATAAGAAACGTTACATTATATTCGCTAATAAATAGGTAAAAAAGTAGATTAAGTAAACTGACACGACATTGATTTAAAAGGAAATCGATTAAAATAACACATGTAGATTCCTGATATATACTGATATATGTGATAGATCACATACTGTAACATCTTATCCACACACTTTGCATACTCTTCTTCCCTTTTCCTAGCCATTTCCCATTATTTGGGCTCCTTCTGCGGCGCCAGGACAGTCTGTCCTGGGTTGTCGAAACATTTGTTTGGGTAAGCTCCTTGGCTACTGTTGTCCACCAGGTGGCTAGTGGGCGTCCTCTACTTCTCTTATTATTTGGCAGTGTTAAGGCCTGTTTTACGACATGGTCTTCGGGACGTCTCATGACATGACCGAACCATCGTAGGCGGCTCTCGGTGAGTTTTTCTGCTATGGGCGCGACCTTGAAGCTTCCTCTGATGTGCTCGTTTCGCACTTTATCCAGTCGAGACACACCTGCTGCCCATTTCTGCACCTTCATCTCACACCCGCACACACTTTGCATACCAATACGAATTTAGTGTGGTTATACAATTATTTGGGATATTCTCCCACATAATTCCTGTATTAGCTTTACATCAGCCCGTAATGGCCCATATTGACGTTACTTGGAAGAGCGTAATATCCTGTTATTGACATGCATTAGTGCATACAGTAATATCGAATGCACACGTTGTGTATACTAAATAATATTTAGTGAGGTTATATTATTATTTGGAATATATACCCATCTAATTCCTAGTTTAGATATAATCCCATACTGACACCTGTGCTTTATGTGCAGCTGTGTTTAGCCGTGTGGTACCCGGCAGAGTAGAATAGGACCACTCCAAGTCTTCCCGCGGATGTCGTAGAAGGCGACTTAGGAAATACAAGCTAAACAAAGCTTATTAACATCTAAGAGACCTCTCCAACCCGTCTGGCCAGCGAGGAGAGTCAAGGCTAAGTCCTCTGACAGCTCTGGCCAAGTATGGCTCTAGTGGTGCAGAGAGGGTCGTGCTCTTGTAGTGGAGACAAAAAAGGACCTGATGATGATGATGATGATGATGATGATGATGATGATGACACCTGTGCATCTATAGCACATATTATAACAATGTGCTTCTTCTCATACTAATTTGGAGTTTAATACTGGCAAATAATACAAAAGGTTTTTTTTATAATTTAGGAAAGCAAACGAGCGACCGAGTCACCTGAGGATAAGCGATCAATGCTACCCATGGACAACTGCAACACCAGGTGTGAACGGAGCGTTGCCGGCGTTTTGTTGGCGGGGAGGACTTTGGGAGGAGGACATGGGGGAAGGTTGGGCGTCCGGCTCTCTCACTTACCAAACAAAGCATAGAAGCAGTAAGCATTTTACTCAAACGTCGATTTTCTGTGAGAGTGATACTTCCCTGGACGAGCCGGCCCATTCATGCTACCACCAAAAATTAATTCCGGTAGCGTGGCTCTAACACGACTAGTAGCTACTACCACAGTAGCATGACAATTTAGACCTTAATATTAGTTCGAATATACAGTTGTGTTACAACATTTTTTTCCTAATCGCAAGAATTAAAATATCGGGATTTAAAATTTACTTGTGTAAGCTACCCGTTTATGAGTATGCCAACTGCGCCATCGAACTCCAAAATATCTAGAGAAAATTTGATTAGAGGCAGCTTTAAAACTCAGGTAAAACCTCAAACAAATTTCCTAAAGAGGAGAGAAAATTTAAGAGCGCTGTAACCGGCCACTCGGGCTGTATAATTGTGTGTGTCGCCGTCACGCCGTAACTCAGCTGCCTGTCTCCTTCAAACGCCATACATTTTGTGGAGGGTGCATATTTTACCGGCCGCTTGACGAGCGATTTTTTTTAACTTTCTAGGGTTCGGTGGCTGAAAAATTTATTCTATTTTATATAATTTGTTGCTTCACTACATAGTATAAAACAAACTCTTTCTGTCCCTTTGTATGCTTAGATCTTTAAAATTACGCAACGGATTTTATGAACGGACGAACTGCTAAAATATCATGGCGGACCATTGTCCACAACAACAGTTTAACGAGAAAAATCGCACACAAGAACTCGATACTAAGCTCTAATCACAAAAGGTGAGCCCTGAACCCTACGCCTTTCAACTGTAATGTCAGCAGTGCAATAGGGTCATATGAGGGCTCATACTAGACATCACACTTAATTTACGTCATGCCGTCATCGAATTGATGGTGATTGATGATATTCCAGGCTTTATATGCCTACGGACCCCGCACTAGCACGTGTCGGCGTCATCTTGACAACATTTTTGCCGTATAATTTTCTGTGTCATTTCTACGCCCATGGGATTCGCGGCGGTTATCGTATTTTTAATGCTGGAGAAATGAGAATTTAATCTGTTACTGTTATACTTTTTCAGTCGCCTCTACAACGCGGCCACTCGAAACCTCTCTCATTGTTTGGCGTTAAATTGCTTTGTCTTTTTTTATTTTAATTTTAACGACAAAAATATCGGTTATTTTTTCATGTTCGTAGTTTGAATATTCGACGTTCTTTTTATCATTCCTTCGAGTCTGGGTATCTTAAATAAATAAAAATTAAGAAATGTATTTCTGAATTTAAAACTTTAAACTAATACCGCTGCTTCCGAATATTGCTTCCTTCTGTTTAAATTGTTGACACATTTTGCCTAAAATATGGCTAATATGGTGTCTAAAAATTAAAACCTATAACTACCTTCTTTCAGTCTATCCGACGTAAAGTTTTCGCGGTTGTTCGATTGATTGGTGTTGCGACCTCAGGTTGCGACACAGTAGACAAATGTCAACTAGTCTACCTGCGAACATGAAAACTGTAAAGTTTTCGAAACGTTGGGTGTTATAATAATATAAGAAACACAATAAGGTTCTATCCTCCTTATTGTTTTTCTAGTTTCTGCTTGTGATTTTGCCCTACTTCAATAGTATTAAAACTGATGCGAAAAAACTTTATAATGGAAACATCATCACCTGGCGAGCTCCGTGGCGCATGGGTTAACACGCCAGCCTGCGACACGAAGGTGCCCAGGTTCAATCCCCGGCCAGGTCAAGATGGAACATGATCTTTTTCAGATTGGCCTGGGTCTATTGGTCTATTTGTTATAAAATATAGTATCGTAGAGTTAGTATCCCATAACATAAGTCATGAACTTACTTTGGAGCTAGCTTAATCTGTGTGATTTGTCCTTATATATTTATTTATTCATCATTTTAGCCACAAGAAGTCCATTGCTGGACAAGGGCCTCCCCGAAGGATATCCCATACGACCGGTTGGAAGCGGCCTTCATCCAGAACTTCCTGAACGTGGTCGCCATTCAAGAACCTTTCTGCTCCATCGGCCGCAGTTTTATGCGCTATTTTTTATTATTAAGTATTTAATGAGGCATTTGTCTTCCATCTCACCTGATGGTAAGTGACCATGAAGACGAGGATGTTATATATATCCAAGAGATACCCATGTGCCCCGCCCACTGCCACTTCGAAGAACTAATCCGCTGAGCTATGTCAGTAACCTTCGTTATTCTAAGAGTAACCTCCGTTCTTTCACCTTGGCGATTCCGAACGTGAGAAAAACCACGTTTCTTTAATAAAAGTATTTTCTATTTTATTAAATGAAGTGTCGATCAGCTCCGTGGCGCAGTGGTTACCACGCCAGCCTGCAACACGGAGTGCCCGGGTTCGATCCCCGGCCAGGTCAAGGTGGAAAATGATCTTTTTCAAATTGACCTGGGTCTTGGATGTGTATCTATATATGTATTTGTTATAAAATATAGTATCGTTGAGTTAGTATCCCATAACACAAGTTTTGAACTTACCTTGGGGCTAGCTCAATCTGTGTGCTGTGTCCGTTTATATTTATTTATTTATTTATTTATAAAAAAAAAAAAAATATAAACCTTAAAACTGCCATGGACATAAGGAGATGAAATGGTTTTGAATATATCGAATTTAAAATTATTGATCAGTTCAGCAGCACAGAATTAGCACTTAACAAGTACTCACGAATCAGTAGTATTTTACCTCATATATCCCCGAATACCCAAAAGATTCTTAACTAATGATACTCTTAAGTCTCCACTCGAAACCTCTCTCCACGGAGGTCGTCTACAGTACAAACGACAATATAGTATTGTCGTTTGTACTGTAGACGACCTCGACCTCCGTGGCTCAGTGGTACCACAAGTGCCTCTGAATTATTATTATCAATTAATAATATGTTTCCTAAAATAGTACTTTTTGAGTTAGTATCCCACGTCACAACTTAGGGGTTAGCTCAATCCGCGTCATTTGTCTCTATATATTTATTAATTTATTGTGTTTGTCCTCTAGACTATAATAAAATTTATTAAAAATTAAACTAGTCGATTTCACACACACTTCGTAAAATATTTAACTAGATAAGCCACGTTTCTTATATGTGGACTACAAACTATGAAGGAGATACTGTATCTGTGGACTCTATGTATATGGGGACTAAATTTTATTCCAATAAATTTTAATCACACAGATAGAGATAGGTTTATCGTAAGTTCAAGACTGTTATGAGATACTGTCTCAACTATACTATATTTGATAACAAATACATATAAAAATAAACATCCAAGATAGTTAATAGCCAGCTGGCCAGCAATAGTTTGCATGAACTAACTGGTGGCGGAAACACGCAAAGTAAATTGTCTCAAAGTAAATAAACATCCAAGACCCAGGTCAATCTAAATAAGATCATTTGCCATCCTGACCTGACGGGGGATCGAACCCGGGACATCCGGTATGAGCCTGGCATGATAAGCACTAAGCCACAGACGTCGGAGGCTTAGTAATAGCATCTTGTTTTCAAACTTTGGGTACGGTACCCTTAAAAATGAGCTTTCAACATCAAAGCACCCGTCTGCAAAGGAAAGTTGTTTGATCTCTCCATAATGCAGGCATTTCGTCACTTGCAGATCAGAAACAATTTGCCGTAGAATACATTTATAATATATCAAGTGTCTGGCATGTATGATTTGTGAGCGTGTTTTTGTCGCGATCTGTCACGCGCACCCGCCGCGGGGAAAATATCGCGTAAAAAAGCTTCTATTCAAATCATAGCTGCTAGAGTTTCACTTTAAAACAACAGAAGGGTGGTTTAAGTTCGAAAATTAGGGTTTGTTTTTCAACATTTTTGTGACAAACTTTTACTATGAGCCATTGTTTTGTAAAGGACTTGCCGAGACAATGTGATGGGTATAACTTCTAATTTATAAGAACCTATATGACGTCACCTTCTGATTCCATCATCAAACTAACTGTATGGTACCATATTATTGTATTGGCTTAAACACTGATTTGCAATATTTGACAATTACAAACAAACTAACAGGGAAAGTTAAATAAAATTTTGTGATCAGTTATTGTTTTTACCTATAAGAGGGTTTTTAGTAACGACGGTTGCTTAAAATTTTCTTGTTTATTTTCGTTATGATATCTCGTATTTTTGTAACAAAGTATGCGTGGCTGTGTAAAATTAATTTCAAAAGCTAGACTACAACAAGGTCTTAACGTTTGATTGAGCTCAAATTCCCTTACGAGCTAAATATAACATTACTAGCTTTCGCCCGCGGCTCCGCCCGCGTCAATGTCGATCCCTCGGGAATAGTACTTTTTCCCGGGATAAAAGGTAGCCTATGTCCTTCTCCGCACTTCAGAGAACTTGTATGCAAAATTTAATGATAATCAGTTCAGTAGTTACGGCGTGAAAGCGTAACAAACAAACAAACAAATTACTTTCGCATTTATAATATTAGTAAGGATGTGACAATGCAATAATTATGATACCAAAAAAGTTGGTCCGATGATGCAGCTTAAATGTGTAATAGCTACTCTAGATCAAAAACCCGATGATACTTTAATCGACGGGTGAAGATGCGTGAATTATTCCCTATGGCACAGTGGCAGCCTGTCACCAGTCTGTGACAGCCTGCAACCCGAGGAACTCTAGGTTCGATTCCTAGTACGGGTAAATACTTAAACCTACTTTTTTTGCAGGTATTTGTTTGCCTTTCTGGAAATAACAGGGTCCGGCTGTAGAAACTTACACCTACTTAAATCATATTTTAGCATGAATTCTGTCATAATAGTGGACCCGGGCTCCGATGTATTGTAGCTGAAGATGCCAGGAAAACGTTCAAATAAGGAGGTTTCATTTACGTGATGTTGGTCGTTCGAAGCAACGAATGACCAACATCTAGTTTTCACTGCCTGAAGGCGAGGCCTCAAATGTTTGGTACCTTCGCTCGGCAAAGGACTGATCAAGTGCGCGCAAGGGATAGCACTTGGCGGTTTAGCCCGTGAATGATGAGATAGTAGATACTCTCGAGTCGCTCAAAGAAAAAAACGTAAGCGCCAAATTCGTTATTTCTATTTTATATAAAATCAGACCGGTTAATTGTATTTTCATATTTACATTTTGATGAATTACTAATAACCTATCTTTTAGTCTAAAAATCATTATTTCATTCGTCGCATTTGAGCTACAATAAAAAAACTCTGCGAACGAAGACCATTTTTCAAAAAATATTTCTATCGAGAAAATTTTATCAAAACGTGTTTCCATCGTCAATTTTTGGAGATGAAATAGTCAAAAATCATATTACTTAGATTTGAAACTCCTAATTTAAGTATTTTGCGAGATAAATAAGGTTCAGAACGACCTTATTTACAGTGGTATCACCTGAAGATGCCTCGTGTAGAGGCGAAACACGTGTCGCGAGCACGACGGCCAATATTGCTGCAGCTTCAACGGATGCAGCAGTATCGACCAGGGTTGCATGCATCAACTATTGGTGGCGGGTATGAAGGGACTAACAGTAGTGGGTGGGCGCTGGCCAGCAATAGTTTGCATGAACTAACTGGTGGCGGAAGCACGCAAAGTAAATTGTCTCAAAGTAAATGTAGCTTTGACTTCCGCAAAGTAACACCTGAGTCTATTAACTGAGGAGGTTTCACTTTAACTTTGTCTCATATTACATCGTCCTACTTTAAACCTAAGACTTCATCCGAGTTAAACTGTTATTTTAGAGCATTTGGAAGTCACTGGAGTCGCTCGAATAGACGTGATATAATATGAAGGCGTCAATTCCTTTCAAGCGGAACGCTAAGCGCTCGGCGCCAGTTCGTGAGTTATACTAATTCCCCGACAGCGCTGAAGCGCTTCAGCTATTTTGATGGATGCTCTTTATGCTGTCTCTAGTTAAAGCTGTTTTGATAGTGCATCAGTCAAGCTCTGGATTACGTGATGTTGTGACGTTATTTGTGTATTTTTTGAAATATCGTTACAAAAATATGCCGAATATTAAATTTACTGTTTTTACGGCTGTAATTACTTTGAACAACGCTTGGCCTCGACCATAAAAAAGATCCTTAGAGGGCAAGTCACTTTCTTATACCTTAACATGTCTACGACTCGTAAAAAATATATAACATTATACATTTTTATGCTAAGCTTGCTCACCCGGCCCGGCTTCGCACTGGTAGTAGAGCATATTATGCCTACATGTTTAGTCCGATAAATTGTGAAAAAAAAATTTGACTAGGTCCGTGGCGCAGCGGCCAACACGCCAGCCTGCGGCACGGAGTGACCGGGTTCGATCCCCGGCCAGGTCAAGATGGAAAATGATCTTTTTCAGATTGGCCTGGGTCTTGGATGTGTATCTATATATGTATTTGTTATAAAAATATAGTATCGTTGAGTTAGTATCCCATAACATAAGTCTCGAACTTACTTTGGGGCTAGCTCAATCTGCGTGATTTGTCCGTATATATATTATTATTATATTATTTTAGCTCAGGGCAGCTTGTGGCGAGCTGTTGGTGAGTAAAGACACCAAAGTGCTCTAAAGAGTCGGTCAGAGCCCTCGCCCCAGACGTTTCTTCATCGGTCGGGGGGGGGGGGGAAACCCTAGAGGGCTGGCACGCTCTGGCTTGCCTTAGTTGATCGTCCAGAGATCGTCTGTTGCTCCAGGGGTGGAAGTGTTAAAGGGCATAACGCCACGAGTAACTTCGGCAGCGTGGCACACCTCTCGACACCCCTGAGTCGCCAGCACCGGTGTTGCCCCTTTTGCCGGCAATAATCGTCGGCTATTTTGAGGGGCCCTTCTAGTGGGCGGCAAGCCACCACCTGCTAATTGTAGTCAGTTATCATGATTATGGCACGTGACTGACCCTTGGCCCAGCACAAGTCCAGCCACATTTTAATTCCATAAGCCACAAATTTCTCTTATATAATGCAATAGTTCCAACTCTGGCCAAGACCTGTTCAAGAATTGGTATTTCTACGTAACGGGTTCTGGCTGGAGACCAACTCCTCCAAACGGTCTCTTAGTATTGGATCTATATCCCCATGCAAACCTCTTAAAGAAGAGGTAACAAAGGAGATACAAATAACTATATAATTTATTTCAGATTTATCCATAATATGTTAGTAGTAAATATTATCTTATTTAGTAATTAATTATATGAGTCATTATACATACTTTAATACGTAGTAGCGAGGGACATTTGTATATATTTTACCTCCGTAATGGTTTGAATTGATGGTATTGTACAAGTCTGGATTGAGTTTCTTTCGGCGTATTCTTCTCACCAATGGTCATTCCGAAACGCTAGTAGTATTTCGATTTTGCTTATATAAAAAAAAATATATAAAAGAAATGAAAATAAGACGTTCAAAAAGAGATACATGTTTCCAATTTTAAATAAAAATCTTTGATTTAGACAATTTTTTTTAAATATATTATATTCGTTCATTCATCCATAGTAACCTACAATGTCTCAGACAGACACATGCACATGTAGACAGACAGACGAATAAATTTGGCAAATAAAATAACACATACGGACTACCACTAAGGCGAATGCTTTTATTTCAGTTTCAGTTAAAAATAACTGCACTAAAGCACAAAGCAGACACCTTTCTCTCTTAATTGCATCCAAACAATCCTTTCAAGAACTGAGTATCCGCTTACGTGTTGTTCTTTTTATTAAGTACGTAAATATTTACCGACATCAAAGTAGCGAGCATTCTTTGAGAAACTTGATTTAAATAAGCACAAGTCCGCATTTAGATTGAAAAGAAAATATACGCGTTTGGCGGCGGCACTTCAAAGCACGTCACGCCACCGTCGCGTTGCGCATCCGTGACGTGATGCCGCCGTTGGTAAAGCCCACCACTCATAGAAACACTCAAAGGAATAAAATATTGGATTTGATTTGAGTTTTTGTCTGCTGAAGCATAATGATTTGAAAGGTTAGCTCCACGTAATATTTAACAACATGCCCTATTAGTATCCAATGTTTTGTTGAAATTCAGCAATTACCTGATCGCGTTTCCACGGGAAGTAATAATAGGGCCTGATCTTTCTCATTTATTGACTTCTTATACATCAATATACAGTTCATCATATCAGCCGCAAGAAGTCCACTGCTGGACATAGGTCTCCCCCAGGGATTTCCATTGCTCGCTCCATGGCTCGCATACATTAAACAGTTAAAAGTAGATAATTTGTATTAATTTTATTAGTGTGACTACGGCAATTACGTATATATCCAAAATAATTACGAAAATTTATCACCATTCTGTTTATTTTGTAAATTACTAGCAAGTTTATTTTTGATTCGGGTTTCACTATATACAGCTGGTGTCTCCAGAAAACACGATCATAATGTCATCAATGATAATAATGTCACCTGCTACACTACAATATTTTTATAAAATTGAGTGGTGGTTTACAAACGGAAATAACAAACCGGATATGCGGTGCATAATTTGAGTGGCATCGTGTGAGGCGGGCCTTATCCGAGCGCGTTATACTCCGCGCACTAAAGGACCTGTAACTAATGATGGCCTGATCAAAGGACAACTTTATTTTATTACCATTTATGCCCGTAATTTTAGAACAAATGAACCGCCCCGCATTAATCGCCGGATTTGTCACGCGACTCGTCTATATTCCTCTACTTTTCGTTCTATAATTGGTATTTCCTTTGTAGACGAGCCGTCAGCGCTGAACTCGGTGTTAGTATATGGCTCTCAAGCGATGAACTTTTCAAATATGCCGGATTACACTGAGAGCTCGGAATGCCAACAAAATGAGTTTACTCAGTGTCAGTCGCTGTGTCAATATTTTTTACACAAAGAAATAGCCTCCTTCCTATTATAATACTGATATCTACCTTACAATCATTTAAGTGTTTTAAGAGTTCCGTACCCAAAGGGTAAAAATGGCCCTATTAATATGGCTCCGCTTTATGTCTGTCTGTCCGTCTGTCACCAGGTCATCTGTGATAGTTAGACAGTTTAAATATTCTTAGATGATGTATGGCTCTAGTAGTACAGAGAGGGTCGTGCTCCTGTAGTGGAGACTAAAAAGGACCTGATGATGATGATGATGATGTATTTCTGTTGCCGCTATAACAACTAAAAAACAGAATAAAATAAATATTTACGGGGGCACGCATCCAACAAACGTGATTTTTTTGCCATTTTTATAGGTAATGGTACGGAGCCCGTCGGGCGCAAGTCCCACTCGCACTTGACCGCTTTTTTTAAGAATCTTAGTCACACTTCTATATGTTTACCTTACGTATTATTTTGTAGCTCCAGAATATTATAAAATTTTGCCTGTACAGATTATTATAAAATTTTGCCTGTTTAAAGAAAAATATCTTAGTACTAACATCCGCCGAGTTATTAAAGTCACGGTAGCTCAGTTGGCAGAGCGTATGTCGTACATAGACCTAGGTCGCTGGTTCAAGCCCCGCCCGCATTATATTTTTTCACCATATTTTATTTCTTAATTTAATAAGAGTAATTCAATTGTGCTTCAAATTTGAGTGCAAGATTTAACTCTGACAAACCAACTAACAGGACAAGTTAAATAAAAACTTGTAAAAGCATAGCTCTCGTTTTTGACAGTCGGGATTTTGTTTCCATAATTCACAGTCCATTACAGCGTTTTAAAATAAATAAAGCTTACTAAACCTGACATGTTTATCCATTACCACTGTAATCCACAACAAAAAAACAATTTTACTTTAAAAGACAAATGGACTGACTGAGAGCTTTGTCAAATAAACAGCATAATCCGTCGGCAGACGTGATCAACTGATGTTTAAATAATGAATGAGTGGAAAAACATATTGGACGTAACCCGTCAGTAACTAATACATGTAAAAAATGAAATCGGAGCCCTTCAGGCACATACGGACCAAGTCTGGATTGAGTTTCTTTCGGCGTATTCTTCTCACCAGTGGTCTTTCCGGAACGATAGTAATATTTCGATTTTGCATAAATTAATTAAAATACCTATAACAAATATGACGTTCATAAAGAGATAAATGTATCCAATTTTGAATAAAAATCTTTGACTTTGACTAAACAATGGTTCTTATTTTAAAAATACTCATATTAAGAATAAAGTCTTCAGCGTGGTCTTCAGGTTTGACAGCTTAACTCGAATTTCGAATTTCACGGGTTAAGTTTTTGAGGTGAAAACTTCTTTAACGGCGTTGTGCACTTTTTAGAATGGGTAGAAAATGACAAACTTGTATCAGGACACGTGACCTGATCGAAAAATCGTAAGACGGACACATGACCTGATACAGCCGCCAAGGCGAATTTTCACTTCTGCCGGCACTCTTGGAGTGCAACTAGTTGTATTTTTTTCTTCCAGCAACCGCTATGAAACGAAGTAGTTTACGATTTTGTAAACATGCAAAGTCATACAAACTGATTCATACAAACATTTATTATTAAATGACATGTCAAATTACTTTAATTTAATTAAAAATTTACAAAAATGATTTATTGATAAGACTGTTATGCAAAAAAATATGGCAATTGTTTCTTGCGATACTATTAGGATTTAACATTACCCATACATCCGCATCTATTGAGACATTCAGAAATTTGGTGGAAATTCTAAACATCTCTTTTTTAGGTAGTCATAAAAAATCTAGTAAATCTCCCAAAATATGTGTTTGTCTTTGTCACTTTTTCCGGTATTTATTTATCAAAAGTGTGGATCCCTCAGGATCCCTAGAATTTCCCGGAATTAAACTCGGGTAGGTACTCTATGTCCTCCAACGGGCCTCAAACTACCTCCATGCCAAATTTCATCCAAATTGGTTCAATGGTTGAAGCGTGAAAAGAAGACAGACCGACAGAGTTATTTTCGTATTGATAATATATACTATATATTAATATTATATATATATAGGATAATATAGTATAGTATGGAAGTATGGATTTAAAAAGTTTCGACAGCTCCGTGTCGCAGTGGTTAACACGCCAGCCTGCGACACGGAGTGTCCGGGTTCGATCCCCGGCCAGGTCAAGAAGGAAAATGATCTTTTTCAGATTGGCATGGGTCTTGGATGTTTATCTATATATGTATTTGTTATAACATATAGTATCGTTGAGTTAGTATCTCATAACACAAATCTCGAACTTACCTTGGGGCTGGCTCAATCTGTGTGATTTGTCCGTATATATTTATTATAAAAAAAAAAGTATCTTTAAGAGTAGTCGGTGTCATTGTATGCAAAGAAACGCACTCAATCATTATTATTGGCAGGAACTTTGAAGCGGTTTGCCAATGTCTTATCTCCATTTTACGCACTAATACAAAAACTCACTAGTGTACGTACAGGTTCACGGTGCTCCACGGTGTTTTCCTTCGCTTGAAGCAAGTAGCCGGAAGTTGAGTCAATTTGTGCTACATACTCAGAGGTACAGTTCAGACCTGATGGGGTTTCGAACCTGGGACCTTTCCCTTATGAGTTGCGCTGACCACTGAGCCACTTACGCTTTTGAAAGTACCTAGTGAAAATGAATAAGTTATAATACAGGAAAAACTAACCGATATAAAATAGGAATTATTAATAGGTTTTGTGTGGCGTACCCCACAGGGGACGAGTAAAGCTCAGCTCGCACGCGAAAGCACAATCAACTTAAGTTGTTCTGTGGCGCGTCGCAACCACTGTCAAATAAAATTCAAGCGTTTTATATGATCATATCAAATTAATTGTTCAATCGATCACTTGCCCGCGATTCTGCTCACGTCGATGTAGATTGCTCGGGTGCAATACGTTTTTTCCGGTATAGAAGATACTCTATGTCCGTATTTGGGTTCTATACTATCTAATAAGCGAATAGCATTTAAATCGGTTCTTTGGTAATAGTGTAATAGACAGACAGATATACTTTCGTACTTATAAAATTAGTGCTGATAGTAAGGATTTAACACAGCTTTTTAATTATTACAGTTAGTATCATAATTATTAATGTTAAAATAAATGTAAAAGAAAGTTTGTTTGTTTATTTATTTGTTACGTCAAATGCCTTTACTACTGAACCAATCTTCAACAAAATTTGCATAGACGTTACTTAACGGGTACCTGGAATTCATATCGAAAAAAGGTATGGATTGACATCATCGCGACCGAAGCTGCGGGTGAAAGTTCCTAAAGTAATAAACTGGCCAAGTACTATTCTATTGTAAAATATTTTACATTTATCGATCAATATGTTAAAAATACGTATTTTTTCATTTACTTGTTTGTTTTATCGGACCCAAAGGCCAAATTGAGTCTTTTGTTCCAATAGATAGATAGAGAAATTAGAGTAAATATTTTTTCGTCTTCCAGAATCTGTAAAAGTAATACTAATTGAAACGCTGACGCAAGTATCCCGTGCGGGCCCGTGCGACGCGAGGGATGCTATTCTTACCAAATCCGGTCCGGAATAACTGCGTGACGTATGCCTGACGTACCGCTTTGAAGATTGGGAGATTTACCGCATTTTAGGAATGCCACAGTCGCTGTATTTCAAATGTTGATACAAGGACTTGCTCTCAGTGGCAGAAACTTCAATGTTTGTGTGTGATACTAAGAAGTTATAAAAACGCAAAGTAATAATAAAAATGATATATACATATTAGAGAGGGTCGTGCTCCTGTAGTGGAGACTAAAAAGGACCTGATGATGATGATGATACATATTAGAAAAACTAACTGCAGTTACTGATGGCGCAGTCGGGTAAAAATTAATAAAGCCTGATTTTTGTGGTGCGAGTGACAAGTCTAACGATACTTCATAGGAACATCCAAAGAAGCAATTACTGGGCAGGCTTGGACTTTAGTCCAGCGCATTAAAGAAAGAGATATACACACATGGCCACAGACTCGAAAAACATAACCCTGCTTTTAAAACAATAACAATTATGACCGAAAAAAAATATCTAATCTTCTTTATATTAAAACTAAACAAATCAATCATTGTCTATGATTTATTACATGCTCCTGCAGTCGAGACTAAAAAGACCTGATGATGATGATGATATTGTCTTTGGCATGGATCTGCTTAAACTCAGTTCACCAATTCCAGATGAAAATGAGACTTAGTGTATTTCGTGGCCATACATTCACATTCTATTTTAAACAAATTCATTCAAAAATAAACGTGTCGCCTTTAGAACGCTTACTGTTTCGGAGGGTGTAAGATTTACTGCATTGTTGGGATGCCACGGCGTATTCTGAGTTAAGAGGATGCCGTACGTCACTGTTATTGAGTTCTTAAGGTGATAAGTTCAATGGCAGCTTAATCTTCAGATGTTCTGTCTTAATTTGTGGTCTTTCTTCATTTATTTTACAGTCTGCTTAAAGATATATTTATATTTTTATCTTTAGTATTTTAAAAGTCTCTGTATAGATACAAATGGAAACGTGTATCCTTATCCTTATCCTTACTTCCTTACTTCCTTACTTCCTTATCCTAATCCTTACTTATATTATAAATGCGAAAGTGAGTTTGTTTGTTTGTTTGTTTGTTACGCTTTCACGCCGTAACCACAGAACCGATCATCATGAAATTTTGCATACAAGTTCTCTGGAGTACAGAGAAGGACATAGGCTACCTTTTATCCCGGGAAAAACTACTATTCCCGAGGGATTGACCTTGACGCGGGCGGAGCCGCGGGCGAAAGCTAGTACAATTATAAATGACAAATATTTTATTCCTTATTATATTATAAGGCTGCAGACGGAAGCAATAAAATATTCAATCAAACAACAGAGCTCTTTTGCGACATAATCGGAAAAAATTAAAATAAAGTCAAAAGTGTGCTTTTCTTACGGCGAGGGGTGGCATCTGTGGGTGGCATCTTCAACTGTCTTTCTGGTGGTTTCAATATGGAATCGGGTACGCGCGGCCGCGCGAGCTGCTACTGGCTTTTCCACCACTAGCCCGAGTATAGTAATGTTCCAATACCTACTACTTCTCCAATAACTTCTACTATACTTACAAATTACATCAGCGCAGGCGGATAAAGATCACCTGCCTTAAACTAAACAGTAAACTAAACACCGAGCAGAGCGTCGTCTTACTTGTACTTACTAGTTTCCCGGCGTCTCGGAAGTATCCGGTGTTTGGGTGAATCCTGTCACAGTAAGTGTTATTCTAAAACAGACCAACTTCGAAATGTAAAATATGTTCTGTCTGATTGTCATCATTTTCATCCTAGAGTACTTTCGGTTGCAATCAATGGGAGTCCTGATTCTGTCATATGATTTGGCAAAGTTTTTGTTGCCCTTGCCTGCCTAAAGCCAGCCCTTTTTAGATGGCTTAGTGACTACAGTGTTTTCTTTGAAAAATTATCACTAATATAGTAATGAACACTTGAGTAAAAGTACAAGGAATCGAAGCTATATCTTCTTACTTTATTTTATTTATTAAGAAAACCAACAGCACAACAACACTAAATTATAACCTTCTCTAATAAAAAAAATAGGGGTCCCTAGCTTTCACAGTTATGATTATTTAAGTAAAATCAACGCTACTTTGTCTGAGGAATTTAATTTTGTCATCATAAAAGCCAATTAAACTTATTTAATTTTGCTCATCAGAGATAAAAGTTAGGATATTATGCTAAAGAATTTTATGAAGAATCAATAGAAAAATCCGGCCAAGTGCGAGTCGGACTCGCGCACGAAGGGTTCTGTACCAAGATCTATTATATAAGACCTGACAGTCTGACCCATATAAGATCCCGCTGAAAAATTTATTTTACTTTAATTATTAATTTTTAAGTGAATAATATATGTAACTCAATATTTATATATTTTATCGAGCAAAAACATGACGTTTGTTGTATGGAAGCCCCTTAAATATTTATTTTATTCTGTTATTTAGTATTTTTTAATAGCAGCAACACAAATACATCATCTGTGATAAATTTAACTGTCTAACTATCACGGTTCATGAGATAAAGACGGACAGACAGACAAACGAACGGATAGCGGAGCCATGTTAATAGGGTCCCGTTTTTACCCTTCTAGTACGGAACCGTAAAAAGAACCCGAACTAAAACGTGTAACCGAAAACAACGAGTATAGTAACGGTACCTATTTGATAGTTATCCTTACTTATCCTAACTATCCTAATCCTAACTAATATTATAAATGCAAAAGTGAGTTTGTTTGTTTGTTTGTTACGTTTTCACGCCGTAGCTACTGAACCGATCATCATGAAATTTTGCACACAAGTCCTCTGGAGTACGGAGAAGGACATAGGCTAGCTTTTGTCCCGGGAAAAGTACTATTCCTGAGGGATCGACATTGATGCGGGTGGAGCCACGGGCGAAAGCTAGTTCTTTATAAAGTATTATTTTTCATTAATAATGTGACTGCTCAAATTAAATAAAATAAAAACTTATTTTAGAATGACAATGCTACGACACAAAGCTAACCCCATATGTTTTACAATATTTAATTAAGAACATAATAATACAGAGATAATATTTAATTAAGAACAAAATAATACAGAGATAATAAGCTTTGGTTGTGATTTGTGATTTGTATTTGAATGTCGTTATAAATAGACCAAGTTTTTTCTTTATCGAATTCTCAAGAAATTATATAGTTACGAAAGTGTGAACTTCTATCCAAAATCCTCTGGTGTTGAAAAATGTTGAATTGCTATCTCTACATGAAGTAAATGTACCCTGAGAAGGCTATGCTGTATTTCCTCCAAGAATTAAACTGAAGAATCAAATTTTAAGAAAGAAAGTATCTTTAAGTGAGCTCTTTTAGTTCTGGAACCACAAGTCCTTGGACTGTTACTGGCTGGACACAGGCCTACCGCAAGGATTTCCTTCTTATGGGTTTTGCCATACGATTTGGGTCTTGGCATAGAAGATGAAAATGGAAAAAATCAGTTTGCCCAGCCGTGAGATAACCGCTGCTCAACACAGGCCTCTCCCAGGCTTCTTCTTTCTATGGATATACACTACGCTTCGCGGGCGGGTTGGCGATAGCAGTTTTTTTTTGGCTTCTTTCAATATTCTACCTAAATAGTTTTTATTTTATCACTTGTTTAATTTTAATTTTAATTATACTTTTATTTTAATTTTAATTAGTTAGTTTTTTGGCTTCATATACCTGCTAATTTATGTTGTCTTTACCAAACCCCACACTTAATCCACAAGTTCCCCTCCCTTTATCCCTCTCCTTAGATAGCCTCCAGAGATGTGAAGAATGTGTTCAGCCTCGCTTCTTCAGAGGAAGAAGAGGCCTCAATATTCATATTGCAAAAAAACACAGAGCTGCTGTTTCGTCTTTGACTGATAGTAATGGCAGGCAAAACGTGGATATTCCCTATCCTGTTCAGTCTGCTACTACCCAAGATGCTGCTAGCCATACCGATCTTCCTCTGTGGAAAAAGCTGGGTAGGTGCAAAAAATGTATGCCTATTGTTAAAAGAATCCCTAGGGGCGCAAGAATAACTGTTGCAACTGCCCTAAAAAAAGCAATCGATAAAGTAGTTTTGATTAATGACAAAGCAAGTTGGGAGCAGTTGCTACTTTTTGCTTTTAAAGTCTTACATGCCCCTAAGGAAAAGGGTAGTGATGTTTCACTTACTCAGACCATTAAAAATAACTGCACCCTCCATACCGTGTCCTCAGATGTTATTTCATATGGCCACAACAGCAATAGAACTCCCCGAGGCGAAAATACGGAGTACAAAATCAAAAAAATCGAAAGCAAAGTTAATGATGGTGATGTAAGGGGAGCCGCTCAGCTTATTTTCTCAAGTGATGCTCTTGCTCCTGATACGGAAGAAACTTTTTCATCTTTAAAACAAAAGCATCCTCAGCCTCAACAGTCAACTTTTCCAATTACATTACCTGATCCTCCGTTACTTTCAGACCCGGCTCTTCAAATCACAGCAGATGATGTAATTAACTCTTTAAACAGTTTTAAGAGTGGCTCGGCTAGTGGACTAGATGGTCTATCAGCTCAGCATCTTAAGGACTTGGTGGGCGGGGTTACGGGTGATTCTGGGAGGACTCTCATCCAAAGCTTAGTCTCTTTAATTAACCTGATGCTCTCTGGTAAGGTGCCAAAAGAGATAACGAAAACTTTGTATGGTGCTAACCTAGTTGCCCTGGTTAAAAAGGATGGGGGCATTCGACCTATTGCAGTGGGATGCACTTTCAGACGACTCGTCTCTAAGATAGCGTGTAAAAAAATGGCTCCCACGTTAACCGCATATTTCCAACCAAGACAATTTGGTTTTGGTATTAGAGGGGGTTGCGAAGCTATTGTACACGCAACGAGAACATTTCTCAATTCAAACGAGTGCCAAGTAATTTTGAAATTGGACATATCCAACGCTTTTAATTCAATAGACAGGGGAGTTTTTTTAAGGGAAGTTAAAGATCAGATTCCAGGCCTATATCCGTATCTCTGGCAATGCTACTGCTCACCTTCTGATGTTGTATATAGAGACCGTGTTATTAGTTCTTCAATTGACTGTCAGCAGGGAGACCCTTTAGGTCCTGCCATTTTTAGTCTAGGTATAAATTCAATCATATCTAGCCTAAATTCACCCCTGAATGCATGGTTTTTGGATGATGCTACGATTGGAGGTTGTGTAAATTCTGTGAAATCAGACCTAATAAGACTGATTGAACGCCTCAAACAAGTAGGATTAAATTTAAATTTTAATAAGTGCGAACTCTTTATAAATGATAAAGTTCAAGGATTAAACAGCTTTGAAATTCACTCTCTTTTTCAGGAGATAACCCCTGGAATTAAACTTTTAACCAAAAGCTCTCTTCAAATTTTAGGCACGCCACTTTTAGAAGAATCAATCCCAAATTACATAGATGAAAAAGTATCTAAATTTCAGCAATCATCCGACCTCTTATTTCAAATAAATGCACATATGGCTTTCTACATACTTAGGAGTTGTCTTTTTGTGCCAAAATTTACTTATGCCTTGCGATGCTCACTCATGTGGAAGCATCAAGAACAACTCACAAAACTGGACGAAGTAATTCGGGAGACACTAGAGAAAATTTTCAATTGTCAAGTTACAAATGAAACATGGAAATTTGCTTCTCTCCCAGTTCGTTTTGGTGGCATCGGAGTACGCAAGGTATCTGCAGTGGCTCTTCCTGCGTTTCTTTCTTCTGTTCACGCCTCTTTGTCATTATGCGGTAAACTTCTACACTCAGCAATGGGTTCCGTTGACATATGCGGCGTGAGCGAAGCGAAAGACGTTTGGAGGTCAAGTGTTTTGGATGATTTCCCAGTAAATGTCTGTTCACAGCGACTATGGGATAATCCTCTTTGTAAAGATATTCAAGAAGAAACCATTGCATTTTGTGACAGCGCGGAAGATCGATCGCGTCTTTTGGCGTTATCTGAGAGGGAATCCGGACACTGGTTACAAGCACTTCCTTCTGCACATGTTGGCTCCCTTCTAGATAATTGCACTTTTACACTCGCCATTGGCCTCCGTTTGGGTGTAAAATTAAATCAACCACATTTATGTCACTGTGGTACAGCTGTGGATGGTTTGGGTCATCATGGTCTTGCTTGCATTAAAAGTGCTGGCCGAATTCCACGTCATGCCTCACTAAACGACATAATTCGTAGAACTTTAGCAACTGTCAATGTTTCGTCAGTTTTGGAACCAAATGGAATCTTCCGCACCGATGGCAAGCGACCAGATGGTCTTTCTTTAATCCCGTGGCGGCAAGGCAAATGTCTAGTTTGGGATGCCACTTGTGTAGATACTTTAGCTCCATCCCACATACCAGCTACTTCCAGCCAAGGCGGAGCAGCTGCCTGTGCTGCTGAAGCTAGCAAAAAGCGAAAATACGCGGGATTGACCGACAGCTTCATATTCTTGCCTTTTGCTGTAGAAACTTTGGGTCCCTGGGGCACTGAAGCCAAAAAATTCTATAAGGAATTGACAACACGTCTCATCGAGGCAACTGGTGATCCAAGAGCTGGCAGTTTTTTTGCACAACGTATCGGACTCGCTGTGCAACGGGGAAATGCTGCCAGCATTTTGGGTACTTTGCCTCGATGTGGTGCGTTGGAAGAAGTTTTTTATTTGTAAGTTATTTATAATTTTTTATTTTTATGTTGTTATTAATTATGTTTAATATTAAGTTAAAAATATAATCACATTAAGAACTAAATACACAAAAGCTTACGGTAAAAATTAATATTCAAATTAACCCCTTAAAAAAAGCAAAATAATATGATGAAGATTAACAAAAAATCTCATATGAAGAAACAATAACAGACTATTTCCACGAACGACGGTGTTGCGGAGCGCGTGTTACATGAAGGAAATTAAAACGAAGTGAAATTTACACAAATCTTTAGCAATACATTTAGACCTTCATTTAGTTTTATTTTTATTCAATATACAAGGTCCATTTAAATTAAGCGCAAATATTTTAAGGGCTGGGTCCTTTAGGTCAAAGAAACGCTTTAGTAGCAAATTTTAAGAAATCGACACACTAGATTTTTTTTTTATTTTTTCATACAAAACAATTATTTTTTATTAAGATCGATAAATCAGCTGTTTTGATCGTCGAGATCAGTGACCTAGTATCCATAGTAGATAATAGTAAAAATTTGTTGGCCAAAAAAGTGTATATTTGCACACAGGGGCTTTTTTCTATTTTTATTTTAAATTTTCAGGTCCAGATATCTCAAAAACTAGCATGCCGATTGTTTTTTATTTTGCTTCTAAAGCATTTTTCTAACTTATGATAAATTATGTCAGTGTATGAGTCAGCCTTTAAAATATTTGAGCCTAATTTAAATGGACCTTATATACTTTCTGTTTGCTCTCAGACATTTTTGGTTTATTTACTCCATGTTATTTAACATTTTGATCTGTAAGGTTATCGAGCTACTTAAAAAAAATATGAAAAGAAATATTGCTTACCCGGCCACACCAGAGCGAAAGTAAAAATATCAGAAATTAAATTAAACCTCAAAGTCACTAATTTTTTAAGTTCTTGTTGAGCTCGACACTAAGTCTTTTTAGCGCTTATCTGTTATTTAACTTTCATACTTGTTTATTTGTTACTTGTATCAATTTATTTATGTTATTCTCTTTCCTTATATTAATGTAGATAATAGTTATTTTTTATTATATGTATCTCTAGTGGCTTCTTTTATTTAATAAGTATATATTTAATCTGTGAATAACGTTGTTGGTTACATAATTATCTAAATGTGTTATAATTGTACGTAGTTTTTTAAGCTCATTATGTAACTGTTTGTTATTCCCTAATAAAATAAAAATAAAATAAAATAATTTTCTAATACTTATTCCACCATTCCGTACGTTCAAAACAATTACAGACAAATCGTGATGAACGATGCGGCGTAGGCAGGGATTCCAGCCATATGTGGTCGATATTCATGTCAATCGTACCTCTAGATTCACCTCCTCCTTCATTATGGAAACCGCTAAGGACTGGAACACCCTCCCCGCGTCGCAGTTTCCCAACATTTACAATTTAGGGATTATCAAGGCAAGAATCAGTATGCATTTTTGAGAAGAAATTCAATACACAAACTTGTTTAGGTTGTCCTCTATAAAACCACGAGAAACGCAAGCATGGCCTTATACTAGACATCACCAGTGCTATCATTTGCATAGCAATGGATGTCTGTAGAGTGTAACATTTTATTATGTAGAATAAAAAGTGAGAGCAATAATACAGAACCTTGTGGAACACCAGCACTTATAGATTTATCCACCGAGCACGCATCGTCAAGAACCACTTCCGAAGAACCGTCTGCTGCTCTGCGTTCTCTGACTTGACCCTAGTAATGTTTAAGCTAACTGCCAAAGCCTCAACCTTGATCTCAATAGCCTCTGTCCAACGATGTATTGTCCAGCCCAATAGACTTTCTGGTGTCGAGAGATAGGAACATCCTTCTGAGTGATTCGGATTTATGGCATCGAACTCTCATACCATGAGCCCACCACCTCGTGTAACGAGTTGTATGTTCAGCCTTGAGCAGACTCCGATCTCGGAAGCATCACAGTAGATGATTATACGTAATTCTACGTAATACGTAATTCTATTCTACTCATCTACATATAATCATTATATCTTTATCCTTTACGTGTATATAGAGCCTAGAGCAATGGCGACGACTAGCATGTTAGTAGACGTTTAGCTAAGAATCAGAATCATAATAATGATACATCGCCTAATGACATTCCTTAGATGTTAACTCATTCTGTCGGCCTGCTTCTACGGACTGCATGGGAAGAAAAAGAGGTGGTTCATTCTCCATTTGGCTTTACTTAAAGACCAGCATGGAACTTAACTCAGGACTAATTTAAGAAGAAAATACTCAAAATTCGTTGATTTTATTCCCCAACTAAAGCGACGCCACTTGACCCGCCGAGCGGGACGGTTGTCAGGATTTTTAATAAAACTTGCGTCGTTAGAGGGAAACGCTGGTTTGTTTACAATAACACCGTCCCTTTATGTAGTGGCTTATTGCCGAACTTGCCCCATTTGGGGTCGAATGCCTTGCTAGGTGAGCTTCGCTGATTTTGTTTCAGTCGTTTCTTCGACTGAGCGGGATTTATATTTATTACATTTATTTAAGTTGATTTTGAAAGAGGATATGTATTTATTTTCTTTTGGTCCGAGATACAAAAAAAAAACGAATTTACGTTTCGAGACTATAAGTAAATATTTCCGGCATCATGTCATAAGCGATGCGTCATGAATTTTTTTTTTACAATTACGTTAATCATGACATTTTAGTTTCTAGGCTCTGTCTAACTCGTCAGTGATAAAGGCTGCAGTATTTGTGTGACACTGGTGACCTGCGTCATTTACATCGACGGTTACAAATGTAAAGTCCATCCACTGACCGACTACATGGGGAATTGCCAAAGTCACAAATTTTTAAAAAGTTGCAGTAATTATCCGTGTAAAGCACATCTATCTTATCGAGTGCTAATTGCTTACACTCAAAGTGATCTGACTAAGCTCAGTGATCATGTAAGGTTAGATATTTTTTACACACTATTTTCGATTTTAACATAAAACATCATTGTGTGCAGACCTTTTTTCCTTACGATGATTTCCTTCAGCTAAAACTGGCTGCAGATTAAAACGTTGGTATAGGGCTTCAATAGCTGACTGTATAATGGTGTGACTAAATAAATGGCGTGAGAGAAGAATAAATACCTTTAGAAGTGCGCGGATATAAAATGGTTATTTTTACCTGAGCAGTGCCACTTTGCCGACGAAACAAAATATGGGAACCATCAGAAGTATGGCCAAAGTAAGTACTTTTCACTAAGTTTTCAAACCTACGGCTGAAGAATCGTGCGTGGTTAGTGGTATCGAACAGTAAAATGTTTTTTTTTACTTGCAAAGTATGTTGTGTGTAATACATATATAAAACTATATTCTATTCGAAATTGAAATGCATGTTTGTATGTAATACTTCCATATGTAGGTACGACATTGTTAGTTAGGGTCAAATCTTGCAATTTAATTTAGAAGTACTTATAGTCCAATGACAATGCCATATTATGGTAATAAGTACCTACCATGGTACCACGAGCTGGTTGACGATGGAGTCAGAAGGTGGCCATAGGATTTTAATATATACAAGGCCGTAAAATACATATACCGGCGGTGTATCTCTTACTGTGTTTAGTTTATGCTCGCACAGCAAGGCTCGGGGAAGAATGGCGCTAATGCTACACATAAACATTGCTCCGGCTTTTACGACACAAATAAAATCTTGTTGGAAGTTGTAGTTTTTAGACTAGCAGCTCTTACTAACTTTCTGATAAGTATATTGTCCGTGTGGGGACGGAGTAGAATACAATTCCCCACTGCCCGTCAGGTTGGCATCTCGTAAGAGGCGAGTAAAATACCCGACATGCTCGGTGGTAGGACCTCGTGGGGTCCGACTGGCTGGCGACCACCCTCATGCCGAAATCTATCGTAAAGCACCGTTGGGTGTGTTTCGACGGTTGCGCGTGAGAGCCAATCCCCATTCCCGATTCCCGTAGTTCCGACAGTTTATGGTCCCTTAGGGACTGGAGTCTTGCACTGTCTGATTGGGGGTGCGACGTTGGCGCGGGGGCCAGGGAGACCCGATGAAACGGTTGTCCGCTGGCCGCCCGCTGGTACGTAGAGGACCCGAACCCTGGCTGTCCCGGCTAGGGTGGCTGTCGTGCCGCCAGTGTCAAAAGCTCGTGATTGGTCGTCGTGCCGGCCTGGGAGAACTTTGGACTTAATGCTAAAAGAATTCTCTCCCAGTCAACCTTGAAAAGAAAAACAGATAAAAAAGTAGGCAAAGTGTGATAAAAAAAAAGTTAAGTCCGTAAGAAAATATTTTAAATTGTTTTTAATGTGACTGAAACAAAGCAGCATTTGTGCCAGAGCCGTCTGAATGAGGTCTCTAGAAGGCGCTGCAGATAATGAGTTTAAGATTAACCGGGCGGTAATCAACACGATTGGGTTCAGGTGATTTGAATTAAAGATTGTTGGATATCATTCGGTGACATAATATCAATTATAATATCTACTTTGTATAAACTGAGAATTAATTATTTAATACTCTTTTCAAAAGCTTTTAACGTGATTTTAATGATAATGAACCAAAGCGGTATTTGAGCCGGAGCCGGCTGAATGAGGCCTGTACTTAAATAAATAAATATATACGGACAAACCACACAGATTTAGCTAGCCCCAAAGTAAGTTCGAGACTTGTGTTAAAGGATACTAATTCAACGATCCTATATTTTATAACATACATATATAGATACACATCCAAGACCCAATCCTATCTGAAAAAAGATCATTTTCCATCTCGACCTGGCCGGGGATCGAACCCGGGCACTCTCGTGTCGTAGGCTGGCGTGTTAACTGCTGCGCCACGGAGCTACTTATAGAGACTTAGCAGATAACCCTTTTTGGATCGACTTGATGGTAATCTACACGATTGGATTTAGGTTATATGAATTAAAGCACGACACCATTATACCAATAAGGATATTATACATATCTATACTAATATTATAAAGCTGAAGAGTTTGTTTGTTTGTTTGAATGCGCTAATCTCGGGAACAACTGGCTCAAATTGGAAAATTCTTTTTGTGTTGGATAGTACATTTATTGAGGAAGGCTTTAGGGTATAAAACATCACGCCACGACCAATAGGAGCGAAGCATCAACGAAAAATGTTTTAAAAACGGGAAAAACAATATTCATCTATACTAATTAATCATAATAACAGAAATTGGCGCGGACGAAGTCGTGGGCAACAGCTAGTCTACTTATACGCGGCTCCGCACGCGTCAATGTCTATCACTCGGGAACAGTATTTGTTTCCGTGGCAGGCTGCCTTTCATCACGGAAAAAGTACTGTTACTGAAAAAAGTACTGCCAGTCCGTACTCAAGGGAACAAATGTATGCAAAATTTTATAATGATCGGTTCAGAATAATCAAACAAATAAATCAACAAACAAACAACTTCACTTTCGCATTTATAATATTAGTTACTAATAGGATTTGAAAGGTGTTCTTATTCGAAAAGCTTTAGATGCGTCTTCTATGAGAATTAAACAAAGCGACGTACATTTGAGCCGGAGCCAGCTCAATGAGGACTTGATAAAGCTTGGCAGATAATGAGCTTTCAATGGACCCGGTGGTAATCAAGACGACTGGATTCAGGTTATTTGAATTTAAGGTAGTCTGATATCATTCAGTGGTATAATTATAATGTCCTCCTTTAAACACATACCTACCTACATTTCGTATATTCTTTACTTGTAGGTTGCTACCTAACCCCCGAATTCTCAAAACAATCTTAATTAATCACGACTCAAATTCTCGTGGTATCTTTATCTTGCTAGGTAATTGTCTAGACAGAGACAGAACGAGATTTGAGATCGATTTTAGTTAGGTTTTGTATTCGGGCGTAATAAGAGCGCTAAAATACTCGTATAAGCAAATTCTCTAGAGCTTGAGCTTCATTCTGTCTGCCTTTTTCCTCTTGTTTAGAAGTCAAATCTGACTCAAGTACGGTCAACTCCAAAGACTACTACGTAATTGTGGAGAAGAAAAACATCGTGAGGAAACATACACACTAGTGTAACGTTTACTTGTGTGTGAAACGGAGATGGAAATGGGAAACCATCAGCTCATTATTCCTACTGTAAAATCGTCATTACGAATGTATGTTTGTGCGCAATCATAGACACTGATAATGATGTTAAGGTGGTTTAAGATTAGAAGGTAGAGGACTTACTATGCTACTGACTATACTGGTAACTAAATTAGTAGAGTGACTAGCAATGTGGGCAAAAGCTATTCTACCGTTTGTCCACCCCTTACTGCTTCTACTCTACCAGCACTCTAAAAATATATCTCCTCCTATTAATACACTTAGTATAGTAAAATTCAAGTACTAGTGACAGGCGCGGTGATTACGATCGCGCAGATATAAAGTTTATATTTACGAGTACGTGTAGACATCTACTTTAGCAAAACTGGTAGAGTTACCCGAATTGATAGAGTAGTAGGCTAATGTATTATATTATTAACTCTTCACGTGTGCCCGAAGCTTTATTTGAGCACACTCTTGACATATTATCGGCATTTTGCTCATGAAACATGTATGAAACGTTTTGCGCTTCTTCTTGGGATCGCAACTAAAGCTTGTCTTTCCCTTCTAAAGCTTGTCTCTACTAGGACAACTTCATAATTGATTACAATTTTCAGGATTCGGCGAATAGCCAAGGTGATATCACGGGGAACGAAGTAATTTTTTGCTCAACGTACCATATGCGGCCTAGTCAGTTGTTTGATGAATTTGAACCTGCTTAGAGTTCTTTGTGCTTGATTGAACAAATTCACAACTTATAAGCATTTTAACTCAAAAACAAATCAGAAAATGCTATCTGAAAAGTTACATAACCACCTGCAGGCGGTTATAATGACCGCTTGCGAAATATTTTTACTCACTACAGACAAACGCGTGCACGTAGACACAAACCGAGCGTAGGCGCAAGATTATTCCATGCATAGAAAAGGTACATTGATGCTCATTAGTGTATAATAAATAATGAATATAAATATATACGGACAAATCACACAGATTGAGCTAGCCCCAAAGTAAGTTCGAGACTTGTGTTATGGGATACCAACTCAACGATACTATATTATATAACAAATAAATAAATAAAGGAATAAATAAATAAATAAATAAATATATACGGACAAATCACACAGATTGAGCTAGCCCCAAAGTAAGTTCGAGACTTGTGTTATGGGATACTAACTCAACGATACTATATTTTATAACAAATACATATATAGATACATCCAAGACCCAAGGCAATCTGAAAAAGATCATTTTCCATCTTGACCTGGCCGGGGATCGAACCCGGTCACTCCGTGTCGCAGGCAGGCGTGTTGACCGCTGCGCCACGGAGCTGAAGGTCGGTGAGCGGTATGACTACCCACCATCAAAATAAATCACTTTTAAAAGTCGTTGCGGGCAATTTACAGGCTGTATAGATATTAAAAAATAAGATAACACAAACTAAGCACATATAGACTGAATCAGGTGAAACTAAATTAATGCTTGTAATAACAATGTGGGTATTAGAATAGGCCGAAAGTAATGAAATTTCTGTACAATATGAACCACGTTCATCCACAGACTTCATAAATATAGTGGGACATTACCTTACGCCGTCTGTACTTAACGACAGCCATAATTAATCCAATATTTTGCGAGAAGTTATCCCTCGAACAAAGGGTGAGGTGTACTTTACGAGGGGCCCGCTCTCGATAAGGGCGCGCTGCGGGGTAGGAGGGCAAAGCTAAGGGCAAAGCGGAATCACGTCGACGCGCTTACTGAACTGTTTATCTATCTCTTAAGAGGTTTACATGTCTTTGAGACAATAAATACAAGTATCATGCAATAATTTGTTTCTTTTTTATATTTACTTTTCCGAAATCGCAGTATGAAGTCAAGGTAATTGCAGTTATTAGCTAGTCTTTATTTTGCACATTGTTTAATCAATTATAATATTTTTCCATGAAAAATTATGAAAGATTATGTTTTTTTTTTTGTTATTTTTTATGACAATTGCGTTAGGCAAACGCAATTGTCATAAAAAACTATGCTGAAATTTTGTTTGTACAGTTCTAAATTAATTGATTTTGTATGCCCTGGCAATATTTATATCTCAGATTCAAAATCACTAATATAATTAATATTCGCCAAAATGTTAAAATCAAAGAGCATAATAATTTGATTAGCTAGTCATATTTTGCCACAGAGCCTAATATCAACTTGTATAAGATGTAATTATTTAAATAAAAAACATACAATAACTAATAAAAAATAAGGCATTTCAAATTAGTACGTTTTGTAAAAGGGGCAAGGTAGATGATGCTTGACGCCCTTCTTCAAGGGATTTTACATGTCTGTTGCATTACGTGTGATAGATTTCATGGGGCCAGTCTAAATATAGATAGAGCTTGCGTGGAATGAGAGAAAACGGCGATAACATTGGGGTGGCGAGGATATCCCTCTCCTGCATTTACCGACTGCACCGACAGAAGGGTTAAGTTTTTCGTTTACGTATGTAAGATATTCTATTACACGCTCTGAAGCACGATTTTACATTAAGACAGATTTGTCCTAGTTGTACACATTTATTAAATTTTATACTTGTAGCATTAGTTAAAACATTTTAAATTTAAATTACTATACAAATAGCTAATTAATTTGATATGTTATCAGGTTTTATTTTTTAATTAAATAACCAGATAATATTTTACTGAGATCTATTTGAAATTGTCATTTTTTTCAACTATCTGATTTCATATGTAAGTTTTTTGCAAGTTAAAATAATTTTATAATTGCTTACTTCAAGTACGAATTCACGTTTAAATACATGGACTAATACTATCAATTAGGTCAAGTACTTTATAAAAAAATGTGTACTAAAGAACTAACAACCAAAAACGCCAGTCTACCCACGTAAATCTCCGCGGTCTACTACTGGACGGTAGGATAATCTCACGATTATGTAATGCCAAAGCAGACTTATTCCATAGCGGGTGACGAATACAAAACGAAATTTGCAAAAATTAAACCGATTCTTCCAGTGTCTAACAATAAGTAGAACACTGTTAGTTTAGTATTTACCGGGATTAATGCCTAAATACAAAACCGATTAGTAAAACTTTTCTGTATCAATCACCACAAGATGACACCGCAGTACTAGTCTCATTGCGTCCACAATTATTGTAACGCTATTGAAACGTCAACAGAAACCAATAATAAAAAAGGTTCATGCGAAGTTTATATATATATATATATATATTTTTATATAGCTTTTGCCCGAGGCTGCGCCACAGTACTTTTTCTCGGGATAAAATGTACCCTATGTCCTTCTCCGTACCCCAGATAACGTGTATGCAATTTCATGGTGATCGGTTTAGTAGTTACAACGTAAAAGCGTTACAAGCAAACAAACTCACTTTCGCATTTATAATATTAGTTAGGATTAGGATTATGTTTTAGAGGACGTTTACTATTTAAAAAACATTTTTTTGGGTGTACATACTTATACCCATAAGTATGTATTGTACACCCCAAAATTTTTTTTTAATACGTATTGAAGTAGACTTTTGTCTTCCATCTTACCTGATAATAAGTGACGATGAAGACGAGGATGTTACATGCCTATCTAAGAGATACCCATTTATTCTACTTTTAAATGTCTGTGTTGGTATTTATAGACTTTTGTTTTTGCATCAAACGCGGCGGGTCGAACGCCCATTGTGGAAGGCGGACTAATTACAACCCAAACACCTGGAATCGACCCACCTACATCTACCTAGAGCATGATCTCGCCGTTGATGCTACGGCATCAAAATATTTATAATCTCTTTCATTTCTTGCATGATCCTTATTAATTTTCAGAGCATCGGGGTCTAAATATTGAAATTAAAGAGAATTTCAATATTTAGACCACCGAACCACTCTGAACTACCTACGTTGAAATGCAATAAGGATCATGCAAGAAATGAGAGAGATTTTCCATCCCATCCATCTATGCTCAAGAGATGCGGGTTTATTTAGTGTACTGCGTTATCGTAATTTCGTGTAGGTGTCACGGACAATCGAACATGCACACACTGGTGTCAGAGTTCTTCGGAACCGCCCCTCGGCCTCTGACGTGATTCCTTTAACGACTTCCAGATGGCAGCCGAAATCAACGGGGCTTAACGTGCCTTCTGAAGTACGGAACCATCTTAATAATCAGACAATCAGGCGTTTAATTTAAACTTCCTGCTACGACGATTGAACTGGGAAATAAACTTCCTGCGGCCGTATTCTCAAATCAATACGACGTTGGAACCTACAAAAAACGAGCCTATGTTTTCCGAAACCATCTTGTTACACCCCTGTTGTTGCAGTTGTCCATGAACAGCGGTGATTACTTACCATCAGGTGACCCGCTTGCTTGTTTGCCGCCTTATGTTCTACAAAACTCTACTGGTATTGAAAACGATGTTTTCCTTTACTAGTTGAGTTGTTAAGAAACCTGCTCATTAATTTCTATCTCAGTACTATTGGTCTCTGCTGCTACTTAAAGATAGAAGTTTAGGTATGCTATAAATCTGACACCAAGCGTGAGTCACTAAAACACCACAAGAAGAGTAATTAACAAAACAAGCGAAGTTTCAGCGCATGATTTTTGCATAAAAGCGGCGGGTGGGCCGTCCATTCTGTACTTATTACAGCCAAAATGCCTGGAATCGACCCGCGTTTTTCCCAATCTACTGCTGGAAGGTGAAATATCTCACCGATATTGATATTTTGTTAGTGGCCAACATGGGCTTCATATATATTATTTATCAAGCACTAGATAGGGTCTAGTGCCCTATTAAGAAAAGGAGAGAAAAATAACTAAATGGCCCCGTGGGCGTAAACATCATTAGCACATACACATGTTAAGTGCAGTCGTTCCGAAACGCTAGTTGTTTATCGAATTTGTTAATATAAAAAAATGGTTCAAAAAAGATACATCATATCTAAAGTTTAATAAAATAATATTTAATTTCATTTCAAGCATTCCCTGGCGTGGTCCCCACTGGGATGAGTGACCACAAGTGGCGAAAAAAAATATGTAGCTTCTCCGTGCTTTGGAAGGCACGCTAAGCTGTTGGTTCTGGATTACATCGACGATGGCAGTTGTTAAGCTATGTCAGATACATATGCACAGCTTGAAAAAAAATTAAAACATAAACTGCAATGCAATTGTGGCCTTACAACTTTGGTTAGATTTGGGAATTAATTTTTGCACAGATTATACTTAGAAACACATATGAGTCCCAGAAAACATGTTTCGGACTGCTTGAGCAGGTACTGTTATCTCCCGAGCGTAGATATGAAACGCCTGTGCCAATGCACGTAACATGATATTTTGGCATAGACTTAGTTGAAATTGTTGACACTAAGGAATACATTGGACAGGTCGATTGCCCTTTATGAGCAATTTTTTGAGCCTAAAAATCGCATAACTATTGCGGAGAAAATTAAATGTCTTTATCTTTTCATTCCAAGGCAAATAAAACAGAAATTTTTTTTGCTGAGCTAAATGTTTGTCCAAGATAATTCCATAGCGTTGCCAATTATTCGAAATATACCTACTTCAGGAGCTTCCCCGAAATGACTACGCATTGAGGCGGGGGGAGGAGGAAGCAAACGCTGGAAATCCTCGACGAGGTTAATGTAATAATTTGCGCGTCACGCGTGGGTCGCCCAGATCCCGGCCGTGCGGGGTTTCTGCGGGGATTAAGAAATTTGTCAGAAAACAATGACTTTTTGCTTTACCGCGCTTTGTCGATCGCGCCAACGCGGTTTGAAGAGAATTTAATTTTATTCAGAATCGTTCTTGATTGAGTCGTTTTATTGAATTTCTGTAATGGTATTTGTACATATTATTATCTATCGCTACTGGGCGTATATTTAGAAAACGAAATTAATAATGGCTAGCAACCCATTCGCATCGCCTATTGACATGATTTCCTTGTTTATACATACGCCGTGTGGTATACGGCAGAGTAGAATAGGATCACTCCAAGTCTTCCCGTGGATGTCGTAGAAGGCGACTTAGGAAATACAAGCTAAACAAAGCTTATAAACATCTAAGAACCCGTCTGGCCAGCGTGGAGAGTGTAGGCCAAGTCCTCTGGCTGCTCTGGCCAAGTATGGCCCTAGTAGTACAGAGAGGGTCGTGCTCCTGTAGTGGAGACTAAAAAGGACCTGATGATGATGATGATACGTCAACTAATCATGATTTTATGTCTCATGCTGTGGTTTTCTTTACTGTCCAACGTGGCGGAGAACGCAGGTGGGAATGGGATCTACCCACACAAAAGAACGAGATAACTTTGCATTCCCTTTGTCGTACGACTACTTATATAAGTTTGTCTTGATCGAACGGCGGACGGTGACAGCGCCCAATCTCTAGGAATATAAGGAATTAAAAGGGTAGGGGTTATGAGTTGATAGGTTTAGGTAAGGTTCGGTTCCTAACGCAGGCAAGTACTTTTACACCATTGTCATAGGTACCTGAAGTTGATCGGCCGGCCGTAGAACCATCGCCAAATCGTGTCACACTAGGAATGATTACATAATAGCGGACCCCGGGCGCCGGGACCACACAGAGGAATATACTCAGATGAGGACTTTGGAACTTATGACCCTTACCTGGGCAGCTTAGGGTCATTAGTTCCCAGTTTAGCGAGATGGTTTTTGTCTTCACACCACTCGAGTGTATTTCCTTCAAAATTATGTATACATATATTTAGGTACATTCTAAGTTTTTTCTTTTCTCCCAGACCAGCATGGACGCAGCTGCTTCTCTTCCCGCGCAGATCGTAAAACCGATTGAGGGAATGGATAAATCCAAGGAATCATATTAGTAGGCGATGCGGCTAGCAACCCATCATTATTTTGATTAAATTTTTCACCTAACGCCCACCAACATGCTACACGTGGCTTTTAAGTCTTAAAGACCTGAGCTCTGTCTACCCCGCAAGGGAAAAAGACATGATACTATGTATGTATGTATATATTCAGGGGGCACTAAAAATTATATAGAACACCTTTCACCTAGAAAAATAAAGCTGGCCAAGTTCTGAGGTACGAAAAAGGTCATATCTCATATCAAACGAAAATACTATAACTTCCAAGAGATCTTCAATACCCCAAGTAGAGCCGCGGGCGAAAGCTACTCGTAGTATCAATTAATAGCAAAAAATATTCAAGGTCAAATAACTAGGATTAAGCTTCCCACAGTAGTTGTGCACTTGTGTCGTGAGATACTAACTGAACGATACTATATTATATAATAAATATTTATATAGACAGGGTCTGGGAGAAAAGAAAGAACGTAGAATAATATAGATAAATAAATAAATATATACGGACAAAACACACAGATTGAGCTAGCCCCAAAGTAAGTGCGAGACTTGTATTATGGGATACTAACTCAACGATACTATATTCTATAACAAATACATTTATAGATAAACATCCAATACCCAGGCCAATCTGGAAAAGATCATTTTCCATCTTAAACTGGCCGGGGATCGAACCCGGGCACTCTCGTGTCGCAGGCTGGCGTGTTGACCACTGCGCCACGAAGCTCGCCAAATGAACCAGCTGCATCTCTTCTAATCAAAGACCCAGGCCAATCTGAAAAAGATCGTTTTCCATCGTGACCTAGCTGGAGATCGAACCCGAGACCCTGAAATTCAGAAGCATTTGCGGTACCACTGAGATTATCTATAGTATGTAATAATTAGCTCTATATTAATCACTTCTATAAACATCTTGTTATATCAACAAAAACATAATGCTACTAAGATATACTGTTTCATTTGTCCAGCCCGCGGGTAAACATAGTATTTATTACATTAGCCGAGAGCGACGCGACAAACAACGGACGTCGCCGTGTCAATAACGCTGACAGCGACAGCGCGCGACACGCGACAGCACCCGGGGCGACAAATATTGTGTACTGAGCGCAACATGAGACTGTATGTTTTGGCAAATATATTTTTGGTTCCATGCTGGTCTGGGAGAAAAACAAAATGAGAATGTCCCAGCCGCTACCCCGCGTATATATACGTAGATAAACGATGAAATTTGATCGTTTTGGACCCTTAAAGGGGTGACTCAGACCATCAATATGAACAACTTTTTCTAGGGGACCAAAGATGGGAACTCAAAAAAAATTTCGTCATTTCCATACAAAAGAGTTCCGCCGCCCGGCCAGTTTGTATGGGAATGTCGTTTTTTTTTTCTGAGTTCCCAGCATTGGTTCCCATAGGAAACGTTGTTCATTTTGATGGTCTGAGTCACCCCTTTAAGGGTCCAAAACGATCAAAATTTCACCAGGTATAAGCCGGCCGAGGAAACTAGCTAAAATCACAGGAATAAGGTGCATGTTTGATGCGGCTAGCGTACACCATTTTGATACCGATTTTCACCGATACGCCCGTCACGCTTAAAATGGCTATTGGGTCTTATATATATGAATGTTAATCTTAAAATCTTGCCACAAAATTTCTAATAATGTAAATTAACTTTAATACATAAATTGCCTTAATTACAAAGAGACGGAAGACCCTAATTACGCCACCAATATAAACACAGCCCAAATTTATAATCTTATTTACTGCTAATTTATAATTGTTAAAAGTTCACATACTCAAATATATGTAAACTGCTTATGATAAGACAAATTATAAATTTCATTCTTATTCATAAATTTACTTTAACATGTACTTGATTGCCCGAAATAGGAGTTTTATGTTTTCGGTGTTTAACATGTAAATTAACCACCGACACCCCTTTATAGGGGTGACTCATTCCGTCAAAGAGAACAACTTTTCTGTGGAACCAATGCTCAAAAACATTTTTGACATCTTCCTACTATTTTCCGGGCAAGCCGACATTTTAGTATAGAAATGTCGTTTTTTTTTTGTTACTTATATTTTTATAATTTTACGTTCCATTAAAGCGTTTTAAATAAATCAAACTGACTAGCATGACATGTTTATTGCTAATCCATTGCCACTGTAAGCCCACGGCTTAACTTAAAAGGTAAATTTACTGAGAGCTTTGTCAAATACACAACTTTATAATTTGTCAGCAGATGTTACTAACTGATGGCTAAATAATGAATAAGTGCAAAATATATTGGGAGGAATCCTTCACTAAATATTTGGCATAATTTTTACTAGTTTAGCAAAAAAGATAGAAACAAGACTGCCCTTGCAAAATACTTATAGAATCGGAAGGGTGTAAATATAAAATGTGTGTAAAGTGTAAATATAGAAATAGAAACGTCCAAATTCGTAGAGAGTTAAACCATTTCGAAGTTATTGGGGAATAAAATTCCCACTCTACGTGTATGTAGGGACAAATAACATGAATTAAGCTAGCCCCTCACTAAGTTGTTAACTTGTGTCATAGGATATTTCAAACGAGTGTAAACTCCTTTGAACCATGAAAAAATTATGTTACTTTTTGGGGGTCTTATTCAATAACGTCGTATTTTAAAACTGGGACTAACTTTAGTACCTGGTAGAAACCACTATCCGACCAATATAAGTCATCACATGTTGTTGTTGTTGTTAATTTCTTTATTGTACATCATGCTTAACACTAGGAATACAAAAATTCTTGTTATTTTAAATGTTCTCAACCGTCATAATTATCACTTTGTTTAAGGTGGACAATTTTCAAATTCAAACCTAGAACTAACTTTAAACCGCGTTTACAGTAAAACGGAAGAGTCCTTCTGTAGTTTAAGTAACTTATTAACTACTGAAGTTAAAACTGGTCAAGAGCGAATCAAACTCGCGTAGTGAGGATTCCGTACGAGGAATGTAAAGTTTTTGATATACATTAGAAATTATTAATAGGTAGCCTCATATGGGATCAGTGAAAACTCGGAACGCACGCAAAAGCATAATCAACTAAAGTTGTTCTGTGTTGTGCTACGGGCAACACTGCCACATTAATGCCATACATGATTTTTTTCAGAGTCCAACACTGCCCCTTTTAAAATGGATTATTTGAAAGGGAAGTAACATGTAATTTGTAATTTTCATTTGCGAAGCCCTAGATAACCCCTTCCAACTATTTCATGAATTATTGTTTATGATTTAAAGTAAGGAAGCAAAAAGCGAAAAGTGGTCGTTCTTGGAAAAAATGCTTAGAAACGCTTCACGTACTGACGTTAGACTAAAAACAATAGTTTATTAAATACGTTGAATTAATTATTACACTTCGTTATTGAGCCATCAGGTATTTACGTCTGTAGACAGAATTTGATGTTGTTTATTTGACAAAGCTGTCAGGCTATTTGTCTCTTTAGCTAGCCTGAGCCAAATCCAAGTATCTGATTTTACCCAAATGTTATAGTATGTTTTCGTTACAATGTAAAATTATACTCAAAAACATTACTTGTTCATTTGTTAATTTGGTAAAATTATTATCTATGTGAAATATATATACTTATTTAAGCTACTTATATTTTGACAAGAAAAACCAATATTTAGCGTAGGTTTTTTTTATCAAATTACTAGAAATTATTCTTCGCTAAAAACAAGTAATACATTTTTTCAGAATTTATCCAGCACAAAGTTCTTAAATTTTGCACATTTTACTAAATCTGTAATTGTTTTATCTAAATACTATCACATTAAAATCTTTTATAGTAATATAGTATCCTGAAAATTAAATCATAACTTAAATAAAAACGTCCTTCGCCGTTAACGAATAACATTATTTCTATGTGGAAATCATGTATCTCAAAAAGATACTTGTTTTTAGCATACATATTATATATCCGTCATAATTTTAAAAAATCTGGTATTATATATGAATTACAAGTATCTTGGTAACACTTACTTGTTTTTAACGTAGTAAACATATTTTATTTTAGCATAGATTATCCTAGCAGAAAAAGATACTTGAAACAATTAGTTTGCTTTTATAACCAATTTAAACTAAACAAATATTTTAAAAAATTAGCCTGATGCGTATTGACATACTGATATTTTTTTTCTTAAAAAAATAAAGTTACTTAACTTCTACGTAGGGCAGCTGTTTTAAACTCAAATTGTTTTTTTTTTTAACGGCGAGCTTACACTGGTAATGGATTAACACGCTTTAATATAACGATAAACATGTCGAGCTAAGTCAGTTTGATTTATAATGGAACGTAAATTATAGAAAAATAAATAACAGCTGATTTTATTTTCTGAAATTTAAATTAAGATTATTTTCTTATACAGGTAGCAACGATGTAAGTTCATGTTATATCTGTGTGTCGTGGAAAATATATATAATCCGCAGTTCCTCCAGGAACAGTCCTTATTTCTAGATGAACGGTATCTCCTTCTCAGTTTCCCAATCCTAAAGTATGCAAAATATCACGAATATCGGTTCAGCAAGGCAAGTGTGAAATCGTCTCAAACTCACCTTGCCATTTGTAATAATAGGTTAGAGTTCTTCTGTATCATCGGTAACTAAACGACTTCGTAAAATTTAGCTCCTATAGAATTATCTTCACTAGGAGTAACAAAGATCAGCATAGCCATCCAACGTGGCAATGCTGCCAGCCTTCTGGGCACGCTAGCGCGAGGCAACGATCTACCCGGACTATTTTATTTGTAAATGTATATTAATTTTTATTTAATTTTAGTTGTAGCATTAGTTAAGTGATTTTAACTTTAATAGGTATATATATTTGAATAAAAAAAAGTTTAGGTACAGATACATTTTTATAACATTCAGGGTTAAATTGCGTAAACTAAAATACAAATTGATAAAAATTGTTATATGATTTTTAAATATTTTTTGTGAACGTTGAGTAGTTATCAAGGTTTAGTGTTTAAATAGTAAGAAGACTAAATTAAACATTATTTGTGTGAAAAATATTGACACAGCGACTGAGACTGGGTAAACTCATTTTGTTGGCATTCCGAGCTCTCAGTGTAATCCCGGCATATTTGAAAAGTTCATCGCTTGAGCCATAAACAAACACCGAGTTCAGCGTTGACGTCTCATCTCCAAAGGAAATAACAATTATAGAACGAAAAGAAAAGAAACATGGACGAGTCGCGTGTCAAATCGGGCGATTAATCCGAGGCGGTCCATTTGTTCTAAAATTACAGGCATAAATGAGAATAAAACAAAGTTCCTCTTTGATCCTGCTCTCATTAGTTACAGGCTCTTTAGTGAGCGATGTATCGCGCACGCACAATAAGGCCCACTTCTGACAATTCCACTCAAAATATGCACCGCGTGTCCGGTTCATTGTTTCCGTCAGTAAAACATCAGTCATAAAAAAATTACAAGATATGTAACTATTTTTTCTTGGTGTCATTTATTATAGATAAATAGGGTGTGTTTGGTGTTTGAAAGTTATTCAAAATTATATTAGACATCAAGTTTCTAACTTGCCATTTTCACGCTGAATGGATACATAGATTCGCTAGTTTTCTTAATTTCATTTCATGTAAACTGCCTCCATGGTCCAGTGGTTAAGGCGTTTGCCTGTAGACCCGGAGGTCGTGGGTTCGATTCCCACGGGAAGCATACTTTGTTTACTTACTTTCAGTTTGGTTAGGACATTGCAGGCTTGAATCACCTGATTGTCTGATAATAAAGATGATTCCGTGCTTCGGAAGGCACGTTAAGCCGGTGGTCCCGGCTGCCATCTGGTAGTCGTTAAAGGAACCACGTCAGAGGCCGAGAGGTGTTTCCGAAGAACTCTGACACCAGGGTGTGCATGGTCAATTGACCGTGACACCTACTCGAAATGATGATGATGTAAACTGTTTTTGAACGTGTGTGAAATTATAATAATGAACATATAAGGACATACCAACTAATATTGCAATTGTTAAAGTCAGTTTGTATACATGTTTATTTAAATTTGACGTTTTTAATACTGAAATCATCGTGATTTTTTTATACTTGTACTCGCTGTCAAGGATATAAAAAGGAGATAGTAATTATAATTTCTAAACAAAACCGGTCAAATACGAGTCGTTATCGCAAACGAAGGGTTTCGTACATCATAAAATTATTATTTGTTGTCATATATTAAAGGCTTGGAAATTGGTTTCCGTTTTTTTCCTATGGAACGGAACCATACAAGTATTTTATCGAGGGATTTACGTTTGATAATTTGCGGTGAGCTTGCCATTTAAGTAAATATTATGCGTTTTTGTAGACCAGTTTAAGCTATATAAAAAAACAACGGGTGCACTCTGGGACTGCCAGCAGAAGTGAAATGAAAACTCCGCGTGGTAGAAAGAGAGGGGGATATTGCTTGCTCTCTCATGTCACGTGTCCGTCTTATGAATTTTCGATCAGGTCACATGTCCTGACGCGAGTATAATATGTTTTACCCATCCCAAAAAGAGCACAATGCCGGTAAAGAACTTCAAACCACTTCAAAAATTTCCGTGGTCCTATGCGTGCTGGGCCTTACCCGCGCGGCGTCTCCCCACGGACACGCCACGCGACGGTGGCGTGACGTGCTTTGAAGTGCCGCTGTAAAGCGCGTATATTTTCCTTTTCGATCTAAATGCGGACTTGTACTTACTCAAATCAAGTTTCTGAAAAAAGCTCGCTACTTTGAAGTCGGTAATTATTTACGTACTTAAAAAGAACAACACGTTAACGGATACTCGGTTCTTGAAAGGATTGTTTGGATGCAATTAAGAAAGAGAGGTGTCTGCTTTGTGCTTTAGTGCAGTTATTTTTAACTGAAATAAAAGCATTCATGTTACTGTACCGGTATGAGCACAGAAGAAAAAAGTACTAATGTGTGTTTTGTTCTCTATTTACACGAGCGCCACCCAACATTTAATTTATTTTATTAAATCAGATAAAAATATCTTAATCTTTTTTTTTGCTAGTAAACTTGTAGTATTAATACCTAGTATAATTTTATTGGTATTACTATATTACATATTTTTAATGAACTGTTGTAATGAAAAATGCACTTAATATTAAAATGCGAAAAAGTCAAAACCAATATTACAAATACTGCAGTAATTACAAGTGAAGAAAATAGTACAGTAATTTACAAGTGAAGTACAGTTTAAGATTTTTTTTTTAATTTGACCTGTTCAAGGGCTAAAAGAAATTAACTGTTGGTCGGCGCTGTAAGCATCTAAAGCAGATGTGAAACTTTCAATCTTCATGTTTCATGGAGTTTCTTTATTTCACAATAACGTTCGGAATCATAGGTTTAAAAATGTGTCATAGGAACCTTAGCGTGTTAGTGCCTTACCAAGCACTAGCCGATTGGTCACACATACGAAGGTCTCTTATATGATGTGTAGGCATGTGTTTTTCGTGAACCAATACAATTGGTTCATTCACCAACTTCTGGTGGAAACAGATGGACAGCGAGCTTTAGGTAATGGTTCAGACCCTAAAAAGAATGGTCGTCAAAAATGTTTCGTCAGATATATGCAAAATATAATCGACACGTTATTATTGAAATACTAAAGGAAGAAAAAAAAATTTCTTTGAATATACTAGTTTTGGTATTCTCAAGGACTTCCTAGGGTGTATTTAACAAATCGTTGCTACTACCAACAGTGTCTCGATGGCTTTTGCAAGTTTTTATGTTACTCCCAGGAATGACAAAAACTTAGTCTATTAGTCTAATCTTTGACTAATAGGTAGTAGATTCCATGAACTGATCTGAAAAAAAATACTAGATTAGGTAAAACTATTAGTACTGTACACACGAATCAAATAGTCTATATTTGTCACCGGGAAGTAAAGAAAAACCTCTGTTAGCACGGTGTGTGTTGGTTACATCCTCAAGTATAACGCACAATAGTCAATAGTCAAATATTTTCATCATAGTAAGATATTTGAAATACCATTTGGTGAACGTTAACTAAAATTACACATTATTATTTACAACATTATTATTGTTGACGTTAATAACTTACTTAGAACTAAGTTTACGCCGCTTCCAAGGCAGAGTGCAGAAGAAGCGGCAACAAACTGCAGAGCGCATTTTCTCGCTCAGAATGGCGGGGTCCGGTTTCCGACTATTTATTCTCCACTTCCTTTGGTTTGCCTTTTGCATTTCCATTGGTTGGTACGCATATCATCCACTAGCTGTTGCCCGCGACTTCGTCCGCGGCAATTACTTTTTTTCTTAGTATAATGAATATTTTTCCCCCGTTTTCAAAGCATTTTTTATTGATGCTTCGCTCCTATTGGCCGCAGTGTGATGTTTTATAGCCTAAAACCTTCCTCAATAAATGGGCTATCCAACACAAAAAGAATTTTCTAATTTGATCCAGTAGTTCCTGAGATTAGCGCGTTCAAACAAACAAACAAACATACAAACAATCAAACTCTTCAGCTTTATAATATTAGTATATAGTATATAGATAACAGCATTATGTTATACGATGTTTAATACATTACATATATGACGCCACAAAGATGACGTAAGCCAGAATCCAATGGATGCACTATCAAAACAGCGTTAAGTAGAGAACATAAAGAGCATCCATCAAAATAGCTGAAGCGCTTTAGCGCTGTCGGGGCATTAGTATAACTCACGAACTGGCGCCGAGTGCGCTAGCATTCCACTTAAAAGGAATTACGGTTTCATAATTATTATATTAAGTCCATTCGTGCGACTCCAGTAAATTACATGCACAATAACAGTTTATTCGGGTGAAGTTTAAAGTAGGACTATATAATATGTGACTAAAAACATTACATGAGTATTATAATTAGGCGTGTTTACAGGTATCTTAAGAGTCGGCAACGCATCAGCACCTCCTCTGGTGTTGCAGATGTCCATTGGCGACGGTGACCACATTCCATCAGGTAGCTCGTCCGGTCGTTTGCCGCCAAATATACATAAACTAGCTGTTACCCGCAACGTCATACGCGGCAATTTCTGTTATTATGATTAATTAGTATAGATGAATAATTTTCCCCGTTTTCAAAACATTTTTTATTGATGCGTCGCTCCTATTAGTCGCAGTGTGATGTTTTATAGCCTTCCTCAAGAAATGGACTATCCAACACAAAAAGAATTTTCCAATTTGAACCAGTAGTTCCTGAGATTAGGGCGTGCAAACAAACAAACAAACAATCAAACAAACTCTTCAGCTTTATAATATTAGTATAGATAATAAAAAAAATCGTAATAAACACTACAATCTATTTTCTTGACATTGGAAATAATTTAAATTCGAAAAAAATATTGTTAAGCGAAAACATACTTTCAAAACTTTTATTTTTGTCATCATCAACACGGTCAATCGACTATGCACACCCTGGTGTCAGAGTTCTTCGCAACCGCCTCAAACTTTTGTTACGTGCCAAGACAAGTTATTGAGAATGAGTGAATGAGCACGTTCAGTTTACGAGTTCCACCACCACCGTTCAACTCCGTCAGCAAACGAAATCTATGATACCATATTATTGCGTGCAATACCTACTTTAGATATGGGGTCTTACGAACGTTAGAAGCAGTTGTTATATGAGCAATTCATCCCCTGAGGATCCAAAAGCAAAAAATCTGATTTCATGTAATATATACAATTTCAGTGACAGAGTCATGATATCTCGGCACAGTCAGATGGCCGTACATCATTTTGTAGAACTTGTTAAGGGCCCGTACTACCTCACACTGCTTGGCATGATTGACTGTTATATCAATAATAATTATTTACTCAAGTTGAAATAAAATTGCAGCAAAGTTCAGGACTAACTCTGGTAACTATATGACTCAAAAACATGACTGCGTTAAATTTTCTCCATAGAAAAAAATTGCAAAGTTGCCTCCAAATCACGTCTAATTTACTCGGTATATAGCATTATTCACCAAATACATTAAAATTAACCTTGAAACTTTTGATTATTATTGCATTACAGATAAGGCAGCCATCATATGTTTTTCTTTTTCGAATAACCCTTGAATATTCCTAAAAAACGAAAATATCCAAAGTAGCCAACGCGTTTAGACCATCCGCGTTTGTATCGCCACGCCGCCTGGCATATGGCGGGCTCTTAAGCTTGTAGATACGCTGTCTGACAAGCTAACACTGAAGATCAGTGACAGACAGCCACATGTTTCATTCATTTTACGCTGATACCCAACTTCAAAGTCACCTTTATGAAACATTAGACCAATGTGGTATTTTATATATTTATGGAATTTTAAGTATTTGGTAGTATTCGTATATATGTTTTTAAATTTCCGCGATATACCAAAAAATCATCATTTGGTATTTTTTGTTTATGACATTGTCCGTGAAAACGGCGAAGGCGACTGAAAGAGTAAAACGTAACAGATGAAATTCTCATTTCTCCAACATTAAAAAATACGATAACCGCTGCGAATCCCATGGGCGTAGAAATGACACAGAAAATTATATGCTTAAAATGTTGTCAAGATGACGTCGACACGTGCTAGTGCGGGGTCCGTTGGCATATAAAGCCTGGAATAAACCAGCTTTTCAGGACTTGAACTTTTAGGAGATGTTAATATAAGCGATTATGCAGAATTTATATGAACTTCCGTATGCTTTGTTTCAGTCTATTTGGAATATCAACACAGGTTGGAGGAAGATTTTTTTTTTTATTTTATTTTGTCATCTTTTTATTTCATCCAGCATGGATTATCTAGAACGTAATAATATCGCTTAACCAAGTCGTAGGTAAAAACTAGTTTCGTAAGGTCGACCAAGCCGTATGATGGGTTTTGAGAGAGACCTTCGCATTAAAGTAATAGAAAGCTGTCGATGATGATGATGATGAAGATAAAGATATCATAGCTTACTTTTAGGTCACAAATTATGCGTATGACCTAAGAGTACGCTATGATAAATAAGCAAAAATGTAATACAAATTAGGATTTCTCTTCCAGCCTTTGAACCCTAGAAAGATACAAAAAATCGCTCGTCAAGCCGGTAAAATATGCACCCTCCACAAAATGTATGGCGTTTGAAGGAGACAGGCAGCTGAGTTACGGCGTGACGGCGACACACACAATTATACAGCCCGAGTGGCTGGTTACAGCGCTCTTCAGTTTTCACTCCTCTTTAGAAATTGTGTGCGAGGTTTCACCTGAGTTTTAAACATACAAACATAATCGTTTTTATTACGTGTTTATGCCTTAGGGGTAGACAGTCTAAGTAATCAGAGGATATAACGTCATAGTTATTCCGGAAAAGGAACAGTTCCTTAGGGATCGACACTAACGCGAGCGCAGCCGTAGACAATAGCTAGAGCTCTATACTCGTATTTCACAACATCGCCACGTAACATCCAAATTTTATACATATTATATTTTATAATAAAAATGAAAACACGTTAGTACTGCCAAAAAAATTAAAGCCTATGTCATTATTTTCGCTCGGAAGGATAAGAGTTCAACAATTTTAGTGGATTAAAGGACCTCTACTTACTTACATACATATTTATACGTACATACAAACAAACTGAACTTTGAATTAAAATTGAATTCACAATTTAAATATTGCTGGAAGTCATTTTGTACCATGTGTTGCCAGTATTAAACATCGTATTAGTATGCGAAGTATGCACATTACATGTTACAGTATGTGCATAGATGCACTAACGCGCAGTTAGTGATGCTTAAATATAGTTTTTAACCAAAAACTGACAAAAATATGAGGTTTTTCTCTTATCTTATCATAGTAGAGAGTACCATGCTATTGTCGGTCACATTAACAAAACTATCGATACACTTAAATAGGTTATCAACACCTCCGTGCTGCCTTTAATTAATTAACTATTATTAACTGCCTCCATATATTAACTGCCTCTGTGGTCCAATGGTTTGAGTCGTTTGCCTGTAGATCCGGGGTTCGTGAGTTTGATTCCCACAGGAAGCAGGAAGCGGTTAGCGGTGAAGCCTGCCCACTACTGCAGCACGGCGGTCTTCGGTTAATTTCGTCACGCTGCCATAAGCTATAATATAAATGTTTCGGAATCGCAATAATCTGCTAACAGCATATGATACAGTGTTGTGATAGCTCTACTATTACGAAAGTAGCAATATTTCAAATTGTCTATTATTGGTGTTAATCGTCATTATTTCGAGTAGGTGACACGGTCAATCGACCATGCACACCCTGGTGTCAGAGTTATTCGGAACCACCTCACGGCCTCTGACGTGGTTCCTTTAACTACTACCAGATGGCAGCCGGGACCAACGGCTTAATGTGCCTTCCGAAGCACGGAATCATCTTTATTATCAGACAATCCGGTGATTCAAGCCTGCAATGTCCTAACCAAACTGGAAACAACTAAACAAGGTGTGCTTCCCGTGGGAATCGAACCCACGACCCTCGGGTCTACAGGCAAACGCCTTAACCACTGGACAAGAGCTGCTTCACAGCAATTTCCAGTCTTGTTAGATATTTTTATATCGCTTTGCTCTGGTCAATACACCCAAACACTTCCACAGCCTTGTGACACATATTGCTAATTCAAAGTATTACTAGTCAAAATTCATCATCAAAAATTTAAGAGCGACGCTCTTGTCGGTGCAGCTCCCTCCATCTTGGTCTATTTTTGTCAGTCTTTTCACATTCTGGTACGAAACCCTTTCCACTTTTTCCTTTATCTGTTTAAATAACTGTGCCTGGGCTTTCCTCTCCTTCCCTCTATTTTGCCTTCTATAATAGTTTTCATAAACTGATCCTGTCTCAAATTCAGTGTGACAAAAAATTCTCATTTACGGACCCGGCGACAGACATTTTAGGCATGTACATATTGTACATCAACGCCGCATTAGCGGACGGAACCGGCTTGTTTGCCGACCCGGCGCTGACAACCCTATCCGGCCCGGACACACGGCAGCTCATCTTTCGATTGATTTACAAGATTACTCAGAAGCTAGGGATGTAATTTAATTCAACAAAGCTTCCTTCAACACAGTGGGTACTTAATAGCTGGAAATATTTTTATTTTTTTTTTTTATTATAGTCGTATTTAATTAAGGTCAGGTAAAAAATACTAGTGTTCCCAAATAGCTTGTTTCCAACCTACTTTATTATCTGCAGTGTGTTTTCCTCTCAAGAATTGCTAGTTTAAAAATATATATTATTGGTAGTTAAGAAAAAGCTTTTTTTTTAATGATGAGAGCGCGGTAAATCATTAAACAGTTTGTGATTAACTATTTTTTTAAGATGTAGACATAACTTTTAAAAACTTTTGTAAAATGAAAAATATGGCAATGGCAAAATTACCACCGTTCAGAACTCAGGTTCAGAATTATCAATAATCTGTCAAGTTGACGTTATAGTTTTCCGGAGTTTTAGTGAGAAACTTGAATGACTGTTTGTTTACTGTAAAATGCCCACCGCAATGTTTTAGTAAATTGTATTCAGGGGACTTTACTGTTAGAAATTGATATATTTGTTGACAGGAATAGATATAATGTGTAAAATTGTTTACTTGAAGCTGTGGAGCGGATGAATAGTGACATAATAACCTATAAAACATCAAAACGCAATAGTTCTATAAAAAGGCTTCTTTTATCAAAAATTAAACTTGTTCGGGAAAAGCTCGGGAATCAATGTCCTATTAAACAAAAGAAACACGATTCAAAGATGCTCTGTTGGCAAGCGGGTTGGTGAGCGCAGTTTTTTCTGGCGTCATGTACTTTCAACGCTGCTGCCCGGCGAAAGCTAGGGATGGATAGGAATTTGTTATACTTTGGAATGGGAAAAGGTTGAGATACTTCTCACTCAGATGAATTGGGGATGAGCAAGCAGCAGCTCGAAGAGCCAGGCACGCGTACCCAAAGTCATATTTATTACCACCAGATTGGTAGTTGAGAAAGGAACAAGCATTAAATAAAAAACAATCTTATAGTATTGATAATTTTTATGATAATTGAAAAGCGTTTGTTTGTCCACTATCCACATCAACATATTGTACGTATTACCAAACGCTTGTTTTATTAAAATATAGGTTATTATCGATTACGCTTATTAAAATATCAAGTAAACATCGGCAGGTATTTGCCGAAGCCATCATAACAAGGTTAACTGCGTATACCCTAACATAGTATGTGTTTATTGCCACCCACGGCATAGACACAGCCTTAATGATCCTATAATACGTATGTGCAAATAATTTCTGCAAACGTGACACAGGAAACCGGCCCCTTTAGCAAACCGTATTGTATGTAGACGTTGCCAAAATTCTGTCAATAAATACTTGGCTTTGAGCTGAAATAATAAATCGCCACCAAGTGGTATTACAAATATGAACGTATGAAATGGGATCCGTGAGTTGACAACATCCGCAAATGAAACAAACGGCAGCAGTAGAGAAAGCACTAAATAAAGATAGCTGGCAATCATATGGAGGATACCTTTACCCAAAAAAAAACAACTGGCTTCTTAGCTATAGTTGGAATTGCAATTCCATGCAAAATTTTCCTACGAAAAAAAAGGAACATCTCGTAAAAAAGTGTTTTACAGCCTAGAAGAGTTTTTGAATAGGACCAATGTTTATATTTTTTGTGCAATATCAATTTTTTTTTTAAATTATATTTCTGACTTTTCTTAGCACCGAGGATCGGCAGCATCTACGTAAATAGGACAGCTTGTATAATTATAAAATTCCATATTCAGTATATTGTGGGTCAGTTGGTAGATCAGGATAGGTGGAGAGAGACATTTATTTTATTTGCTTTTGTGACTACGCAGGGGATTGGAAGTAAGTGTTTACAAACTCTGCGTTATTTAACCTAGATTCGTTATACAATTACCAACATGACTTTATATTCTTAAATTTTGGTTAAAACGATTAGTCAAGAAGACTCTGATTCAGTCCAGTCCTGTTATGAAGGAATTGAATTGATAAAATTAGAATGTTCCTTATTTTTGTTAAGTTATATTTGTACTGTTTACCGCGGGGGCTCAAACACGTCGCACGTTCGTGTTTACCGATGCGTGACGTGACGGCATCGGTGGCCACAGACTAAACGATGACACGTAACGTACCGCATAGGCTGCAGGCGATACCAGTGAGTCAATATTCTCAATTAGTAAGACATATTCGTTTAAGTGTTCGCAGTAATACCAATACTGAAAATGTGTGGAAATGAAAAGACAATAGGACTTTTGTAGTGAAGGAAAACGAAATATCAATATTATTATAAGAGTTTGCTGCAAGTATACTACTGATTACAACTGTTTGGAAATCAAATATCTTAAAAAGCTATAAATATGAATTTGTATTTGTGTCTTTATTAGCTTCTAAAAAATGATTACAAGTGCGATCTCTAAATAAATAGATTATATTTACATTCTAATATTTTCTTATGATTTTATTGTGTCAAATATATCATAACTATTGTAGATACCTACTACTGTTCACTAAATAATAGAGCACCGCTCTATTCATTCACCGGTTACATCTCATAAAATTCTGTGCCTAGTGTTGCATGCTCTGGTATTTACTTATACGAGTATATCGTGCTGAAGTTAGAAACTTTATGTAACGGAGTGGCGTCGTGATATTCTGTATATGATACACTGATGTGGATAGAAATTAAAAATATATATCATGATATGTATGTACCAAGGGGAAAGTCGTTCAGTGTCCTATATTAAACACAATTTTAGAAGTATTTTGAAGTTATGATCCCTTTAATAAACTTAATAATATATAAGCTGAAGAGAAACACAAAGTTTTTTACGAAAACTAAAGGAATATCTCGTAAAACATTGTTTTTACAGCCTTGAAGAGTTTTTGAATAGGACCAATATTTGTATTTCTTGTGCAATATCAATTATTTTTTAAAATTATATTTACGTAGCTTCATATAGTTTTAAATTAAGTGACGTGTGCATATTTTTTTTTACTTGATTTTGTATAGACTCATCATCATCAGGTCCTTTTTAGTCTCCACTACAGGAGCACGACCCTCTCTGTACTACTAGGGCCATACTTGGCCAGAGCAGCCAGAGGACTTGGCCTACACTCTCCACGCTGGCCAGACGGGTTGGAGAGGTGTCTTAGATGTTTATAAGCTTTGTTAAGCTTGTATTTCCTAAGTCGCCTTCTACGACATCCACGGGAAGACTTGGAGTGGTCCTATTCTACTCTGCCGGAGACCACACGGCTAGACTCAATTAATTTTATTTTGTATAGACTCAAATATATTGTAGTGCCCTACCAGGGTTCCGTGATGTACTTCACTAATAATTTATAAGGTCTTCTGTAACCTTGGAAACAATGAATAAATAAAATATTGTACCTTTTTTCATAAATTGAACTCTCCCTTCGCTTATACTTTTCTCTATAGTATGTCTTAGGCTGGTTTCACGCGTACTACAACCACTCCACAATCCACAAACACGCCACGTGGTCGGTCTGCTAAATAATGTAAAAAATTATTAATGAATTCACACGTACCACATTCTGCCAACGTTATCGAATGCGTGTATGATACCAGCCACATACAAATACATCCACATTTTAGGTACCACAACGCAACAAGAAGCTGCAGCGACACAATTCACACGTAACCACAGCTTGACCACTTTTTGTCGTGACAATGTCGTATGGTTGTTCGTGTGAAATAAACCTTAGGAATTGTTGGGAAAATTTAGATGCTCATTCCACTAGCTACTATATAAACCATTTCTCCAGAAGGTTTATCAGCACAAATTATACCTAAGTGCAGCCGGAGAGAGCCGTTATTTAAATAATACATTTACTTGTGCTCTGTCCCCATATCCCAACGACCTCGCTCCATTAACAATACCACTTACACAACGGAAACTTTGCACAACTAGGAACAAGAAACATAATCCTAATTCCTCGCAATTTACGCTATTTCGCACAATGGCGCAATATCAATGACCGTGCGGCGTTATCGCGACTAATAACGTTATAGCGCGATAGCGGCCGTAACAGCCAACACAACACAAATACAGGTATTTGCCAGGCGCGGGGTGCGGGGCGAGGGGAGGGAATCTTCGCTGGTTCGCTTAGCGTTTTTTAATAGTTCATTTCGTAGCGTTTACCAACTGTATTTGTGCCTTACTAAAAAAGTTAAGGTTTTGAATTAAGTGTTGGATGAATATATCAGCAAAAGGACCCTTAACTACGGGGACTTTCAGACATGCTTCGTGCAATTTAATCAATGACAATTTCAACAGGGCCCTGTGAAATTTACTTATCATATAATATAATAAATTTTATATCATATTATATATATCATAAATGATCATGTATATCCATCAAAACTTATAACAGTGCTTTCACGAAAGACGCCAAAAAAAGCAAAATATATTTCTCTAAATATCTCCACAGTTTTTTTATTTAATTCCTTAAGTGGTTTTAGATTCAGCCATTCCATAATTTCCAACATCAATTCCATCTATGAATTTTAGCCAAGAACCAGTCGGGCATGGAGCAATTCGATTTTGGTAATTTTGTAATCGACGGCTGGCAGCACCCGGTTCGGATCGCCACCGGCCGGCGCAATTCGCTTGATCTGTTTGCTCGTACATACTATATACATGGCGGAATTTGATGTACTTTTTGAAACTGTAGAGACATAAATTTAAAACTATAGTGACATAATATTTTATTTTAAAGTAACGTTAAATATTAACCATTAAACTAGATGTAACTAAAATAGCGTAAATTAAACGACTTATAATTAAACCTCACTAGATATATTAAACAAAAAATAAAACTCTTAACTAGGGTGTTGATTATTTATGTTTGAAGTATAGATTAAGGTCGTGGCCTAATCGTAGAAAGCCATCAAATGACAGTGGTCAGGGCACAAAGCATGCACTAGAAGTGTACTAGCAGTAAGGTTCTCGTACAGTGGTGCAGTGGTAACACCCTACTCTTCGAAAAGAGTATATCTAAGTTCCATTCCAGCATGGAAAAATACTTGATCTTTATATTTACAGGTCTGATATATCTACGGGTCTGGAGTTATTCAAGGCTTTCTACGCTACGCCAAGGCTGACGTCAGGCAGGCAGTTGGCCGTAAAAATTCTGACCAAATCAGGTTAGAACATAAATGCTGACATGATAGACCTCGGTCTTTGACGCATCAGAGCTGGGACGCAACTGGGAAAAACACTCGAGTGATGGTGATTAGTACACATCACTTCTGATAGGTAGCATCGTCGGACGCACAAGAAACCATAGAAACTGCGCTCACCAACACGCCTGCCAAGCGTAACTGTATCAATATCCTCCCATGGAATTAAAAATCTTTGGAAGAGGCCTTTGTCCTGCAGTGGTACTTCTTAAAGCTGAAATGATGATGATGAGTACACGTCGTCGCCAATTTCAATTTCTTTTAAAACCTGCGACCGCCTGTGCTAAAAAAAATAAAGTTATTAGTAGAAACAACAAGAAAGCTATTGATAACTGTCACGTACAAGGAGTATGTGGATTGCATGTGGCAGGCCAACAAGTGCGCACCCGGCAGCATCCTGTCGCCGTCACGTCACGCGACATTGAACCTTGTCACGCGGCTCACATCGCCGCATGACTGCACATTTTGTAGAGAACACACCATTGTTGCATTGTGTACATGTTTTGATGACAAAAATTATAATAAGTATATAGGGACATATCACACAAATTGAGCTAGCCCCACAGTAAGTTGTGAACTTGTGTCGTAGGATACTTACTCAACGACACTATATTTTATTATAGATGCTTATTTAGATAAACATCCAAGCTAATCTGAAAAAGATCGTTTTCTATCTTGACCTGATGGAGATTGAACCCGGGCACCCTAATGTCTCTCTGCGCCACGGAGTTCGCCAATATATTGCTCCACACTACAACGACCTCTGTAGCCCAGTTACCACTGTAAAGGCACATATGGTACCCCATATGTGCCTTTACATCGAGGGTCTTAGGTTTGATCCTTGGGCAGGCCATGATGGAAAACGGTATCTTTTTAAATTATCATGGGTCTTGGATGTTTATCAATATAAAACGGTCGTTGTAGGGTAATCAGTCAATGCCTTAGTAACAATATTTGCATAAATCAAATAGAGAACCGGCATTTTTAAAAGACCTACTTAACATAAATTCAAATTGTAAAGAAGTTAGAAATGTTAATCTTTTTTCTTAATCTCTGCGAACAGAAATATTGTTCCGAAAATATCCAAGACCACAAGTCATGGATATTTTCGGAACAATATTTCTGTTCGCAGTTCAAAATCTTTTTATTACCTTGGGAATAAAAACGTATTTTGGACCCTGTTGTTGGAGAAAATATTATTTTCACGTAAGGGAAATGTGTGGGTGTCTGCCTCAACAGCTATGCAGCCTTATTGGAATGGTGTATGTAAAAATTGTACCGTAGACGTGAGAACTCGGTAAGATTAGCTTGTTTCGTTCTAATGACCAGTTGAAATAGGCTAGTTTCTACAACAGGGACAAAATAATAAAATTAAATAACACCGTATGGTTTGATCAAGACCTATTGGACACATATTTTTATTTTCAATTAAACATTAAATACCTTAAATAAAACCCATTAAAGTACATGCGTGTGAGCTCGTGACGTCATTGTTTGCTATAAACTGTAGCAAACGGAAACGTCACACTGAATTTTATTTATACGAGTATTATTTTTAACTTATTTGATGAAAAAAAATTATTAAGACAAATTGATTACATTTTTGTTGGAACCTAGCCTATTATTAACGATCCAACGTACCAGGAAATAAAAATGGAGCTAATGGCGTAAAAACAAGACCTTGTTTTTGTGCTAGCTTACAAATGAGACTTTTTTATTTAAGCGTTGTATTAAGACCATTTTATGTAGCTGTTCATTTTGAAAACTAACAAGTTCTTCCCACAAAATGAGTGTTATTTTTATAAGTGTTTTATTTTGCATTCACAATGCTATTTTTATATACTCTTAATTAATTAAGAAATAAAATATGGTGAAAAAATATGGTGAAAAAAGTCCCGCCCGCATGAATTTTTTTTCACCTTATTAAACATATTTCTTAAGATTAAAATAAGTGCTTATCATTAAGGTTAAACGTAAGTTTAAGGTTAGCCGTGTGGTTTCCGGCAGAGTAGAATAGGACCACTCCTAGTCTTCCCATGGAGGTCGTAAGAGGCGACTTAGGAAATACAAGCTAAACAAAGCTCATAAACATCAATGAGACCTCTCTAACCCATCTGGCCAGCGAGGAGTGTAGGCCAAATCCTCTGTCTGCTCTGGCCACGTATGGCTCCGGTAGTACAGAGAGGGTCATGCTCCTGCAGTGGAGACTAAAAAGACCTGATGATGATTAAGGTTAAAAATATTCATCAATTCGTCTGGGTTCTACATCCTACAATAGTGTATCAAAAAAAGTACATATAAAAGCAGTTGCTTGTTAAGATATCAAAATTGGTTAATTGAATAAACATTTTGGTAATCACTGAACCAGACACAACAGGAAGAATAATTGTTTTTAGGGTTGACAACTTGATAGACTACGAAAGTGTTCCAAATGAAATTAACAAAAGTCCTGTGTAATTTTACCTGCACTGCATCCACTAACCATTTCTGTGCACAATTCTACTTGTTTCTCGAGCAACGCGAGTTTACAGCTTTTATTTAGCGGTAAAGTGGCGCCTGCAGTAAAAATAACTATTTTATTCCGCGCACTTCAAAGAGCATTGTGCCTCATTCCCGTTAGTAATTTTGAGAAAAGCATCGTCGGGTATTTACAGTTGACTTATAGTATCTAGTTGGGACGGGATAAGTACAGGATTTTTCTTCCAAATCACACGAAGGATTTCATTCTCGCATGTACGAACGTTATACAAAATATTTTAAACCCTAACGCGGTAACAACAGGTTACCGCGTTAGGGTTAAAACATATTAACGTCTAAGGCCTTAAAATGTTTTAAAATGCCAAAAAAAATAAATGTTTTAAAATGCCAAACATGGCCTTTAACCCTAATGGCCTAAAGGCCACGTTTGGCATTTTGGTAGGCGTATAGGTGGAAAACGGAATTGAAATAGTAACAAGATGCCAGCTGCACCGCCAATTTACCTGCCTCCATAGATTTTACGAGTAGCTCATTCTCTTGACCGGCATCTACGGTCTGTTCATAGTTAGTTTAGATAGGGTACAATCCTCCGGATCATCGGTTAAGATGGGCGTACCCCAGGGCTCTATCCTAGGGCCTCTGTTATTCCTCATTTACATCAATGACCTTACTGTGTCAATACATGTAAGGCTGTACTATTTGCCGATGACACTTCTCTTGTCTTCAAAATTGATAGACAAACTAATTCTTATGACGTGGTTAATAGTACTTTAGCTCAAGTGTTGGATAGGTTCACAGCGAACAATCTATTGTTGAACGCTAAGAAAACGAAATGTATTAAATTTTGCTTACCAAATGTTACAAAAATTCCAACACAAATAGTAATGGATAATGAACCACTAGATTTAACTGATAAAACAACATTTCTTGGAATAACTCTTGATGCCGGGCTTCAATGGGGTGCCCATATTACTACGTTAGCGGGTAAACTTAGTTCTGCAGCTTATGCTGTCAGGAGAATTAGACAACTGACTGATGTTGATACTGCGCGTTTGGTATATTTTAGTTACTTTCATAGTGTTATGTCTTATGCGATTTTACTATGGGGTAACGCTGCAGAAGTAAACACCATATTTGTCCTGCAGAAACGCGCTATTAGATTTATATATAAACTTGGTGCTAGAGAATCTCTTAGAGAATTGTTTAAAGATATAAATATTTTAACTTTACCTTCTCAGTACATATTTGCGAATATTATGTTTGTGCGCTATAATCTTGATTTATATAAGAAAAATAGTGATATCCATGACCGAAACACGAGAAATAAAAATAAATTAGCTACACCAGTATTGCGATTACAGAAAACTATGAATTCATTTCTGGGTCTAGGAGTGCGCTTCTATAATGAAATTCCTGCAGAAATATTAGGTCTGCCTTTACTTAAGTTCAAAACGATTGTAAAAAACCAGTTAATAAAAAAGGCTTATTACTGCATTGATGATTATATAACTGATAAAAATGCGTGGAAATTTATTTAATGTTAACAATTTAATCTATAGTATGAAAAATTGTGTTTAATGTTAACAATGTATTCAGAGCCCTTCAGGCACGTAGGGACCAAGTCTGGATTGAGTTTCTTTCGGCGTATTCTTCTCACCAGTGGTCGTTCCGAAACGCTAGTAGTATTTCAATTTTGCATATATTCAAAAATATATAAGATATAAAAATATGACGTTCAAAAAGAGATACATGTATCCAATTTTGAATAAAAATCTTTGACTTTGACTTTGTTCGAATAGAAAATCAAGCTGGTACATTCTAAGTTTTGGGGTTCTCGTACCCAAAGGGTAAAAGCGGGACCCTATTACTTTCGCTCCACTGTCCATCTGTCTGTCTATCTGTCACCAGGCTGTATCTCATGAGCCGTGATAGCTAGACAGTTGAAATTTACACAGATAATACATCATCTGAGTAAATTTCATTTCTGTTGCGGCATTATAAATAAATACTAAAAACAATAAAATAAATATTTAAGGGGGCTCACACAAACGTGATTTGTACAGAAACTTTGTACGCGAATCCGACTCACACTTGGCTGGTTTTTATTTCCTTTCTCATCGACCAGCGTGAAAGATTATTAAGACTGTTTAAAAAATTATTATGAAATCATGTTCATTTATGCACGAATGTAATTTTTATTATTTCTCCATGGCTTGTATCTGCCTGAACCAAAAATAATTTAGTCTGAACAGATATGGATGTTTGGATTGGTCTCTCTCATCGAGAGTTTTCCCAGGCGCATCCTCAGCCGTGACGTGTCGAAGCCTGGGGTCCGCTATTAGGACTAACAGCATTAATGCTGTATTATGGTTTGGCAAAAATGTATGTGCCGGCCTGCTGCTAGGCTCTCTTTGGATAGCTTCAGCTGCGCAGACAAATGCTTGTAAAAAATGGAGTACAAGTATTTTCCCGTGCCGGGATCCGGAACCACTACGTAATGGAGACCGTCTGATATATGCATTGATATGGATCTAGTATAAATAACAAAATAAAAGATTTCTTCGTCATATCAAAGATACAAGCAGCTAAGCTAACAATTATCACATTGACGGCCGTTTTTCAATGATTGCAGTGCACAGCCAAATCGCTTGGGCATAAAGCCGAGGTTGCCCGAGCTCCCCCGAACGCTTGGGCGTGACGTCAAAGGTTTCTTTGTACGTTTAATTCTAGCAAACAGGGCCGCTCGCCAAACTACGTCTTTGACAGATTTCATAACGTGGCAAAAACACTTTGGTAATGGCTCCTATGGCTGTGTTTCTACACTACTAGCGGATCAATAATATTCCTCTGCTAGGGTGAAGCTCGATAGCCTAATTGTATAATCATTGCTTACGCATGTAAAGTGACCCCAGAAATGGCCCTACTCTGATAGGTGACCACAAAATGATGTTCAAAAAGAGATAATTTGACTTGACTTTCTTCTTCTTGTAATTAAAGAGCTGGGCTCATGTCTGTGGTGTACCGTGTAACCAAGTTTTAACGCTAATATTTTTATTACTTATGCTAGAAATCTATTCCTAGGTCGTCCCTTCACACTCCTTCCTTCTTTTACGCTTACTCTTTGAGTATTGGCGACTTAGTTCGTGGAAACGCAGCCTATCTATATATATTTATATATCCAGCGCTTGCCTGTAAAATACTAATAAATCTCAAACTATTTCAGATGATTTCACTTGGATGAACAATCTCAATTTAAGTTAAATTCATTCTTTTCATATGTAATGAGAGCAAACTTGGTTCTCTGGTCCCGCGAGAGACGTTACCCGGTCGAGCGGGCGGCGGCGCCACGACGGAAGATACTTGTAAGAAGTTACTCTTCTTTTCTTAGTATTCTACTACTTTCCAATCTCAGGATTTTGTATTATTCAGTAATGAATTAGGTATTTGTCTCCCATCTCACCTGATCGTAAGTGACGATGAAGACGAGGATGTTACATGCCTATCCAAGAGTTACCCATTTATTCTACTTTTGAATGTCCCGGGACTGTACTTGTAGTATGTTTCATCTATACTCGTATTATTGCAGCACAGTATGGGCACTTCGAGACGATACAAAATATACCCATACATTGTAATGAATTATAAAAGTAAACTCTAGCCAGCATGTTTCATCATGTGAGCAGGCAATCGCGACATGGTCGGTGCGCGTCGCGACAATGAGTGGCCGATACACCCGGTAGGAGCCGCGCGCTACTTACACTAATTTATTCGGCTGCCAACAGCCGTGACGTCACCATAATATGGCCTCCGTGGAGCAATGGTTAATACGCCAGCCTGGTATATAGGCCTCTGGGTTTGATTCCCAGTTCGGGCACAGTATATAGTCATATGGTTCTCCATATGAAGTATATCTGCCCGCAGTTTACGGTTTCCTTGCTTTCTGTGGGTGTAAGTAAATGGCCTACAATGTTGTCAGATTTTTCAAACTGCCTACAGACATACACATAGATACATACAATCTAATACGTCTCTTTCCCTTGCGGGATAGATAGAGCCCAGTTGTATAAGCGTGTTAGTGGGCGTGCTGGTGGATAACGGAATCAAATTTGTAATGGGTTGCTAGTCGCATTTTCTACATTTTATTTTTTTATCCTAATTTTCACCCATTCCAACATCGGCTTTTACAATCTGCACGGGAAAAAAAGCAGCTGATAACCTTTTTATGATTTTGGACGGCAAACGAGCAAGCGAGTCACCTGATGGTAAGCGATCACCGCTACCCATGGACAACTACAACACCAGGGTGTATCAGGAGCTTTGCCGATTTTTCAAGGAGTTTCAAGGGGGGAGGAAATGGACAAAGAATGGGCTTCCCTTCCTTCTACGCTTTTTATTTTCTCCCAGACCTCCATGTTAGACGAATAAAGACATATGACATATGTTTACGCCTGCTACCTTATCACAATATTGGTGAAGTTAGGTGAGGCATTTTCCTAATCATGGGACACAATTATAGGCCTAACAAAAACCAAATTCTGACTATTCAATATAAAACCCCATTTATTAAGTAATCGTGAGTATTTTAGCAGTTCTCACTAATTATATTAACGTAACACAAAAGTCCTCACTCTTCGTAGTTATCGCATTATTCCCCCCAGACATATCTATCACAGAAATTATTTCAATTGGACCATTCTCCGATCCGCTAAGCCAAATTGAAAATTGTTCCAAATCTATCGATAAATGGATGTTTATTATTTCAGGCAGATTCGCTCTGAAAACGAAAATATCGTCTGCGTTATTGTTAGGGATGAGCAGGACACAGGCCGTGGTGTTACTGTGACACGCACTTTAGTGACTACGCGACTCACTTTATAAGTAACATGGTTTAAAAAAAAGGATTTTTGAGATAAGCTTTTAACGTTAAGTAACTGTAACTGGAAAGAGAAACTTGCATGGCGCATGCGCACTGGTAGAGAGCAGAAAACGTTAGCCTAAACAATATTTATGCTTATTGAAATAGTATGCCCAAAAATAATTATGTCTAAATATTATTATGACAAATCCTCTGTCTGCTCTGGCCACGTATTGCTCCGGTAGTACAGAGAGGGTCATGCTCCTGCAGTGGAGACTAAAAAGACCTGATGATGATGATGATGATGATTATTATGACAAAAAGAAATGCGTAACTTGTTATGCCAAATTAAATGAGAACAAAAAGTATTAGCTGAATTAAAGGTATCCCTTCTTCATTCAAGCGTGTTTCCGATTGCATCCTCGCATGTAATACGTCGGAGCCCGGGGTCCGTTATACCACATGAAAACGTGAAACTAATAAAAACAAAAGTGTTTTATTAGTTTATTCATTTCATGCTGTATTATGATTTGGAATAATTTTGCCGGCCGCCTGGTGACGCCGACCCTCCTCAGATAGAATATCACGTATTGCTTTGCGCTTTGTTGATTCCTTGGTACAATACATCACTGATATTCAAAAGGATACTCGTATGTGATAAGGGTAATACAATAGTTTAATATCTATCGATTTCTACATCTTTGGGCCGGATGTACCGCTCTGAATGTGAGTTGGGTTTACTGGGTATATATTCACAAATACATCTGTTGTTTTCAACTCAAAACAAATTTTAGAATTATATACAACATTTTTTTAATTTTAATATAAATAGTTCGTCCCAAAGAAAAGTGGAAAGGAAATTTACTGATGCCATATCTGTCAATGCCTATAACAAAATATATGTTTTATGCGAACATTTTACAAAATGATATCAAAACCGTAAAGAAACTCCGCTCGGTTTCATAATAAATACTAAAGGTAAGGCCGTGTTTCCATCAAACCTATGCAAGGGAGGCTCCCGAGGCACAGCGTACAAAAAAAAACACTAATAGCATAACTCCATTTTCCTAGCCTCACTTAGCACACCTCCGGGGAAAACAGTCCAAAGGAAAATATATTTAATTATTAGTCATACAATGTCACTTTAAAAAAGCTCGCTATGCATTCTAGCTACACACATTACACCAATCTACCATACATTTTTGCGCCACCCAGCTCTGGTGATCACCTCGCAACGCATCTCTGTACTGTTTGGTGAATGAAGCTGATGAGTCTTCTGGCATATCTGGAATAATGTACTATAATTAATGGATCCAGTATCGCCAAACTCACTCCTCTGTCTACTCACTCAAATCTAATGTTCATCCTCTTTTTATCTGAAACCTAGCCCACTAAATTTTGTTTCATAAATGAAAAATGTTTTAGACCGTCCCCTCCATTGGTGCCATGAAAGTCACAGACAGAAACACACACTAACACGATCTACATAAAAACGACCTTATAACATCCTTCGATTGGTCGTTGGTTAAAATTCGCAAACGAATATAATTTACAATTACTGTTTCTCAATGCAACACACCGAGGCCAGACCCCGCCGCCGCGCCGGCCGGACGCGATCTCCCCTCTCGCTAGATTAAATTCCTAGCATACCTTGTGTAGCCACGAGTGCTAACAAAAACATGATAGTTTAATTGTTTTTGAATAGATATTTTTTAAACCTAAAAAAGTAGATTATATTCTACAAAAGCTGTAAATGCCCAATTTTTAATAAGCTCACTTCTACGTATAAGATTAGTAGCTAGACTTACGAACAAGGCGTCCACGCATATTTTATGTATATCCCTAGCCGTTCCCGAGAAAAAATGATATTGACAGACAAACTACGGAACCTTAGCAATGTAGTTGATATCCTGTTAACACGAGATAAAGCTTCATCATTCAAAGAAATACAAAAATAAGTGTTATATTGTCGCCTCAGCATTTCCCGGTGGCCCAGTCCCGCACTCGGTCCATTCACCTGTCCGACACGTCCTCATCTCGTCCTGTGGGGCGTTGGGACCATTCTTCACGTCATACAAAATGAATGGATTGCAGAGACGAGACTCCACGCAACCGACTTCAGACTCAAAACCATGTAAATATTTTGCATGTATCCAATGGCTGTGGTATCAATTTCCCATGAAACATGTTTAAAAATATTCGGGTATAAAAGAATTTAAAAAATCTTCTAAATTATATATATATTGTATTTCAATTTAAAAAAAATTAGAGCCTCGAATAGGTGCATTATAAACAATTATCTATTTTGATTGCCAGACCACCCGATGACGAGGTTATGAGGTTAGCTAGTTAGTACACAACACAAGCTGTTAACCAATACTTTTTTCTTTTATTGTACACTCGTCATAATAATTATGTAGTAGTAAGAATAAAATGTCTCCATACCATCGCCATTATTTGCTCGAGAGCCGGACAAAACGACCTTTCTCTCACATTGTCTCGCTGTCACCGGATGCGTATCATTAATAAGAAAAATTGGTGTCCTAGTGACCTTCGTAAGAGTACATAGGTAGGAATCAATGTATTACCGCTTGAGTTAGTATCTCACGGGAACGGTTCTTTATATGTCTTTAAAGACTGGGCCGCGTGGATAGCGCAGCACAAGATAGACCATGTGGACGGCAAGCTGTACACGGACATCATGGATAAGAAGAAATTGTGTTGCGACTGTTGGGACAGGTCAATATGGCCACCCCCCCGAGGTGGTTCCCGGTTTGTCGTACCGGGGGGGCTCAGTACCCGTGGTAGTCCCGGCCACGGGGAAGCGAAGAGGAACCTGCGCGGGGGCGCTCCTGCTGTAGGTACCAGCAGTGAGCGCCCACATTAGGGCGGCGGCGGAGTGGGAAGTTCTCCCCCCACCCGAGGAGGGGCGCTCCCGCGGGCTCGGCTCCGGCCTTGAGCCTGCTGGGATGCGCCCAATGGGGCGGCGGGGGAGTGGGAAGATCTCCCCCCACCCGGGGAGGGGCGCTTCCGCATGGATGCGCCCATTGGGGCGGCGGGGGAGTGGGAAGTTCTCCCCCCACCCGAGGTGGAGCCGCCGGGAGGGGAATATTTTATTACTCTCCCGGCGCTTCAGGCGGGGCCACACCGCCGTGGCTGTGGTTGGGGATGGGTCGCGGAGGAGAGGGAGTTTCGGTGCTGCGTTGCCGATCTCCCTTTCTTCCGCGGCCGAGCGGTGACGCACCGTGTTTGCGGCGAGAGGCAAGCGGCGGAGCCTGTCATCTTCTCCGCCGCTGGGAGCCAGTTTATCTGGCTCCCATGGGGCCACAGGCGGTGGACTGCGTGGAACTCTGCCACCTCTCAATTGGCCCAAGGAGGTACGGCGCGTCCGTGAGTTCCGGACGCGCCTACTTGGAGAATGGGGGGGGGCGCTCAGTCGTCCCCGAGAAGGGGCTGCTTTAGCGGCCAGCCGCGCCGGGGTTCGCGGTCGTATTCCCTTCCCGTGTCCCCGGCAAAAGCGGTTGAGATGGAACTCCGAAGGTTTTTTAGTGGGTAGGCACGTCACTCTGGCGTGGAGTCCCACATAACCCGGCAGCCTCCCCTGCAAGCTGTCGGGTATCCGTAACATGGACCTTTCCTTCGATAAAAAAAAAAAAAAAGAATAAAAAGTCAATATGGCCAAAGGGAAGGTTGTTTTTCCATGTTATCCTGGTAAAAGTTAATTAGTTAGTAATTTACGGTAACGTAGGCTTTTAACTACAAAAAATTTGGAATTCAAGAATAATCCTACATTTTCTGCGTCTCAAACAGTTTTACGGGAAAGGGCGTAGGAAGAATTGTTTTTTAGAAAAACACTAAAAGCAATAAAAAATCAAGACTAATACCTATACCTATATTTTCTACAATAATAATTATTACAACTTTTGTGATAAACAAATTTTTCTCAAACATGCTCGGAAATGTAGGCATTATTGGAGTAAAATGAAGCCACGAAGTTTGTAATTCTTGGCTCGTCCATTACTTTACCGGCCTAGGCCAGGAAAGTTAGTATGAAAATTCATTCATGGCCGCTGCTCAAAACTTTTTAATTAATCTATGTAACTTGCACTATGTAACTTGTCATACAGCCATGACTAACACATTATAAAAAAATGCACTCATCGAGCATATAAGTATATGAATATGAAAATAATTTTATTAAAATGTTGGTATAATATCAAACAAAAATATGCCAATAATAAAAAGAAAAAACGCGGGAAAGTAGATTTTTACGGTATTACATTTTTAGGGATTAAATATGACTGGGCTGTATAGGCTATGTTTCCTTAGCACTAAATGACAATTGCAATTAAAAAAGAAAATAAAGCGGGAATGTACTATTATTTATTTTCGGCGGACTGCACGGTTGTTGTTTTGGATTGTTTTGCAGATTGCTTCTAGTGGACTATATAATGTAAAATCGGTGTAATTTGGTGTTATAAATGGCTATGTTTATGAACAATGTGTGATGGTGCAGCTGTGGTGCGGATTTAGAGATTTACATAGCGGGCTGATGGTCGCTCGCGTTACTACGTCGTCTATGATCAAACCAGAGGATTCGTGAAAAATGACTCCAGGATTTTCGTTGAATCAACGAAATGAATTATACCATAATTTTTTTGATAAAACGTTGAAAAATATGAAGGTCTTAAAGACGTAGGACAACAAATGCCGTAAAACAAATATGAAAATAAAAATGTACATACTATTATCGTTTTTTTATATTATACTAATTTATTCCCAGTAGTACGTCTTTCATTATTTCCTCGCATTTATTGAGAAAAGCACAATACATGCCTTTGCCGGGAATCGGCTTGCCGGACTCGTATTTATTGCCAAGGCCTCGCTGACGCTCGGCCTTGAAAACTCTACTCGTCCGGCAATCCCTTACTTCCCGGCCTCTGCAGTAATGTACTATAGAATGTAATATGCGTGACATACCATGTCCAATGAGCTGAATCACGATGGGCTTATCTTCTTTAGTTTAGGAGTTCCTATACTTTCCAAGTCCATTACAACAGCCCCAAAATATAATAATATTTTCCATTAGTAAGCTCAATCAAATATTAGAAAGTGGTTCTAATTTAGCCCATACGATGTTTCAATACAAGACAAAGTTGTACAAAGACAATGATCGTGTCTCTAGCGATCGACGATATTTTCACTGTATAATAATAAAGTTCACCTCAGAGTATTTATGTCCATATAGATCGAATTCAAAATAGCTTAAACTGAGACCTGCTAGATAGAATCGCAGCTGAAAGCATGTGGTAACCGCAAACACTAGAGCGAAGGAGGCTAAATCCAACTTAATCAAATTAACGTTAGTAATTTTAGCGTCTAAGTATTAAGTCTTCTAGAATCCTTACTAATATTATAAATGCAAAATGAGTTTGTTTGACACACTTTCACGCCGTTACCACTGAACTGTCTTTTAGTCGTGGTAGAGCCGCGCTACCGGCAAAATGAATTGCTAGTAGCATGAATGGGCCGGCTCGTCCGGGGAAGTACCACACTCTCACAGAAAATCGACGTCTGAGTAGAAGCTTTACCGCTTCTATGCTTCGTTCGGTGAGTGAGAGAGGCGGAGGCACATCTTTCCTCCTCCCCGTCCCCATTTCCTTCCCCCAACTCCTTGAAAGGCCGACAACGCACCTGTCACACCCTGGTGTTGCAGTTGTCCATGGGCAGCGGTGATCACTTACCATCAGGTGACTCGCTTGCTCGTTTGCCGTCCTATATCACATAAAAAAAAAACTGATCTTTATAAAATGTTGCAGACACTATCTCTGGAGTACGGAGAAGGTTGAATGGTACATTTTATTCCGGAATAAGGTACTGTTCCTGAGAAATCGACATTAACGCGAGCGGAGCCGCGGGCGTAAGCTAGTTCGTTTTATATTTGTTCAGAGATTTATTGTGCCAACGATTCTGCTGAAGAGCCCATAATCATCTTCAAAAATAAAATAGACCAAATGCGAGTCCAATTCACACAGAGCCCGGGCTACACCTGTAGCCCACGCGCCACGCCCGTTCTAGTGTTAAAGGTAAGTGTTATAATCTTAAACATCTACATTGCATCAGCTCAATGATTTATTTACACATAACAGGTAATCGAACAGACCTACTACGAGTCCTATCAGTTTTGTAAAGTCCTTAATATACAGCCAAGTGTCCTTTATGTACACCATTAATTTTACAACTATACACAAGATTTTTATTTAAAGTAAGAAAATACTTTCAATGTAACTTGTATGAAATACAACGGCACAATACAGCACAAAACAAATATAGTGGTAAAGTTAAATAGTTAGCTTCTTGGTGCCTCTGAGCTGGCCCGGCGGTTGATCAGATACAAGGAATGCCGATACAAATGACCGGGCTTTGTGAGCGCGACTATTGTTCCGATCAACATGTCACCCCCTGTATGAATAGAATTGGTATCCTGTTGTCGGTATTGTTACGTTTGGCAGATATTTATATGATTCCTCATATCTTACTCTCTCTGCGTCCGTAGCATGGCGCCCGCGACGCCGTTTATATCGCTCGATAAACTATCCACATCTCGCATCAGGAAATAAGTAATATACATTTTTGACTCACTTTTTGGAAAAAATCATAAATGACTAGGAATTTATTGGAATTGTGACTCATAAGGTCTACCTCTCATAGTGATAATTGAGATGACATCACTACTACTATTTGTAACCTTTTTTTTTTATATTAAATGAGTTTACTCTTGACCATAATCTAGGCCAAAGGCAAAGATATGGTCTAGGATCGAGCGAGTTCACCCAAAAGAAGCCTATTCACTCTAACTTTAAAAAGATTCAGGTTATATGCGCTCGGAAACACAGACGCAGGCAATGAATTCCAATCCTTAGCTGTGCGCATAATAAAAGAAGAGGAAAAGCGCTTGGTACGAATGTTAGGAATTTTAACCAGGTAAGGATGGTACCCAGCAGTGCGTCTGACCGTCCGATAGAAGAAGGGAGAAGGTGGTATGAGTTCGTGCAGTTCTTGAGCACACTCTCCGAAGAATATTCTGTAAAAGACACATAAGCTGGCGACTTTGCGTCTACGGCTAAGACTTTGCAGTTTATTTTTTATGAGTCTTTGGTCGCCTATTAATTTCCTGGCCCTGCGGTCCACCGAATCCAATGCGGCAAGTTGATATTTGGCTGAGCCATCCCAAAGGTGGCTGCAATACTCCATGCATGACCGGACTTGCGCCGTATAAAGTGTAAGGAGCTGTCCTGGAGTGAAGTATCGCCTAACCTTGTTCAGGATGGCTAGCTTTTTGGCCGCTGTTTGAGCTTTGGTTTCGATGGAAGTGCCGAAGTTAAGGTCAGAAGACAACTTCATGCCGAGGAGTTCAAGCTCATTTGCCAAAGGTAGAGAAATACTACGGAAAGTAGGAGACAAGTTAAAAGGACTCCTTTTTGCGGAAAACAAACACGCCTGTGTTTTGGTAGCATGGAAACTAACCAAATTTCTGTCACCCCATTGGGACACTGAGCTTAAGGTCGAGTTTACACGCTCTACCATGGCCTCTCTCTCTGAACAAACTTCTGCTCCGCTAGCCCCAGCGCTGGTCAAATATCTCTCCATGACTGTACTATCATCTGCGTAAGCGACTACGCCAGGTAACAGCATGTCGTTGATGTGTAGCAGGAAAAGAGTCGCGGAGAGAACAGACCCTTGAGGAACACCGGCATCAATAGCCATGAGGTCTGAGGAGCAGCCGTCAATGACTACTCGGATCAACCGTTCACTCAAGAAGTCAGATATCCAGCTACAAAAGCCTGCAGGGATACCGTATGCAGGAAGCTTGCTTAGCAGACTTGCATGCCAAACCCTATCATAGGCCTTCGAGATGTCGAGTGACACTACGAGAGCTTCACCGTGTTTCTCAATGGCCTCACCCCAACAGTGCGTGACATACACTAGAAGGTCGCCAGTTGATCGTCCCCGGCGAAAGCCGTATTGACAATTACTGAGCAGATCATTAGTTTCTAAGTACGTCAGCAGCTTGTTGTTGAGTACTCTCTCCATAACCTTACAAAGTATGGAGGTGATGGCAATTGGTCGATAATTACAGGGGTCAGCGCGACTACCTTTTTTGGGGATCGGCTGCACGTTGGCAAGCTTCCAGGATTTAGGTACGGTGTTTGTTTCAACGGAAAGGCGGAACAATCGTGTTAGTATAGGAGACAACTCTGGACCACAGTACCTAAGGACTCTAGCTGGTATGCCATCTGGACCACTAGCTTTATTCACGTCAAGACTCTGTAACGCTCTTCGTACCTCTTTATTGTGTATGGTGACCTCCGGCATCGTAGAATCACAGCGAGGAATTGAAGGTGGTTGTTTGGAGCCAGTGTCGAGACGAGAATTGCTCGCAAATAGAGAGGCAAAAAGGTTAGCCTTATCTACAGCGGAGTGAGCCAGAGAACCGTCAGGTTTCTGTAGGGGAGGCAACATAGGACGGCAGAAGTTGGTTTCGACAGATTTCGATAAGGACCAGAACTGCTTACTTCCCGGTGGGTAAGATGCTAATCTGGATCCCACGCGACTGATATGGTCGAAACGAGCCTTGCGGATCACCCGCTTGCAAGACCTGGCGGCTTTATTAAATGCTCTTTTCTTCGATCGAACCCTCCTAGCACGAATCCCGCGATCACGAGCTTGGACCCAGGCCTGGTAGGCAGATTCTTTTTGTGCTTCTGCACGTGCGCATTCCGCATTGTACCAAGGCCGGGCTCTGTAACCGAGCGGAATGTCGGAGAACGGAATAAAATATTCCATTCCCTGCCGAATCACGTCCGTAATCGTATCAGCCGCAATGGAGGGGTCGCTCGATGCAAAGCACATTTGACGCCAGGGATAAGACGCAAAGAAATGCCGCATCTCATCCCAGTCTGCTGACTCATAACGCCAGACTCTTCTTGTGCCTCTAGGGCTTTCATCTGGAGAAGAGCTGGTCGATATGGACTTAACAAGACAGTGGTCAGACGTGCCCAATGGGGCAGAGACCACTATTGAGTGTGTCTCTGGGTTTGTTGTCAGCAGCAGGTCAAGACAGTTGGGTGTATGTCCAACAACATCAGGTATTCTCGTCGGCACCTGCACCAGCTGGGAGAGATCAAGCGATAATGCAAACTTGCGTGCCTCTCTTCCAGCATGGTCAGTTTTCTGGAACGGGAACAACCATTCTTTATGATGGGCATTAAAGTCCCCCAGAAAAATTAATTCCGCCGTAGGAAACCTTTGTTGGGCCTTATCTGCCATTTCCATGAGGTGGTCAAATAGCTTACTTGTCTCCTGGTCACCAGAGTGTGAACGATAGACACAAGCGTATATGGTTTTATCTACTCCTGTATCTACCAGAAGCCAGATTGCAGAAAAACCAGAAACTTCAAAGCAACGGAGACGCCGATAGCAAATGTCATCGCGGACATACACACAGACCCCAGCATACTTCTTGAATTTATATTCAAGGGAGTATTTACTTTGAGACAATTTACTTTGCGTGCTTCCGCCACCAGTTAGTTCATGCAAACTATTGCTGGCCAGCGCCCACCCACTACTGTTAGTCCCTTCATACCCGCCACCAATAGTTGATGCATGCAACCCTGGTCGGTACTGCTGCATCCGTTGAGGCTGCAGCAATGTCGGCCGTCGTGCTCGCGACACGTGTTTCGCCTCTACACGAGGCATCTTCAGGCAGTGAACCCTAGATGTTGATCCTTCGAATGACAAGCAACGAATGACAAAAATTACGCCGTATTGCCGCCTTTTATACTATCTGGGAGGGGGGAGGGGCTTGATCGTTATTTTGGTTTTGTATTGAAAATATATTTAATAATGGGGAATTATTCAAATCTATTTGTTTATTTATCAAAGTAATATTTGACCTTTTATGTTTATTTATTTCTAATTGCTCCCATATACTCATTTTTAATCCCTTCTCCGCTGTATGTAATATTTTGTATGTGTGATTATTTAATAATGTGTGTCCAAAAACACATAAAGATAATGTACCAGTGAGACCAGTAGTTTCCTACATTGGAGCCCCAACATATGAGCTGGCCAAGTTCCTCAATTATTATATTCCGGAAAAGATAAATTTTGACCCTAAAAATATTCTAAAAAATAGTCTGCAATTAATAGATAATATCAAAAACCTTAAAATTCCGATAAATTCAAAATTAGTTTCGTTAGATGTAGAAAGTTTATTTACCAACGTACCATATGAAGATTGTTTAAATATTTTAAAATTTGAACTAGAAATGAAAAGAATACACCCCGGAGAGACGGAAGACATCATACGACTGACAAGACTATGTATGACACAAAACTATTTCCAATTTGATAATAAATATTATACCCAAAATAATGGGTTAGCTATGGGTTCCCCTTTAAGTCCACTTATGGCAGATTTATTTATGAATAATTACGAACAACAACATATTATAAGAAAATCTAATAATATATTTTATTACTATAGATATGTCGACGACATACCTAATTGTTGGACAGGTACAAATCGCCAATTAGATTTATTTGTTTCTAATTTAAATAAAATTCATCCTAAAATAAAATTCACCACAGAAATAGAACAAAATAATAGTATAAACTTTCTGGATTTAACGATTGCGAGAAACAAAACAAAACATGAATTTTCAATATATCGTAAACCAACACACACCGATACAACGATCCCCGCGTCATCTAACCACCCATGGCAACATAAACTCGCTGCATATCGATCGATGATACATAGACTTATGACCGTTCCTTTAAATGAGAAAAATTACAAAAAAGAACTGCAAATTATTTATCAAATTGCTATATCGAATGGATATAGTAAGAAAATCGTTGATAAAATAATATTGAAAAGGAAACAGAACACCATTAAAGACCTTTTATATGCGGTCCCACAAGATAAAACGCAAAGATATGCAGCGAGTTTATCTTATTACGGTAAAATTACAGATAAAATAGCTAAGATATTTAGAAAAAACAATATTCATATTGCTCTCAAAACAAACAAAACATTAAAATCATTTTGTAATACTAAAGACAAAATTCAATCAGATAAAAAATCCGGTATATATAAATTAACTTGCGATGATTGTCAACAAGTTTATATTGGACAAACAGGACGTAATTTTAAAATTCGTTATAACGAACATATCAACGCGTTTAAAAATAATCACCCCGATCGATCACATTTTGCAGAACATCTATTGGAAAATAATCACACATTATTAAATAATCACACATACAAAATATTACATACAGCGGAGAAGGGATTAAAAATGAGTATATGGGAGCAATTAGAAATAAATAAACATAAAAGGTCAAATATTACTTTGATAAATAAACAAATAGATTTGAATAATTCCCCATTATTAAATATATTTTCAATACAAAACCAAAATAACGATCAAGCCCCTCCCCCCTCCCAGATTGTATAAAAGGCGGCAATACGGCGTAATTTTTGTCATTCGTTGCTTGTCATTCGAAGGATCAACATCTAGGGTTCACTGCCTGAAGATGCCTCGTGTAGAGGCGAAACTCGTGTCGCGAGCACGACGGCCGACATTGCTGCAGCCTCAACGGATGCAGCAGTATCGACCAGGGTTGCATGCATCAACTATTGTTGGCGGGTATGAAGGGACTAACAGTAGTGGGTGGGCGCTGGCCAGCAATAGTTTGCATGAACTAACTGGTGGCGGAAGCACGCAAAGTAAATTGTCTCAAAGTAAATGTAGCTTTGACTTCCGCAAAGTAACACCTGAGTCTATTAACTATCAAGGGAGTATCCCGGGTAGTTGAGGTACGCCACGTCCGATGGTGTAGCAATCTGCGTCTCCGTGAGAAAAAATAGGTGCGGCTTCTCGGTCTCGAGGTGGTGGTGGACTGGATCAAGGTTTGAGTGCAATCCTCGGATGTTAGTGAGGTGCACCTTTTTTGGGAGGAAGTGCAGCCGTTTTTTAACCTTATTTTTCTTTCTCTTATTTTGCATTTTTTGGAGTGTTTTGGGGAAGAAGAAGAAAAAGACGAGGCGCTGCTAGGTAAACCAAAACAACTCAACAGTTGGGCTAGGCTGCTCGGTGGGGAACCCAATCTGGTGGCTGCGGGGACGCCCCAACCCCCCCGAGTATGACCACCGGGTCCTCCCTTCCAGTCGCCAACTGGCACGATGGACCATATCGGGATTATGCACCGTTGTGTGGGGCAGCCTTTTGCGCATGGCTAGTGCGCTACTTGGGCCCCCTACTACCGGCGGTCGGCCTACGGCTAAAGACCGTGCTTGGGATCCCGCTAGCATCCAGGTTGAGTTACCCGAGACAACATCGCCCAATGTCTGACTGGTTCCGGGCTGCGCAACTGACCTTTTTCCCTTCTCCAATGGCACTGGCACTCCTGCACGCCACCGGAACGCTAAATCGCTTGGCGGTGGTCTTCAGCAGGAGGGTGGTCGCAAGCCAGGCGACTCATTGCGATTGCATATAGAGCCTACCACCTGCTTCGAGGGATCTTCAGCCGCTGTCGCTGTAGAAACAGAGACAACGTTGCCCGGGGTGGACCCTATATTTAATGTGGAATTTTTGGCCACACATACTAGCACAACACTATAGCAATGGCCTCTAAGCAATACGGCATCAATCTTCACGGAAATTGCAGCTACTAAAAGTCATGTAATCAATTTAAAAATCAAGTTGTTCTTTTATTTATAAGAGGTGAACATTTCCATACTGTCGTTGTTGAACTATGTATAAAGCCGTTTTGTCAAAAGAATAATTATAATTCATACAAAATTGAACCAACTGGCGGGGCTAGGTGGCGGGGTGGTGGATGATGATGATGACTGGCGGGGCTGGTATGGAGATACCAAATTTTACCCTTACGGGCGTTAAGTAACACTAAAGGTTTGATTCCCATACTTATACACAGCAAAGTAGGGTGAAAAAATATAGTATCTACTCATCCATCAAGATTTTATGGGCAAAAGAAAGTTAAGTGCAGACGCAGAGTTATAGATTTCGCTTAAAGTCTGGAAGAACATAGCTAATCAAATTCAGTGCTAGAAAATTTCCACCAGACAGCCATTGAGTATAATAAAACTGTTATAAATTTCACCTGTCCTCGAACGAGGTGGTCTCCGCGCCGCGCCGGCACATACAGCGATCCAGCGGAACACCGTCGCCATTTTAAATCAACTTTACGATTCTGCAATAAGCGCCGCGCATCGCAGACACATTTCTCAGTGCTTAATATCTCTGACATTGATATACTTCCTATAGATCAGAGACGTATTTGACATTTTTTTTTTCTTAAAGAAAAATCTTTTATTCTCTTAATGACAACAGAACCAAAAAAAAAAACAAAGTTTAAAATATATCTCTTATTTGAAGAAAAATACAAATGACATCAAATTTAATTAACGAATATAGTACGAGTATGTCATTTATCCAAACTTAATATTATAAATGCGAAAGTGAATTTGTTTGTTACGCTTTCACGCCGTAATTACTGAACCGATCATCATGAAATTTTGGATACCCGTTGTCTGGGGTACGGAGAAGGACATAGGGTATATTTTGTCTCGGGAAAACGTACTATTCCCGAGGGATCGACATTGACGCGAGCGGAGCCGCGGGCGAAAGCTAGTTCTTTTTATATATTTAAAAATAACGTTAATAAAAATTAACACAAAGGTTCTCATCGTCGAGTTGTTTCCAGAACATTGTCTTATTAGTATCGTCTGGCACCTTTACGATAAACACTCCTACGTCCATAAACCTCCTGTTAAACTGCTTCATCTCGATGTCGCTGATCCTTAATTCTTTAGAGATGAATTCGCACTTCCTGTTGTATATAGCTTCCAGTTAGCCATTCTGAAAAGACCAGAATCTGAAGTCTTCATGTCTCACGTAGTACATCAATTCTATTCTGCGTTCAAGTTCAAAAATGTTTGTAAACAGTGGTCAAGGTGAACCAAATTAATGAGCTGATATATCGACTAGTTTTATTTTATTTTTTTAAACTTACTTTGTAGTTATTATACGCTGAACGTGCACTAGCATTGAATTTTGTGCTGCACTTATGTGTTGTGTGCTTCTAAATAATTTTTAGCGTAAGTATATTTCGTGAAATCCATTTATAGCTGCTCAGTGGTTTCCCGTTGAATTCCCGGCCGTCGTCTGGCCGCTGAAATATGAGGCTTATACGGATGCTATTGAGGTTCGCCGGACAGACATAACGACGACCTTCGCTTCCTTGCGAGGTGAGTCAAGTGGAAGTTAGTGGTCTGCATGCCGCGCAGTCTCGTGCAATCCCGCGCAATCTCGCACGGTCATGCACTGCATCAAAACCTTTCTGTCTGCTTTCGTTATCGGAAAGCAGTAAATATTTTTGGAAGTAAATTGCTCGAGTTACAGTCTAAAATAAGTCGTCTGAAAAGCGCATCTCAGTAAAATGTGTTGAATCTTATTCCAATTCCATGCTGGTTTGGGAGAAAAGAAAAAACGTAGAATGAACCAGCTACTTCTCTTCCCGCGCAGATCGTAAGAGCCGATGGAGGGGTTGGGCTAAAATCTGCGGAATCATGTTAATAGGCGATGCGGCTAGCAACCCATCACTATTTGATTCCGTTTTCCATCTACACGCCCTCCAACATGCTAAATATGGCCATAAGATCTTATAGACCAAGGCTCTGTCTACCCCGCAAGGGACAAAGACGTGATACTATATATCTGATTCCTTGCTTGTAAAAGTCGGGTAGCTGTGTTGGGTGACGGTTATCCGTTTAAGGGGAATGAGATATGGTAGAGATTTTCGACGCCGGGGTTTGAAGCGCGGTAGTTCAATTAGCAGAACATAGGTCGTACACAGATATACCTAGGTCGCAGGTTCAAACCTTACCAGCGTGGAATTTTTTCACCACATTTTATTTCTTTACATATATCAAAATAGCATTGTGAATGCAAAATAAACACTTATAAAAATATCGCATCTCATTAATTGTTTATTGTTGTGGTAAGTTCAGTTCGTCTTCTCGTGTCTTCTAAATAGGTTATCGTTTAAAATTAGAACAAGAAATTAAGAGGAAACACTATGCTCACGAGAACTGAAAAATAGGTATTTGTAAAATCTTTTGTTGTCGCGCTGTGTGCCCAAACATCCCCCGCAGAGTGCGATAGAGACTGACAACTGCAGCTCGGACCAAACTATGAAAATTACACAAAATTAACGCTTCGTAGTCCCCTGATTTTTTCTCCAAAACTTAATCGATTTATTTTCTTTTTCATTATAAATTTAAAATAAGCTATGGCTGTGTTTCTATGTTTTCATTTTCTGATAGGTATAATGTTGTTTGAGTACAACGGAAATTCTTACTAATTTTTCAGATTTTTGTAAGTTCATATCTCTAAATAATTCTATTATGAAAAAAATTTAATCATACGGTCATGCTAATATATCGATACATTTTTTTGTCAAAAATCCTTGCTCTACTGGTACTATCCGGCGAGGAATCAGGGGACTACGCTTGCATGGAAATACCACCCTACGATTTCCTCATAATTAGAAAATCTGTTTCATTTCATCTATGCTATTTTAAATAGGTCCTTTTTAAGGAATTCAAGGAAGTAAGTGCATCCCATTGGCTAACAGCCCTTAAACTACGAAACATGACTATCAAGCAAGATCTAAAAATCTACATGGTCCATTTAAATGAAGCGCAAATATCTAACTATGTGCCTTTTTTTCATTTAGCTGTAGTAAATACTACAGTTAAGTTAAGTAGTAGATATTATTAGCACTACATTGTATGTGCATCCTTCGATTCTACAGATAAACTATAAAATAGTTTTGTAGAAAAATTGTTAACACCATATTTATGTATAATTTATTGAATTATAAATAATAATAACGGACGAGTCTCTTAAGTCAAAGAAATGCTTTAGTAGCAAATTTCAAGAAATCGACGTACTAGTTTTTGTTATTGTTTTCATTCAATTATTTTTTGTTTTTAAAAAAAATCTAAATCAGCTGTTTTGATTAATGACGTCATGACTCAGTGACTTAGTATCCATAGTATATAATAGTAAAAACTTGTTCGCCAAGAAAGTGTTTTTTTTTGTACACAGGATATATTTTCGTCTAATTTTCTAAATATTCAAGTCCAGACATCTCGAAAACTTACGTGTCTATTTTTTTATTTTGCTTCTCAAGCTTTTTTCTAGCTTGTGGCTGCCAGCCCTTAACTATGTGCGCTTTAAGTTGGCCTTATATACAATAAAAAGCATCCAGCCAGCGTCCAAGATAACCTAATAACTTGCATTTGATTGTGTGTCTTCCTCATCTTCATTGGAACAAGTCCCCGTTCTGATGCATGAAGAGGTGTAAAGTTACATTCTCTGCGTTTGACTTCTGGTATCTTGTAATTCTGTGAGGACTGCATGTTAATGTATACTCGTGTTTACATTAGGTCTGCAGCCGCCGTCCTGACGCCAAGCCTCCTTGGCATCACCAGAACCAACTTATTTTTAATCCAAAATCAATAACAAATAAATCAAGCCCGCGATGTTTGATTCGGATTAGGTATAATAAGGGTTCCATTCGTTCAATCAATCAATGATAATCATAATTCACGTTTCTTTTATTGAACGTCCTTCAGTTTTATTTGTTATTGTGGAATGAATGTAAACAAAATTTAAAGAATCTACCTATTTCAGTCAAATTCAAATTCATAACGTTTATTTAATATAGGTTTCTTTGAATACTTATTATTTGTCATATTTCATTTCTCAACAATTGTTGACGTCAAAAATTTACTTATGGCTAAGTTTAATGCCGCTGATAATAAAGATGATTCCGTGCTTCGGAAGGCACGTTAAGCCGGTGGTCCCGGCTGTCATCTGGTAGTCGTTAAAGGAACCACGTCAGAGGCCGAGAGGCGGTTCCGAAGAACTCTGACACCAGGGTGTGCATGGTCGATTGACCGTGACACCTACTCGAAATGATAATGATGAATGCCGCTTTCAAAGCGGAGTGCATAAGAAGCGGCAACAAACTGCACAGCACATTTTCTCCAAAAGACGTCAGCTCACAATTTGTGAAAACCTTAGAACTATTAATTTTTTTAAACAACTGTCTGAGTGAGTCCCTCGCGCCCAGGACGTAGATGGCAGTTCCAAAAATACAGCCCTGTAACAGATGGATGGACAGCGGAGGCTCAGTAATGAGGTCTAGTTGGCTCCTTTTGAATACGTAACTCTAGAAAAAAACATTTTTCTACTATTAATGTGGGTTTAGAAAGTGCCCTATTGACCACATTAACGTAACTATCATCAACATTGTCTCTAATAAAGAGCGGCCGTAGCTCGCAGTACGCCGTGCGCTCCTAATTAAACGGATACAGAACGAGCGTTTTTCTGCCGCAAATAAAACGGCTAGTAAAGCACGTGGGGAGGGGGAGGGAGGGAAGGGTCACTCATGAAAGTTAATGCGTGTTTTATTGCCGGCGTCACACGACCCGCGTCTGTGGTCCGAACGTAATGGAAGGCTACCAAACTTAATGTAAACTCAACATTAAGTTAATTAAAGTTGCAAGATTGGGTAAAGTTATGGCTATGTTGAATTATCATGAGCAAATTCTTGAGTCAAATAAACTCTTCACAAGGTCTAAAGCTGCAGTTTTAAGTTAGTCCAAACTTAGTTATTCCATCATCGTTCCCGGTTGCATCCTCACAACTTTGGTACGCGTCGGAGCCCGGGGAGCGCCGCTACCATCACAGCATTCATTAAGTAATATTATTTGGCATAAGTTTTTACGTTATGTCTGCCTGGCTGACACCAACCTTCCTTGAGCAGCTCCGGAACCGCAGACAAATACTTTTGAGAATAAAGTAGAAGTATCTTTCTGCGTTGGGATTAGAACCCGCACCCGTAAAGCGTATGTATTAAACACTGCGCCACGGAAGCCGACATGTCGTAAGTCTAGGTATTAACGAGTGTAAATAGAAAGCACTCGACTAAACACATTGTTTGATACTCTTACAGTAGAATACTAGAGCTTTGTGTGTCGTGTGTTGTCGCACTTGATGCTGATACTGATTACTACTACAAAAAAAAGAAGACTTTGTTTCATGTTATGCTTGTACTAATTCTATTCATATAAAGCGATTGATAAGAATTGTTGCTCTATGTGGTCATAGCCTTATTTAACAGATTTTCTCTATGACGTGGTATTAATCTGCTTAAAAAATAAAGCTATTAATCTCCCCAGGCTTATTACAACAATCACCATGCACAGGATGTTCAGGTAGCCACGTCTAATTACACGAGCTCGTAATACAGGGTGAGGTTGTTTCTTTACGCGAATTAAAAGGTCACCTCTAATTAATTCTTTTAAGGGCGGCAGGTGGGCCTTTACGAGCGACACTCGCCGCACACTGACGTGTGCAGAGGACATTATTACAGATACTAAGATGAAAACGAGCGTTCGTAAAATTAGAATATCGAGCTAGATGTGCTCGCGCGTCTGATGGGTTCTTATTCGGCTGCTTATGTATCTATTATAAAATACTGTATCGTTGAGTAAGTATTATATGACACAAGTTCACAACTTAATCCGGGGCTAGCTCAATTTGTGTGATATTTTCCTATATATTTATTTTTATTATTTATTTATTGTAGATTCCTAGTAACGTGAATCACCAAGTTACTAATTGGCAGGGGAAATTTATTCTGATAAAGTTGTACCTATATAATATTTGTAGAAAGTTGAAGTTACATATAATATAGCAAGTAACATTTTCATATAACGAATAAATATTGTCATATCTTTGTAAACTCATATAAGTAATATTTACGCAAAATATACTGAATTTTATCTATTTTTGTGAGACTTCTATTTGAGTTTGTGCCTTCAGTGGCTTGTTTTGCGTTTCGAGTTACAATCAAAGCATGTTCCTTTTTATTTTGCAGTATGGTTTTACATTTTCTCTGTCGTAGAAAAATATATAAATAGCTGGAAGCGGCTTCAACGACAGGGTTACATTTTAAAAAAGTTGATTTGTTATTACGTACTTACACATGGATGTTTGAAGTTCTTCATCAGCCTTTTTACCCGACTGCCAAGAAGAGTATGTGTTTCGCGCGTATCATGTATGTATGTAAATTTCTTTATTACTTGTATCTTCCATAATAATAAAAAAAAACATATCTAATTAAGTAGAGAAGACAAAGTGAAATACGTAAGCAGCAATGGAGCGAAGTGTGCTAGGAGTAAAAAGGATCGATATAATCTCAAATGCTACTCTCCAATCAAAAACTTGAATCACTGATGTGGGCACCAAAGCCCCAGTACTTTAATGGGATTGGGTGGGGCATGTCGTCAGAATGCATCACGATAGATGGGCTAGGACAGTAACAGAGTGGTCGCCTGTTGATGGTCATCGTCGTCGCGGTAGGCCGAGAAAGCGCTGGAAAGACGACCTAGACGCTTTTCTGAGAAACTGATCGGGAGTAATATCTGACAAGGACAAGTACAAAAAGATGGGAGAGACCTTTGCCCAGCAGTGGGATAATAAAGTTCCAGATGCTTAAAGTAGTTTTCAAAACCAGAAATAAAGAACCTTAATTACATGTTGTTTATTTTATGTTTTAGATGGCATGTATACGTTGGTGCTAAATGTTTAATTAAAATTATTTATCAGTTAAATGACTTAGTAAAGTTAGTTCTATTTATATTGTAGAAATAAAGAGAGACATGTACTTTTCCACGCACAATAAGCATATTTTATGTTATGTTTTTAGTTTTCCAAAATCATAAAAATAAGATTTTGTAGCAGCGATAATTCCAAAGACGTATGTATCCCACTAGTATTTTAATTTTTTTAATTAAGTATTTTATTAAAGTATATACTAGCAAATGCTCAGATGTACTAACAAAATATTGATCTTTGGATATGCGAAATAAACGATTATTATTATAACGTTTATCCTCTGTGTATGTATCGACTCTGTGAAGTACTAAAAATGATTCACTACTTTTTCTCTGTACTTTCTCTGTACTTTGTATTCTACGGCGGCGTTGCAAAATTATAGCCTGTGAGCGCTTCATATTCAGAGCTGGAATTAGATGCAGCGAATGGCAGTTCAATATGGATCTGTCTGAGTCACAGATATTTTTAGGAATGGATGTTGAATGTATAGAGAAGCGTATTTAATTATGGTAAACGTCTTATTCTGCCAATGACGATACGATACAACTAGTGATATTGTGGTAAAATATCTTTATTTGATCCTAGGCTTAAATAAGGCTTCGTTTCCAGCGAAAAGGTGAAGAGTAGCGGAGGTGTGCAGAGAAACTTTGCAGAGTCGTGCGGTGCGATGTATTATGAATGTATCAGAATAGTAAATAGCGAAAAAAGAAATTCACATCTTAGTGTGGAGCTAGTGATCTCCTCAATCTGTGAGACCCTATAAATTGAATTGTTTTTAACATAAAAAAAAACAGGTCACTTTCAAACTACGTAACTCATTTTGTCTTCTCTACTTAAGGAGTTTACGTAAGGCTGTAAAAACTTTGCCAAATAACATTATAGCATGAATCACTCGATCTTCTACTTTCTTTTCCCCGATAATCCTACCTAATGAGTTGCGTCTTAATACATCCATTCTCTTCCCAAATCCAACAAATTCCTATCTTTTTCAGCTTAAAATGTGTCCAATAGGCAGCAGCGTTGGCAACACAAGAAGTTCAGAAACTGTGCTCGTCAATTCGCCTGTCAAGCGTGGTGAATATGGCAATAAACTCCAAAGGAACGAAGAATTCTTGAAGTCCGTTGGAGAGTAGATTTCTTAAGGCTGCAATGAAGATGAACAGTTAATAGGCTGTCAAAGTAACAAACACATCACAGCTGAATATAAACTGGGATAACTCTCAAATGAAATAGGAAGAGGATGACTTTGCTTTCTATTCAATAGCAGGTCTAAGCGAGTTACGACAGCGTTACAGCAAACGGCCGGATGGTAGTTATACAAGGCGGCGGCAGTTACAGTAACAGCACTAACCGTTCCGCTGCAGTCGGTAATGATCTTTAAATACAAAGACCCGCGATTCAGTGAAGTGCTCTTTACGTCTGCCGCTATGGCTGGCATTACCACAGACATTCGAGTAAAGTTGGTGTGATTGCAAACTGCTGGATGGTTATTTGTACATTGACAACTTCTGTTGCTCAGTAGTGCCACAAATACCTTTGAATTGCATGATCCTGCATTCGATTCCCAGCCAGGTGAAGATGAAAAATCATCTTTTTCAGATTGGCTTGGGTCTTGGATGTTTGTCTTTATATTTAATCTCTTACTTCTGTGGCCAGCCGGCCAAATGCCTATGTCCAGCAGTGAACTTTTTGTGGCTGAGATGATGATGATAACTTACTTCTTTGATTTACATTTCAATATACACGTCCACCATCAAGCTCAAAGACTTTTGTGCCTAAATTATGTCTTCACCGTAATGTATAAAAATGTGATTAGAATTAATGTATGTACGCGTATTTGATAAACTTGAAAGACTCAAACGCCTCACTATACAGACCTATAAATAGAATAACTAAAGGTTAAGATTCAAATTCACAGAATTTCCTTCGAGTTTCCTTGAAATAGCGATTCTATATAAACGTAATGGCACATCATCAAAGGTGAGCCTGTAGTTCTGTGTGCAATTGATTCTGCTCTATTCGTTTCCAAAGCTACTCCAGCTGTTTGTGTGTATCTAGAACACTATACCTATTTTTTTTTTAAACATCTTAAATAAGCTAGTAAAGTTTTGTTTTGGGACAGTCATTAAACGATTGTGGTAATAGTTGATTACGAACACATCAGCTGAAAAGTGTGACACCAGTGTTGGCCACTCACACTCAAATAGCAGCAATAAACCGTTGTTACTGTTTTTCGTGTGTGAGTGGACAACACTGCTGTCACACTTTTCAAGCTGCCTATAAGCATGAGACATACCTGAACGAGTGCCATTCAGTGATCTAGTGATGAATGCCGAGACCAAACCCATCCCTAAGCATCATAACTAGAACGTCCGGGGTTGCTTTACATGCTCAAACAATTATATTTTTTACACCCACTTGACCATTTTCAAAGGTGTCAGATTTCCTACCAACATAATCGAATAATTTGAGCTGGAGTGTGTCTAACTAAATAATAGTGGTTGGTAGTCGCAGTAGTGACACCTACTGCAGTAAATCAATCACACTGCAAATAACCTATCTCGTTTATTTCAAAATCAGTTGCAATGAAGATCAAATTAATTTCTTATTAGTGCTGCTAAAAGTTAAGTATGCAATAATTTAGAATCTCATATCAATGACGTCACTTCTCCATCACCTGAAAATAACACAGCATATAGTGGACAAGCAGCTTACATGCGAATGGGTGAAAACTGTCCAGCATAATACCCGGTAATTCGCGGCGCGGCCGAACTCAATCGGCGCCGGATTAACGGCTGATTGCCGACCCGGCAGCCGGGCCGACCGGCTTGAGGTTCACGGTCTTTATTTGCTACAGTTCCTATTCCCTATAGCAACATGGCTGAACTCAATCAGTATCAGATAACCGTCCGGTTTCCAACCCGGAAGCCGAGCCAGCTGTTTGGGAATTTGCCGTCCTCATTTGCTACAGTTTCGATTCTTCAGTGTGATCAAACTCAATCAACGCCGGATTACTGATTGACTGTAACATTTCTTTTGGAGTAAATTTTCTCTTTGCTCATGCTAAAAAATCTAACAGACATAGCAGAACCACAATTATGCTCCAGAGCCAATTGGATCGTCTTAATTCTTTAGAGTAAGAGCCTTACCATTTAAAATATTACTAGATAAATAGACTAGAATTTTGGGTGATGGTGAAGATTGGGTGAACGAACGAACGAACGAACGAACGAACGAACGAACGAACGAACGAACGAACGAACGAACGAACGAACGAACGAACGAACGAACGAACGAACGAACGAACGAACAAACGAACGAACTAACGAACGAACGAACGAACGAACGAACAAACAAACTCACTTTCGCATTTATAATATTAGTAAGGATAATTATTTATGTAGAGAATCAAAACTGTAACGAATCCGGAACAAGCCCCAAAGGCCCCGCGCTCGCCGTCATATGCAGCACGTCGCGAACTGCAATGAAATTTTATTCTGCACCTTGAATATTGCATGCGACGTCGAATTTAAATAATTTATCGTAGAGAAATGTTCATATGCACTCACTTGCTATCTATTTTCTAGATAAGTCTGATCGAACACCGGATATACAAATGCTAATCACGTCTTTATCCCTTACGGGGTAGATATTTCCTAGAACAGACCCAAAAGCATCTACCGTACTGGTAAACATGAAGTTGGAAAATAGAATCAAAACAATAACGGGTTGCCAGTTGCCAGTTGCCAGTAGCATTCTGCATAATATAGTAGCATGTACAGTGTACGTGGGAAGAGCTGCAGTTGATCCTTAAATTTGAGAGATTTTAGATTTATCGGTCGTCACGTGCACATTTTGTGCACGCGACACACACATTTATATTTTCAGCAGGAATTATGCAATCGCACATTCTATTTTTAAGGAACGAATCGTTTACACAATTTGTGTAAACGATTCGTTACACAATTTGTAATTTGTTCAAATATGTTTTTTTTTTCTATTCTGTGCAATTCCAATCAGTGTACGGAATTCGTACGTAAACAGTGAAACGAGAAGTGGAAATGGATAAATGCTTAGCCCTTTGCTTTCCCAGATTCTTCGGCTTGCACTAATAAAACGGATTCAATCCAATCGGCTAAACCTCTCCCCAACTATTTGGTAAATTTCCTAACAGGTCTTTAGCTAGTGTATTCTGTTTAAGTTTAATTCACTGACAGAGGAATAAACACACAAAAATATGAAGCAAATAAAATAAGATCCGAGTGGTTTTTTCTTGTCAAATTTTGAACTTCCACAAGGAAATGGAATAATAATTCCTTACAAAAAAAATAAACCATAATATTATGTTCGTGCGTGACAGTTAAACCTATAGATGGCAATATTAGATTTAATGTGACGACACACAGCAGATATACTCCGATCATTTGTCAAATTATTTGGATAGTCTAGTAGAAAGTGGAATATATAATACATAATCTTTCTTTCGGCGTATTCTTCTCAGCAGTGGTCGTTTCGAAACGCTAGTAGCTTATCGATTTGCAAATATTAAAAATAATAATATGACGTTCAGAAAGAGATACATGATATCCAAATTTGAATAAAATTCTATTTCATTTCATTTCATTTCATAATGATGACAAAAATACATAGTGGTGAAAATCATACCCGCCTTTTTTTTGTTCTGCGGTAAAAATTAATAAAGATTTTTAGGTCTGCTTTTATGGTATGTACGAGTACATTAGTGAAATTGATGAAAATATGGTCGAAAAAAACACATGATTAAGCCTTTTCAGTAAATGGCTTAAAAGCCTTAAAAGACTTTCAAAAGTAAGTTTTATGTTTTAAGATGTCTATTAAAACAATATATCGCCTATTCCAATAGACACGTTACACTTATTGACATAAAATAAAACTGGCCAAGTGCTAGTTAACATTCGTGGAGAGGGTTGAGTACGATCAATATATTTTTTCTTTAATTGAACCCTACAAATAAATCATACAATACTTATAGGTTTCGAGTAATTTATAAGTACTGGAGACTAGAGACTTGTGGTCGGGCTCGTTTCTCGTACGACGGAAGGCATAACTATCCAACAACAACAAAAGAACTAAAGCAAATGAAATAAGGAGAAATTCCACTAGACTTTAACCAAACACGTCTCGGTTTATCACTTTTATCCCGCGTTCAGCGCGACAGCCTCTGAACAAGTTCATTATAAAGTTCAAAACTGCCCACGTTGTCGCCGCAAGTACGGAGTGTAGAGGCAAGGAAAATGGCCTCAAATCGGAGATTAGTTAAAAAGCTGTTGAAATTAAAAAAATATAATAACAGTGTATCCCTTATCCCTGGAATATACTACTCTATGTAATTTTCCAGGTCTTAAACTATTTTCATATAATGTAAATTACTTCAGTGGTTAAAGCGTGAAACAGACCGAGTTCCTTTTACAATTATATTATAAGGGTATGAAATTGGCGAGTGTGGACGGAGTGAAGTGAGCATTGAAAATGCGTTCTTACAAAGCGGAAACTTACTGTCGCCATTTTATTTCAGCTGTTATAAATCCACTGCTAGTCAGTGTCCTCCCTAAGTATTCTTCTTTCCATAAGATAATATTGCCTTTTCAATGCACTTGACAGCTCATCGTCCTGGAACTTGTCTTTAATTTACAATGACCTTCTGAACTTCTTAACGTTAGGTCAAGCTAGTGGAGTGCGTAGACATTTATCAGATAATCAGTGATCAGACTAAGTGACCTACAAGAGGAAAAGCAGTAGCAGCTCGGGCAGCTGGGCGCGCGTACCCGCTGCCATGCCTGCAACTACCGGCTCAGCAGTTGAGGATGACACCCACGACTGCGACTTACTGTCACCAGCCGAGTTTCAAGCTTACTGTCCTTGTATATTTTTCTATCCTACTATTATAACTTCTGGCAACTTGTTTAAAACTGATGTTTTTACAACAGTGGTGTCCACCACAACTTAATGCTTAACAATTAAGATTTTTCTTAATACAAAGATGGTGCTTCTCACTTCTACACTCCATAACCGCAAGTCTGTTTTCTGGAGTTTTTCAAGATGTGGTGGCTGCGGGCTGCGGCGCGTCTGCGGCGAGCGCTCGCCGCAAGCCACGCGACGGACATTTTGTTGCCCACTTAATGTATTTTATGTTTAAAAACCAGAGTTACGTTAAGTATTCAAATTAAATAAAAAAAATCTATGTATTGTGTGGCTAAGAAACCGGTCGCCTAATAGGTACATTATAGTATGTATTACCTTTAAACTGCATCAGTTTCAAGTGAACTTAGGGCTCTGAGATACCACACCTGATGATGCTACCCGAAAATCATTGGGGAGCATGTAATAAATAGTGATGCTTTTACAACACAAGAGTATTTATTCTAATACAAATATAAATATTCAATCTCCTACATTATATTTGATTCTTTTGTCAATTAAACAATAATTGACATCTCCGACATTGAATTTGACAGCTCCGTGGCGCAGTGATAAACACGCCAGCCTGCGACATGGAGTGCCCGGGTTCGATCCCCGGCCAGGTCAAGATGGAAAATGATCTTTTTGAAATTGGCCTAGGTCTTGGATGTTTATCTATATATGTATTTGTTATAAAATATAGTATCGTTGAGTTAGTATCCCATAACACAAGTCTAGAACTTACCTTGGGGCTAGCTCAATCTGTGTGTGTCCGTATATATTTATTTATTTATAAATAATAATAATAAAATAATATAATAAATAACTTTTATTTTTCTCCAAAAAATCTTATAACTACGACATGTACAATATAGCTACGAAATGTAAAAAATATTATATAAAGACTAACTATAAACATATTATGGAGAACTGGCGCCCGTGCTAGGTTTCTGTAAAACCTGTATTACGGGTGACCAGGACTCGACATTAATTTTGGGATTATTTAACAATTAAAATATACAATGTAAATCATAATTACTACAACTATAATAAATATTTGATTATCGTCAGATTTATTATTTGTGTAATTTTCGCGCTTTTAAATTTAATTTATCACGTCTACTTAATATTCAATTTCAAATTTATGTAATTAGAGACGAACTTAATGGAGTGATCAGCGACCAGGAATTAACTTTTGCATTGCTACGCAGGGTTTACGGGATATCTTCACCATTTGTATGGTCGCTATCCGTCACCTCGCACCCTTGCATTTGTCATCCCTCGTTACCAGCCCCAACGGGGACATTAATAGAAACGTATCCCTTAATTACCAGAGATTACCCTACTACAAAATGAGAACTAAAGGGGGATGAAAATGCGCAAATGACGAGCTCGTGTGCCGGCTGTAGTATACTCATATATTAAACAAGTTTCAAACACGTTTAGCGTCGATAAGATACTATGATATGTGATGAGCTCTATGGCCTAGTAGCCATAGAGCTCTTCACATCACAGTCATATCTTTTTCAGATTGACATGGGTCTTGATGTATATCTATGTATTTATTACAAAAAATAGTATCGTTGAGTTGCAGCGACCGGCGATGAGGTGACTGACGATATTGGCTGTTCAATCTGTGTGATTGGTCTATATATTATTAATAAATACATTATTACATTAAAACATATTGAGAAAGGACCGATCATCACACCACGGTGTCACGACTACTGCACTTTTTGTTAGAATCGCTTCTCTCTGGTATTTAATCGATAGGCTCTTGTCGGCTTCATTGTGTGCAAAGACTATTACCAATACGCGCACAATGATTATTTTTGGCAGGAAATGATGGAGTGCTTTGCCATTATACACGCAAAAAATATTCCAATGCTTGTTTACAGAACAGATGTCAAAAATGTTTACGAAAAAAAAAATTAGGACCGTTGACTGTGATTTGTAGTGTCTAGGCTAAAGACATGATGTATTGTCGTAATTGTAAACGTTAAAGTTTACCTATTATATGTTTATCTATCTCATTTACTTACGCATTTCCGCTACTTTTTAATCAGTTTAATTACTTCATAGTCACTCGCACCCTCAATGCGACACTAATAGACACAGATCCTGTGTAATTACCCGGGATTAGCTATACGCGAGCTGGAAAAAAGGGATGAGCGGACGACTCATATTCTGCGTGGCAATTATGAGAAGCGCCGCGCTCGGCGCATGCGAGGTCCCGCGGGACTCTGCGCTCAAACGAATATGTAAAATTTCAGTACATGACTTAAATACTTGCAACCGAACGCCACTTTAGTACTTACTACTAAAAAATAAAATTAAATTAAAGATATATCACAATTATTTTCGTCTAGAAGTCGGCGACATTGGGTTGCGAAAACTTCTGGAATGAACGACACAATAAGATGGTAGAGCGATGCAGGCACTTGATAGTGCAACCTTCATTCAGATGCTTTTCTATCGAAATGTTGACACGAAACTCCAAATAAATCGTGGTGAACCTCGTGGAATCCACAATACAGACTATCACATTACAAAACTCTACCAGCTTCACCACTGTTACAGATATTTTCGGAAAACAGTGTTAGAGATAGTCCCAGCTTTGGAAACGAATGGAGCCGAATAAATTGCACACAGGAATACAGGCTCGCTTGTGACGCGCCATTACTTTTGTACAGAATCGCTGCGTTTCAAGAAAACTAACTGTTGCAGGAAATTCTGCGAAATTAAAGCTATAATAGAATTCTGTTTATGATGTATGTGTTTGACGTAACATTTCAAAAGTTCAGATTATATCAAAAGTATTAGTTGTGCTTGTTAGCGTTTGTGTGCAACCCCAGATGTGTTTATCATTTATTGCGAACTTGAAATATCTGTTTTACCGTGCTTTGGAAAGGACGTTAAGCCGTTGGTCCCTATCTTTGCTATTATCATTAATGGCAGTCGCTAAACTGTCTTAAATGCCTTTAGACAATTAAAAAATCTGACCCTATTTTTAGGCACTCTTTGGTTGACCAACGAAAGTTATTTTTTTTTACAAACAAACAAAACGCACATATACCCGACTTTTTTCTAATACTAGCGTACTCGTAGAGTAGCACAGAACTTTTATAAGTACTAAAGTACAAAACGGAACCCCACAGTGCCCTCCGCTAAGCTTCAATCAGACATTTATGATTGTTCAAATATCACCTTTGTTTGTAGAAGTAATAGGATCCATCTCGGTCCGCCAGTGTGAAGCGCCAGGCAGTAGTGCCTCCACGAGAACTCCATCTTACCCTCAGCTCACGTAGAAACTTATTCAGCGTGTGTCGTAAGTTACCGCGGGCTGGGTGCATCTGGCTGCGTCGGCGTGTAATGAAACTTATTTATATTAATCAAGAAGGGGGTGCGCGGAGGGCGGGGAACGCGCGCAAATTGAGTTGTCTCGACGATGCATCGTGCCTTAGCGGAAATCCCGACGCTGCACTGCAATGGAACCCATTTTGAAAGAAGTTCGCGTAACATTTGGAAAAGCGGAATCTGGAAAATACCTTGAATTCACTAACTGTCGTGGAAAATGTTATCAAGACGGCTGAATTTGTTGCCTTTCAAAATCTTCGGTGCATACGTTTACTTCTTGCGAGACTGCAATCAGTTGGCTCAAAGCGTGACGTACTCGTAGTTATCACAGCGAGTGTTCCCTTTTTATGACAAACAGGAAAATGAAATGCAAACGACCGGGTCACATGCACAGATATTAATATTTCACTCAAAATGATAAAAACAAATAGTTTTATTTATAATTATCATTTTTGTGACGTGCTTATAATCTGAAGTTATTATAACTGGAAGATTCCACGCTATTCAGTATTGAGGACTCTCCATAACCGCATCAGCTCGTTACTATTTAAAACGATATCATTTTGTTTTTATATTTACTAGAACAAATCTTTTCTTTTGATATTTATATTATGCTCTAAGCATTCAATAAATATATTTCTTTGCGTAAAAGGCCAGTATATGTATTAGCCCAATTCCACTTATCTCACCGCACGTTCATTTAAAATTAAATATTTTCGTTCAGTTTTTTGTCCAAAAAGCGATACTTCTTATAAGTTATCTCGGGGTTACAATATTGCCTATGTCATGATTAAAAACAAATTTTAGATAAAGCTTTTAAGATGCAATCTGTTTAGCTTTCTAAAAAGCAACAGAATGTATTCCATGACAAGGCAATGCTGCGCCGTGCGGCGTAACTTTGAGCAAACGCATCCTCTGGGACCCGCTTCGTGTTATATTTTAGTTCGTGCGCTGCAAAATAATTCGGCTTGCCATTTCTAACGCTGTAATATTTTATTACGATATATTCAATAGAAGGTTAGTCAGAACATTAGAAAATATTATATCATTGAAACTAACGTGAGATACAGACATTATGTACTAAAAACAGGTCACTCGCGTGCTTTTCGTCGGGATTGCCGACTATAGTTTCGGACTCGTCAGGAGCCCATTTTCAAAGCGAGTGCGAGACGCGCGGCGGAGGGTCCCGAACTAACTGCTCTCGCGACGCACTGCTGGTGCGGCGGCTCGGTCAGTGGCAGGACCCTGGTGATGACTTGTCACGGAGGTAGTGGATCCCATTTTTTCCTCGTCAGTGTCTGGTGACGGTACGTGTGTGTGGAAAGAGCTAATCGTATCGGTCTCTACTGAATCTGTGTGCTTTAAGTTACGAATCATTCCCTTGAAGAATCGGTTTCCAGGTTGCGGGTAAAGTCCAACCTACATCCCGATTGAAATTTGGACGTCGACTTATTTCTATGACCTCTCTTATTTTTCGGGGAACGAATGCCTTTTCTCAAGATAGGATTCTGGCGAAAATATCTTGTCGAAAAAGATTATCGCACTCATCATTTGAGTACTTTTTATCATCATCATTATCAGGTCCTTTTTTGTCTTCACTATAGGAGCACGACCCTCTCTGTACTCATTCTCATCATCATCATCATCTCAGCCGCAAGAAGTCCTGCTGGACATAGGCCTCCCCCAAGGATTTCCAATACGACCGGTTGGCAGCGGCCTGCATCCAGCGTCTTCCTGCGACCTTAGTCAGGTCATTCGACCATCTGGTCGGCTATGTGCCCCGCCCACTGCCACTTCAAATAGCCAATCCGCTGAGCTATGTCGGTGACCTTCGTTCTCTTACGAATCTCCTCGTTTCTGATTCGATCTCGCAGAGATACACCGAGCATAGCTCTCTCCATAGCTCTTTGAGCGACTTTGAGCTTTCATAGGAGGCCCATAGTAAGGGACCACTTTCTGTACTACTAGGGCTTCAACTAGGCTAGTACTTTTTATACTACTACAAATATTAAATTAAGTAAACAAAAGGCGAATATTGAAAAATCTTATTTAAACCTCGACGATTTGATGTTTTACCTGATGCCGAATATATATAATACTATCTGTTGCCCGCGGCTTCGCCCACGTTTATGTCGATCCCTCGTGAACAGTAGAATTTCTCGGAATGAAATGTAACCTGTGTCCTTCCCCGGGCATCCATACTAAATTATAAATAAAACATATAAATATTTTTGTTACTTGGTTTTTTTAGATTCTTGGTTGGTTTTTAGATTCTTTTCGTTTTGACATCTCGCATTTACATTTATCTAGCCTTTTTTCTGGCTGCCAAGGGAAATCTCACACCATCAACTGTTATAACGGACCGCTAAATATAGTTTAGGTAGAACAAGAAAAAAAATCTAATCTGACCATAATTCTTCTAAAAAGGAAACGAGACAAATTTTCATTTCCATGCAAACATATTCGGTCATCTTTGTTTTCAGACAGTTTCAATATTTGAAGCCCTTTGTTTTGGTTAGCATATTGGTAAACAAAAGATATTTTTACGTTTTTACTGACGTTTTTACTTCTGAGAGTACCGATTTCAATGACTCAGTTTTAGTGTGAGGAGGAAACTTTAAAGAAACGAATTTGGAAACGGATGTACCACTGTACAGTTACACCCGTTTTCTCACCCGTTTCTTCAAGGTTCGTATTACGAAGGTAGTACAGGGCGGCGACGCGTAACCACGCGTCATATACACCGCCCTGTCGTTTGTACATACTTGTGTTAGTCTTGTATTCCGGTGACGTGCTCGCGTCGCACTTCCTCTCACGCCGGATGCTGTAGAGGTATGTAATGCATCCGGCGTGAGAGGAAGTGCGAAGAAATTTCCGTAATCATAGGTATGTAGCTGGAAATTTTTGTCTCTCAGACATCGTGTCTGCTATTAACATATAGCAATGCGTTATTCTCTAAAATACTAAAGTTAAGCAAATACAAAAGTATATAGTATACCCCGCCCTCTTGTTTGTACATACTTTCGTTTGTGTTGTATCCCGACATTGTTGCTCTCCGGATGCATTACGTGATACCTGTGTTTATGGCAATTCCTATGACAGAAACTTCTTTTCAGAACTTAAAGGTAACACAGCTAAATGCATTGTTCTCAATAACACTAAAGTGCGCTCACGCTACGTACATAAGTCCCATGTTTGTACATACTTGAGTATAAGTACGTTCCGGCCTGTGTCGCAGTTTGCCTCCCACGACAAATTGTATTTCTATACAATTTGTCGTCAAAAACGTTTGGACATGCTACTTGTGGCAGTCCCCGGAAAAAGGAGGAAGGGATACTAAGAAATGCTGGCTTGATTTTGTCGACGGTGATATGTCACAGCCAAGGGTCGAAAGCTATGCAAGGTGGAGAAGAAAAAGCCGGATCGCGGTCCCCAAGCTCCGAAGATCCCTCTGGGCATGTTAATAGGAGACAAAAACCAGAGTAGGATATACAGATAGTTAGAAAAGTAGTACAGTCGGCCAAGCAGATACCTGACCCCCTGACTTTTAAAACGTAAATTCACACTTTGCTGTGAAGCGCCACCTACCGTGATTTTTGGCAAGTAGACAGACAACTGCTGGTATAAACTTGTTTCTGATAACCTGCTCAGTTGCAAATTTTGTATTTCTAATAATTTCAGCTAATAATTCAAGTAATCATCAATGGTAAGAACAAGAAAGAATCAAAAATAATCCTACGTAAAGTTCGATTCGAACCATGGACCCACGACTTGAGAAGCTAGCGCTCATCTCAATACGCCAACCGACGATATGACGTCTCGGGCGAAATTGGCTATCTATTTCTACTGCTATGACATCATTGTCACCAACTGCAACGCATTGCTTTAACAAATAAATTGAGGGTAATCTATCAGATTTATTTATACCTGATACCAACTAATCAAAAATATTGTTCACTCGCGTCACAATTAAGATACTGCGATTACTGTGTAGTGATCCAAAACCCCACCAGTTATTAGGCATCCCGTTTCATCTTATATAGCAGATTTTGTGAAAGCTAATATTGTATTGTGAAGACAACCACAGTATTTAAAGTATCTATATCTAGAGAGTTAGGTATCGCGGTAAGTAGAAATTATAAGTATTTAATATACTTACTTAATTGTCACACTATTTTTTGTTCCGTAAAACATAGGGTTTGTGATAAATGTCTAAGATAAATATATCTCTTACAGAGAAACACCGTCCGTTTGTGGATTCGGAGTCAACTGGCGTAACATATACACTACAATATTTCAATTGAAACAGTGAGGAAACATTCAACAAGAACGAGATCGTATTTTATTCTGATGAAAAAAGTTTTAAGTCTGATGATGATGGCAGAAAAATATTGCGGAGAAGACATGGCCAGCGTATAGCCATCAAAATAATTTGCCTTTGAGAACAGTGGCAGGATAACATTAGGTAAAAATATTCATTAAATAGTGAAGTAAAATAATAATAATATTTAATGCCTAGTGTATTACGTAGTGTAGAATAATAGGTAACTGATCGTATTATTGTTTTGCAGGTTATTGGGGACAGATGTCTTCAATGGGCCCAGGGGAGCTGGTAGAATTCGGCGGCCGGATGAATAAAGAAAAATACTTGGAAAATTTATGAGATGTGGTGATTCCAACAGTTTGCAATGTAGAATATATTTTATTTAAGACAATTGTTCTGTGATCTAACTGTTATTGAGTGACCAATTAAAATCCCAGATTGTAGGGTCAAATAGTGCTTAACTGGGACACGAGACACGAGTAAAGTTTGATTTAAATCAATTTTGACAAAAAGGTTATACTAAATTAATAAATATGCGCATAAGTGATATGTGATCTGATCTAACATGGTAAGTGAAATGACAAATAGACTTGAACAAAAGCTTCAAAATGGGGGTCACCCTCTCCCATATTAAAATTCATTTAATGCCATAGGTTTATATTCATTCTTATACTATTATCGAAGCAAAGTTATTCACATAGCACTATTTGACCCTACACATTTAAAAAAATATAATACTATGATTAAAAAGAAGTTGAGAGATGTAAATTGTTACTTATTAAGTAACATGTTGGTTCTCTCTACAGAAGGTTAATCATAGTTTGAATTAAGTAGGCAGGTATTTATTTCACTGTTACATTTTTTTGATGTAATAAAGTAATTAAAAATTTAAAATGCTTTTTATTCACAGTAATTAGCTCGGTAACATTATGTTTAAACAACCAAAATTACACCAACATCACAATACGAAGTTGGTGATATTTGTAAAAAATAAAAAGCTTTGGAGGATTTGAACCTGTTCATTCATAATCACACTAACTATTAAACCATAGTGCCTACCACTTGCGCCACATCTAACTATTGAAGTATCTTTGAAATAAGCGTATCGTATGCTAGGGCTTGTTTTATTTATCAAAAATCGAATAGATGGCATTAGTCGTCAAGGGTATCAGATTTCTGCTTATTAACCTTATTTGTTCATTCACAATTCTATAGATGGCACTAGTCGCAAAGGATATTACACTTGTATATTTTTATCTTTGGGTTTAAACCACGGATGTTTCTTTAGTTTGCGAAAAATGGCGCTGTTGTAGGGGGTCAGATATCTCATTGGCTGACTGTACATACGAGCATTCTATGAAATCCACTTTGAATGTAAAATATGACGTGAAAAGATTAAGATATTCGATTGAGTCCACAGCTTCGACATGTTACCAACTGCGTGATGCCGGGCCGGCATGTAGCGGCATGCCACGCATGGCTAGCGTTTCGAGTGCAAACTTTTATAGCGACAACCTCGACGCAGACTCGCCTCGTCGGACGGAATGCCGGCCGACCGGCTGTGCACCACCGGCAGTATTGTCACACGCTCACACTCTCCGGAACCGACACAGTAAGCCTCTTGTACACATGTAGAGTACAAATTTTAACTAACTATGTTAACAAACAGACAGGATTGGTAGAACAGAATGATTAGTAACATGGGCAAGGTACTCTACCATGTACCTTACCCACCCCTACATTCACTACACTTTACCGTGTAATGTGGCATCTAGCATAGCACACAGCATTTTTTGGTTGACCTATTTATGTATACGGTAAATGAGTAAAAAACGAGTACCAGTGACAAATGTGCCATCCTGACGATACTTTCAAAATTAAAATTTATTTGGAGATCCATTTATCTATACTGACAGAAGCCAAATTGGTAGGGTAATATAAGCAAGTGCTGGCTGGCAATTATGAGAAGAATTCTTATTCCAAATGAAATCTGACATCAGATAATCGATTTGGTTAGGTGCACATAATTAGAAATTGTTGTTATGATTCTGACGTTAAAAATTCTATATAAAAGATATCTGATACTTAGCGGCTGGCCTAAGGGTGGATGCAAAGGGCACAGTTCCGTTGATTCGTTGTACTCACTAGGGTAATAACATTGCATAAATTGTATTTCTTCGGAGTTAAGACTTAGGAAACACAGAGGCAGCCGCGAAGCGAGAAACGTCACAAATATAGAATTGCACGCTTCTGTCGGCTTGTTATTTCAAAGCACCGTGGATTACAGAAATATCGCATTTCACAATAATATCAGGAATGTTCCAGCGGAATTTCAACGTAACAAACAAACCTTTGTTCTTTATTGTCTCCGAGATCAATCGGCTGAAATGTTGACCCCGCACAAATACAAGCATTTCTTTTAAAATTTGATGTTAGATATTTTTAAGCAAGCTTTGGTTCTTATATGGTTGTGTGTTCTCTTTTAAACAACAAAATGATTTGTTCAAGTGTAATTTAGTACGAATGTTTTTACGAGTAAATAAATAATTTATTTCTTGCAAACACAGACTGAGTTTACTACTAAAAGGTTTCGCGGTCACAACCACTATTACTATTGTTGATACTGGGAGGAGGTTCGGGCTTAACTCAGTTTTCCTTTTGTTGGTACCATGAGGTTTTCGCTGTAGAATAATAGTACATTACTGCAGAGGCCGGGAAGTAAGGGATTGCCGGACGAGTAGAGTTTTCAAGGCCGAGCGTCAGCGAGGCCTTGGCAATAAATACGAGTCCGGCAAGCCGATTGCAAGGCAAAGGCATGTATTGTGCTTTTCTCAATAAATGCGAGGAAATAATGAAAGACGTAATACTGGGAATAAATGAGTATAATATAAAAAAAACGATAAAAGTATGTATGTAGGTACATTTTATTTTCATTTTTGTTTTACGGCATTTGGCGTTTTACGCAACGTTTTATCAAAGAAATGATGGTGTAATTAATTTCGTTGATTTGACAGAGCTCCTGGTGAAATTCCCACTAATCCTCTAGTTCGATCATAGAGGACGCAGTAACGCGAGCGACCACCAGCACGCTATGTAAATCTCTAAATCGCACCACAGCCGCACCATGTCATTTTATTTCAGTTATTCCACACATTGTTCATAAACATAGACATTTATAACACCAAATTACACCGATTTTACATTATAAAGTCCACTAGAAGCAATCTGCAAAACAATCCAAAACAACAATCTTGCAGTTCGCCGAAACTCAATAGTAGATGCCCGCGTTATTTTCTTTTTTAATTTTCAATTGGCATTTGGTGCTAAGGAAACATAGCCCATACAGCCCAGTCATATTTTACCCAAAAAATGTAATACGGTAAAAATCTGCTTTCTCGCGCCTTTCTTTTTATTTTCGGCATATTTTTGTGTGAATTTATACCAACATTTTAATGAAATAATTTTGATATTCATATATTTATATGCTCGATGAGTGCAATTATTTTATAATGTGGTAGTCATTGGCAGTATGACAAGTTGCATAGTACAAGTTACATAGATTAATTAAAAAGTTTTGAGCAGCGGCCAGGAATAAATTTTCATACTTACTTTCCTGGCCTAGGCCGGTAAAGAAATGTATGAGCCAAGAATTACAAACTTTGTGTCTTCTTTTTACTACAATAATGTCTACATTTCCGAGCATGTTTGAGAAAAATACTTTATCTCTTGATGTCACATAAACAAATAAAAAGATAAAGGACTTTTAAATTGTCCGAAGAAATTTCTAAAAACCGGCTAGCTGCGGGAGGAACTCGCGCGAGAAGGGTCCCGTACTATTATCTATAAAAATGGCAAAATGAAAAACATCTTGTCGGTTGTATAGTAGCCCCCCTCAAATATTAATTTTATTTCATATATTTTTTTTTTAAATGAATGATAATATTACTCAATATTATGTGAATATTTCAAGCATCTACCTGTTGCCGTTATCAATATCGAGCAAAAATGAGCAAAAATCACGTTTGTTTTATGAGAGTTCCCCATTGACCATAATCGACTGTTGGTAAACTAATATAAATAAATAAATAACCCTCTTTTTGGCTTCTCCGTAGTCGGGTAATAAACTATTTATTCTCAAAAGAATATAATTACCTTAATTTAAAAATACTAGCTTTCGCCCGCAGCTTCGCTCGCGTCAACGTCGTTCCCTCGGGAACTTTTTTTCTGGCACAAAAGGTAAGCTATGTCCTTCTCCGTCCTCCAAAGAACTTGTATACAAAATTTCATGATGATCGGTTCAGTAATGACGGCTTGAAAGCGTCACAAATAAACAAACCAACAAACAAACTCATTTTCGCATTTAAAACATTAGTAAGGATAAATTGGTCAATAATTTGATGAGTTGAAAATAAATCCACATCAAGTAGAACAATATAAAGACAAACCACAGCAAATCTAATCATTTAAAATTCTTCTAGCTTACTTTTGGTTATTAAAATTTAATTTGATATTCAATCAAGAAGTATATAACCAATACGTTGCTCGACTGCATTCAATTTCTTTACGTTACATTATTCATGAAAACTGCAACTAATAAATATTTTAAATCTTAAAAGCTTATCATATTAAATAAAATACAGCCCATTCCATACCCAAATGTTGATAAACTGCATGCGGCATTTAGATAATGAAGTGCCCGCACTAAACAAAAGTGAATGAAATGAATTTAAATCCAACGCTTAGCGCGTTTATGTTAATACATTCATCACGGAGGAGCGCTTTATTAAGCGAAACAGCTCGACAGAAAAACTCCGTTTAAATTAGACATTTGCGCGAGACGGGAGATAATTAAATGCATATACATTCCAGGTGGGACGGGGCTGCACCCCTCGGCCCTCGTCATTAACTTGGATGCGCCGCGCCGTTATTGATACCTCGTCAATCCTCGAGGGTCGTTCGCAAATTTTACTGATGTCGTTCATCGGGAAACGATCGTTAGGGGAGCAGGGCCCATCTGGGAATAACACGGGGCACCGGCGCATTGTAGGATATCTTTGTGAAACATTAGTATAAAATTCATTTTTGTTTGTATGTGTCCTCATTTCTTCATAAGTTCGAAATGCCTTAAATTTAGATGTGTGAGGTATCGTTAAAATCCTGTTTTATCCCGATACTCGTAAGCTATAAAATTGTTTAAATATCAGACGTGTCATTATCTTTCTTTGAACAAACTTATTCATCTTTGAGGAATAGACCTATTTAAAGACGCACTAGATGACCTAAAGTGTACTAGTTCCTAACTTGACTCAGAGACATGTGATATTTGCACCAATTTCTCTCTATTTGATAAAACTAAACTAGCCATTGCTTGGCTGATCTGCGTACTCCCAATGCATCTACCTTCCCCACAAGTCCTTTTATACATCCTTTTATAACCCTGTAGTTCGTATGTGCCGACTTTATAATGATTTATCGAACAGTGACGGTCTTGATGTCTTTGTCCCAAAGTTTGTAAGCTTTAGATCTGCAGTGAAAAGAGTTTGTGTGTAATTTAATAATAAGCCCCACTTTTCTTTTCTTTTCTTTTTTAAATGTTATTTAATTAATTTATTTGATTATGTTTATTTTTTATTTGTATTTAGTTTAAATTGTTTAATTTATTTTTTTAAGGTTCATTTTTATTTGTAATTTCAATTGTTTAATGTCAGTAATGTAGGTTTGCTTTGCTATTCATAATTTAACTTTTTGTGTACATATAATAAGGATTGCGATCTGGACCTGTAGTATATTGAATATTATTTTTGTCTTGTTTTGGTTGCGATTTATGTTTTATGTGCTATAATAAATAAATAAATAAACAAGTATAGTATGATCCACTCTATCGTACACTTTTGACATATCCATAAAGAAGACCACGGCACACTTGTTAATATTTAGCGCATTATAATCATAATTTCTAGACAGCAGTCAAAGCCGGCAGACGTAGTCAAGTGGTTTTTTCTAAAGCCATGCTGATGTTTGTCTAGTCAGTTAAACTTTTCTAAATATTTGCTTAGGTTTTGTCATATTGGCTTTTCAAAGACTTTTGAAAATATAGATAGTATTTCAATTGGGCTAAATTGCATCGGAATTATCGCCTATTTTAAATAGTGGTTTCATAATTGCTCGACAATTATGGATGGGCTAAAGTTGCGATGGAAGATGGAGAAATATGTTTAAAGCAATTTAATTGCAATTGAGAAGGAAAGATAGGAGATGTCTAAGGAGACCTAGGAGAGGATAGGTCACTATCCTAAGTGACCTATCCTCACTATTATGAGTCGCATGTCTCTATATGCCACTAACAAAAAATAGAAAACCTATTTAATACGAAGAAAAGAAAAGAATTGCAATTATTATTAAAAAATATATTATTTCTAATGTAGCATCCATTCAAGAATATGGCTTTAAGGAGTACCAAAAAATGACCTAAATAATAATAATATATCATTGTATTGCACCAGAAAACACATATAACATTAATTGTAAGAAATAAAGAGAGTAGGTAATTCATTGCTCAGTCATGCAAAGCATTACCTACTCTATTAATAACACACTACGTGTTGTGAAATTGCTACGTAGTTCATCCCGATGGAATAGTATTCTCACCCGCAGCAACTGCGTGATTAAAACCCCGTCCGAGCGCCGATACGGGTTTAATTCAATCTGCTTCGCGTCATAATGCGCCGCACGACGTGTCTACAGAGCACGACAAAAACAAAATTCAAATGATATCTGTAAACATAAATCGTTCTTTAATCTACGTGTTTATTCATATGGAAAGAAATGATTTAAATGTATTTTAAACTTTAGAGATAACCCGTTTCTAAACATTGACTATAGAGATAGTGCTTGTGCATCGGACTATTATTTTCTTCCCCTTTTTGTTAATATAAAATCCTGTATTAATTTTGAAAAGCTTACAATTGACGTTACGTAATCTATAAAATATAGACAAATACCTTTTTGCCCTTATACCTTAGTGCCGTGTGGTTTCCAGCAGAGTAGAATAGGACCACTCCTAGTCTTCCCATGGAGGTCGTAAGAGGCGACTTAGGAAATACAAGCTAAACAAAGCTTCATTCCGCTCGTGGAGCCGATCTGAGGCAGGCGCGTACATCGTTTTTATTATCCTTTGCTTTTAAATCATTGTAAATCATTGTAGACTTTTAGTACGTAATCATTAAGCTTAAAGTACTGTGGCATACTCATCTCGCTGATTCACCGCTTGACCATCACTACTGCTTATTCCGCGTGTGGGTGCAATTCTCGAAAGAGATAGCATAGTGTGATACTCCGTGTATTAAGTCGTGCAAGAGTGAGACGGCCGGTCGCTGGTCAGCTGTTCAAATACGTCATTAAGACTCCGTTACTATACCATGCAGCGATCGCCACCGTACGAAAAATTATGCTCATCGAATCCAGATCTACCGACTATGGCTGTCCCAAACCAGCAAAAAATGGATTCTTTTGTAAGTTTTCGTAAACGAAAACACGAAATCGATGCAGACATACTTCATATTATCGAGGACAAGATAAATGCACAAGTCAATTCCTGGAGACAGAGCCTGGATTCCACAATTACCGCCACAATTACCAGTGCCGTGAACGGTGTACTGGAAAAAGCACTATCCGACTTAAAATCCTCAATTAATGACACTCTACAGAAATATGGGGCTCGCATCGACGACATTCAGGAATCGGTCTCGTACGTGAGCAACAGGCAGGATGTGTTCGAAGCACGGTTAAAAGAGCTGGAAAATAGGTCTACCGTGTGTACAGAAAAAACTGGCCAGATTTCTGTGTTAGAAAATAAGATTGAGTCCTTGGAACAACAGGCGCGCCAGTGCAACATTGAGATAACTAACCTTCCTGAACACAGGAACGAGGATCTGGTATCATTGCTGGATAAAATAGGAACAATCATTAAGCACCCTATTCGGGCTAAGGATATCGTCTCCGTGCACAGGGTACCGCATTATGATCAGAAAAACCCCCACCCGAAGAATGTGGTTGTAAGGCTGACGTCCAGGATCCTACGGGATAACATAATCACTGCGGCTAGGGCAGCTAAGGGCATAACATCCGACTTGTTATATATTTCAGGCAAATCTCATAACATATACATAAACGAGCACCTCACTCCTCGTAATAAACTATTATTTCGTTTGTGTCGTGAAGCAGCAAAAAAATATAATTATAAATATGTATGGATCAAACACGGCTCAGTGCTCGTTCGTAAAAATGATACATCCGCCATATTTGCGGTACGTTCAGCGCAGGACATCGATAGCAAATTTAAATTGTAATTTTGGGTCACCCAATTTATTGGGTTATTTCATGTTTAAAGCAAAAAGTTATGAATCTGTTTGTTTCCTAATCTATAATCTCGTATCAGAATACAACTTTCTACCATACGTTAAACTTTATTGTGTGTCAGATAGCCTTTTCCTATATATCCAAGGATTTTATGGCCTTAAATGTTTTAAACTTTATTTGGCTGTGTTCGTTGGTTTTGTCATTGTGGCTTACTTGTATTTTGTGTATAATATTCGAATAAATTTAACAATAAATACGACAAAAAAACCTGTTCAATTTAAAATACACACCTTACCTACAGTTTATTTATCTCAATCTTTGTTAAAACCCTACTATTTAAATGTAACTACTTATATATACTTAAGATACATGTACCTGCTATTTTTCCTATTTACCTATTTGCTATGTATACCATTTTACAAACTCGCCGTAATCCTTATTTTTAGTAGTATGCGCAGGGCCCATGTAAGGTGTTATGAATCATATTTGCAGTTAATACTTATAGTAATACTGTTTAACTTGTATACAGTCGATTATGGATAGTAACAATCTATCGATATATTACCAAAACTGTCAAGGTACGAAAACTAAGCTGCATACATTATACTTAAACATCTTGTCCCATACTTACGATATCATAATTTTAACCGAGACCTGGCTTAACTCAAATATATTAGATAATGAATTCATAGATAATAGGTATCAAGTATTTCGCTCGGACCGCGATCGCCAAGCCACGGGGCGCAAGGACGGCGGGGGCGTGTTGGTGGCCGTGCTGCGCGGCCTGCTCGCGGATGACTGCACCGACTGCCCGCCCCCCGCGCGACCCTACGGAAGCGCAGACATTCCTCCACTGGTTGATCACTTAATATTGAATATACGTATAGCTAATCGTAATTGCTTATTAGCGGCAGTTTACATTCCTCCGGGACAAGGATTTGATACATACGATATACTTCTTAATAAGTTAAATAATTACTTACACAGTAACTCCTCTTACTTTATGATGGTAGGCGACTTCAATCTTCCTAAACTCAAATGGAAACGTACTGGTCCACTTCTACAGCCTATCATGGATTCACATGCAACGCATTCTTGTTTATTAAATTTTATGGCGATGCATAACTGCCACCAATTAAACTATATATTAAATAACTCTAACAATATTCTAGATCTATTTATAACCAATTGCATTGAATGTTGCCTTTCTGCTTTACATCAGTCTCCCTTAGTTCCTTTGCACGCCGATCATCCCCCTTTTCACGCATTGCTCCCTACTAGTTCTACAATTATATACATGCCGCGTACGTCTCGCTTGAAATATTGCTACAGAAATGCTGACTTTGAGAAAGTATGCAATGAAATTATAGAAATAAATTGGACCGAGCTGTTTTCTACTCTTGACGCGGAACAGGCTGTTAATTGCTTCTATGAAGAAATATATAAAATTATTAAAAAATATATCCCAGTCAAGATAGTAAAACCCTCCTCATATCCCCGTTGGTTTACTTCTGAATTAATCCACTTATATAAGAAAAAAAACAAATTGTGGGTTCAAATGAAAAAGTTTAATAGCGAATCTAACTATAACATTTACTCCATATACCGCAAAAAATTCAAAGAAGCTGCTAAACGGTGTTATAATAAATACTTAAATAATCTTGAGCGTAATCTTAAGAATAATTCAAATTTATTTTGGTCATATATAAAAAATAAAAAAAATAAAACTGACATACCTAATGCTATTAACTACAAAAACGAATCCGCAAATACTCCCACTGGTATATGCAATTTATTTTCAAATTATTTTCGGTCGGTATTTGAACCGTCTTCGTTAACGGACAATTTTGATATTAACGATATTCACTTTGACAATAATAATACTCCTGACGCGTGCATTACCGATTTAATTATAGATCAGCACGAAGTTCAAAAAGTTCTTAAAAAACTAGATGCTACTAAAAGCGCAGGACTAGACGGTATTGATTCGTATTTCCTCAAAAGTACAGCTGAGGCCATCGCCAAACCACTTTGCATTCTCTTCAACAAATGTTTGCATGAAGGAGTATTTCCTAACATCTGGAAAATGGCGAGAATACATCCAGTTCACAAAGGCGGGTCCAAAAAGGATGTTGAGAATTTTAGGCCTATATCCATATTGTCTATCATGTCGAGGGTTTTCGAAGACTTGGTCCATGATACTGTTTACTGCTGTATTCAAAGCAACATCTCCCAACATCAGCATGGCTTCGTAAGACATCGCTCTACTGTTACTAACATGCTGGTATACACGACATTTTTATTTAAGTCTCTAGACGCAAATATACAGGTAGACAGTGCTTACACAGACTTCCGTAAAGCTTTCGATAGGGTGGATCATAAAATACTTCTCGAAAAAATTGCCTACAATGGTATTAGAGGTAACCTTTGGCGTTGGTTCAAGTCATACATCACAAATAGAACTCAAAAAGTAGTCATTAATACATATGAATCTGAATGTTTACTTGTTACTTCCGGGGTGCCCCAAGGATCCATTTTGGGGCCTTTGTTGTTTGTGCTTTTCATTAACGACGTTGGAGACTGCTTTAAACATTGTAATTTTCTTCTTTACGCGGATGACTTAAAAATCTACAGCGCCATTGAAGACAATAATGATCATGTCAAGTTTCAGGAGGATTTAAGTCGCTTTTCATTATATTGTACTGAAAATAAACTCGAACTTAGCTTGAGCAAATGTAAAATAATCACATTTACAAAAAAAAGGCACGTCAGTCATTTTTCATATTCTGTATGTGGTTCTATCATTGAAAGAGATACCAATGTCAGGGACCTTGGAATCATTCTCGATTCAAAGCTTCACTTAGATATGCATATTGAATCCATAATCAATAAAGCTTTCAAGATGTACGGCTTTGTCATGCGGTCATCTTTAGTATTCAAACAACCAGCTACATTTCTTAGCCTGTATAAATCGCTTGTTAGATCTCAGTTAGAATACGCAGCTGCTATATGGAACCCATTTTATCAGAAGTATGCGGATGAGTTAGAGATGGTTCAAAAAAAATTCTTGCGCTGTATGCAGTTTAGGTGTGGTAAAAGACGTCTATCCTATATCGACCTCCTCAAGGAGTATAAGCTTTTAGACTTGAAATCAAGACGAACACAGCTAGAAGCGATGTTGTTGTATGACATTCTCCATAACCGATATGACTGTATCGATATTATTAATGAGATTTATCTCAAAGTTCCAACTAAAAGCAATTTGCGATCGTCTCGTTCTCTGGATCTATTCTGGACTAATACATGTCGTACTAACGCCGGACTTAGATGTCCTCTGACTCGAATGGTTATGTCATACAACAAATCGTTTCAACACCTCGACATATATGATTTAAAATATGCCTCCTATAAGAAAGGTGTATTCGAAACATTGCATAATTTAACTGACGATAATAGGTAGGTTTGGATTACAGCAGGTTTATATTTTCCTTTCCCATATATGATGCTCGAAATTATTAACTTTCATATAATTAAAACGTTTCATTGCGAATAATATAAAATGTGTATACGTTATAATCAAAATTAATAACCACTTTTTTTTTTTTGTATGTTATCTGCCTAGATTCTTGCTTTCCACAACTTGTAATTAACTATTTACTCAATTTGTGACCATCTCCGCTGAGTCCATAGTAATATTTAACTAGTTATAAGTTTCTTTATTGTTTTGCTACTGTGAACTTGTTTGTGGTCCATGTTAATAAATAAAAAAAAAAAAAAAAAAAAAAAAAAGCTCATAAACATCAATGAGACCTCTCCAACCCGTCTGGCCAGCGAGGAGAGTGTAGGCCAAATCCTCTGTCTGCTCTGGCCAATTATAGCTCCGGTAGTACAGAGAGGGTCATGCTCCTGCAATGGAGACTAAAAAGACCTGATGATGATGACCTTTTTGCCCAGTTTTTTATCTTCATAATTAAAAATATCTTACATTAAAAACAAATAGTCACTGTAAAATAATTTTGTCAGGAAGTTTGTATTAGACGGCAACACTGTGCGTCGCTCGTCGTTTCGCACGTCGCAAGCAAACTGTTTATTGAACGTGATTATCGGCTTGTTGCGATGCTGAATATCTGATGCATTTCAGAACGATAGAGCAGAGGTCAACCTATACAATTATATGCTCTTGAATGCTTTCTAGGGTTCCGAACCCATAGGGTAAAAGCGGGATCCTATTAATATGGCTCCACAGTCTGTCTGTCCGACTATCACCAGGCTGTATCTCATGAACCGTGATAGACAGTTGACATTTTCACAGATGATGTTATTCTATTGCCGATTTAACAACAAGTACTAAATGACAGAATAAAATATTTTTTTAACGGGGCTCCCTTACAACATTTCGTAAACATGCTCGATATTGTTAACGGCAACAGGTAGGTGCTTCAAATATCTACAGAATATTTAGTTATATTATTCGCATTAAAAATAATATTTAAGGGGGCTCCCATACAACTGACATGATTTTTCTGCCGTATTTATAGAATGGTACGGAACCCTTCGTGCAGGAGTCCGACTCACACTTGGCCGATTTTTTATTATAATAACCTCTTATAAAGCATGACTATCTTTGTTGCTCAATGGTACCACAAGTGCCTTTAAATTGCGGTTCGATCCCCGGCCAGGTAATGATGGAAAAACCGGCCAAGTGTTTATCGGACTCGCGCACGAAGGTTTCCGTACATTAATTATAATTATTTTGAATTTATTAAAAATATTTTATTCTATAATGTAACTCTTAAACGATCTTTTAGACTTACTCCACACATACTTCTTAATGCTTGCATTTCAACAGAATTTATTCTGCTTTCATTCTTTTTTTTGTCATACCCAACTTTCATTACTATACATCAGAGTTGGCAACAACACTCCATTTCCTTTCTGCTATTCATAATAGAATAATAAATAAATACCTTACCGTTTATTGCTGTTTTTTACCTGTTTCTTTCTGTTTTTTAAACAAATAAATATCTTACCTATTTAAAAAATTACCTGCAGAAACCCTTTTTTCTATATCACTTTCGTGCTTTCCTATTTCTCGTAAATACACACGAAATCTCAATTTATGAAAATATTACATCCCGTTGTACTTTTATCCTGTTCAAAAACAATGACTTTCGTCTTACTTACATTCACTTTCATGCCTTTCTTCCTTAGTGCATCATTCATAACTGTTACCGTCTTCTGTAAGTCCTCCTCTGACGACGCAAGTATTACTTGGTCGTCGGCATACAGGAGGCATTTGATAAGTAACTCATTCATTCTTATACAACATTCAACTTCTTTAAAACTTTTCAAACAACTGTCAATTTAAAGGTTAATGAAAAATAGCTAGGGCGAAGCTACACATTCTTTTCTAACACCTTTCTCAATGCTAAACTAACTAGTCTGTGTAATCCGTGTTTATTCTAACGCAAGCGCTGGAATACTTATAGAGGGATTTCAGTGCTCGTATCAGACGTCTCATACGCGGACAGCGTTGACCACAACTCATTCCTCACCACTCTGTCATAGGCCTTTTCGGTCGGCGAAAACGCAATACACTTTTTGTCCTTTGGCCAAAAAATTATCTAGTATGCATCACAAGGAAAAGACCTGATCTGTACATCCCGGCCCTTTTCTGAATCCCGCCTGTACATCCCATATCTTGTTCTCAGGAGAAAAAACTGAATAAGATGGTAGTTAAAACTCATTTTGGCCAAAATGGTGGTCACGCCTTTTGAGCCGCAACTTATCGATATGTATAAAATATATGACGCTTGTAACCAGTGGTATAATAAACAGTACTTACTTAAACTCCCTTTATGATTTGCTTAAAAGATAAATCACGACAACGTTACAGTACAGCTTTTATTAAAACATGGTTCTTCAACATTTCTAAAATTAGGTTTTGCAAGAAATACCTCTATTTGTGCGAGGTCAACATTTCAGCCGATTGATCTCGGAGACAATAAAGAACAAAGGTTTGTTTGTTACGTTGAAATTCCGCTGGAACATTCCTGATATTATTGTGAAATGCGATATTTCTGTAATCCACGGTGCTTTGAAATAACAAGCCGACAGAAGCGTGCAATTCTATATTTGCGGCGTTTTTCGCTTCGCGGCTCGCTGCCTCTGGGTTCCTAAGTTTCAGATCTGAGGAAATACAATTTATGCAATGTTATTATCCGAGTGAGTGCACAAACGAATCGACGAAACCGTGCCATATGTGTGCGCCATAAGGCTATGTTTATATATAATCCCAATGTATGTTATCGCCATGGGCTAAAAGGTCCCATACAAGAATCGTAGTTTATTGCCGATTTCTTAAAAAAAAGTTTTATCGTCTCGGTTCTCTCAAAGGGTTTTATTTACACTACAGATAAGTAAGAACAATAGTGATCGTTTAAGAAAAGTGTCAAGGAAGAGACATCATGCAACATCAGAAATGCGGTTTTGTGGCGTTATGTTTAATAAAACACAGAACTGTTGAACGACTGGAAACGGCTTAACGAGATTTGTGTTTTCAAAATATTGTCACTGTGAAAAAAAAAGCTCGGTACAAATCCTTTTCGCATACTCACGATCCTTCTGTTCGATCTTCGGCTAGATTATTCCAGTTCTTTTGGAATTTGTCGAGTTTGTCTCGCCATCGCATTCTCGGCTTACCAGGTCTTCTTTTCAAAGTTGGGACCCAGCAAGTGGTGGTCGTTGCTGAGGAGTAGTTTGGCCGACGTTGTACGTGTCCAGCTCAGTCCCACTTCAGCTGGGTAACCTTCAGAGCTACATACACGATTTCCCATTCGAGAGCGCAGTTCGGTGTTACGGATTTTGTCCATTAACCTGACATCCAGTATGCTACGCTCCATCGCACGCTGGCAAACCTTAAGCTTGGCCTTTTGGATCTTAGTCAGAGACCAAGTTTGTGCGCCATAGGTCAATATAGGGAGGACGCAGGTGTCCCTTTCTAGAGAAAGTGGAAGTTGCCCGTTAAATATTGAACCCATAGACCATTAACCTTTCCTTGCATTGTCAGTTCTTCTTGTGACTTTTTATTTTGTCGATTTATTAAATGTAGTACATTTTATATAGTACATTTGAAATTTCTCTTTTGTATATGTGCAATAAAGAGTATGCAAACAAACAAACACAACACATCGTTTCATAGCTTCGCTACACAGCGCATGTTTGGTGTGAATACAGCCCAAATGCGACAGTTCCGGAGCGTGGGAGCGTGTGACAATACTGTCGGCCTTTGCATCGCCCGAAATGAATTTAAACTGTGTCCGACGAACGGCTGGCCGTCGGCCGGCATTCCGGCGAGGCAAGTCGCGTGCGAGGCTGTCGCTTTGAAATCTCGCGGCCGCAACGCGGGCGATGCGCGGAATGCCTCTACATGCCTTCGCCGGCACCGCGAGGCTCATTTTATGTCGAGTCACGCTGCTGAAGCAATCGAGGTTCTGAATCTTTTCATGTTACATTTTATCACATTCTTCCTTATCTTATTTGGCTTTAATATATTTTTAACTCATACACCGGCACTGAACCAGACGCAATAAAGAGTAGACAAGTAGAACTTAATGTCTACAGGCGGGATGTCCCAGAAAGCATAAAGTATGTGCTTTGAAAAACTTACTATCTGCTCTTCAGGGGTATGACAAGTAAAACATTAATAGAGTTTTTACAAAATAAATAAATAAATAAATATACAAGAGATTCCTACGTTATGGGAAACATTTGTTCTTTCGTACCTTCAAAAGTTGTTTTTGTTTAACAAAACATGTCTGCAAATAACAGAATATAGGTTTCAGTATCTGTGTGTGAGGAATACAAGCATTTCTGGCTGTCAGCCGCACAATAATTTCAACCGGCGGCGATCCACCGAATACTGCATGTAAACGAGGAAGGAGTAATTACTTAAACACCGGGAAATTAAATGAAGCAGAGTCAGCTAGTGCTAGTGTAGCGTTGCGGTTTGAATAGGATCAAACTGATGGGAAGAGCAGCGAAAACCTTAACACAATTTCGATAAGCAGACACTGGTCTCTCAAACTATTTGTACTAAGTCTTGTGGGAGTTACAATACTGAATTAGTTCGAGTTAATAAATCAATTACAGAAAAGCTTAATATTTTAGTTTTCAAAGATAGACAAAGAATCGGCATACCATATATGGACATAGACTGGCTTAGGAATGAAATATTAAAGGCAGATTATATTTTCTCAATATTCTCTCCCTTCATTATATAATTAAGGTTTCACGCACGGTTTATTCATCGGATTCGCTGAGTAGTTTTGGTCTATTACGAAGACCACCATCGGGGCGAGTGTTAGGGGTGGCGACATGACGGTTTCGCTTACCTCAAAGCATAAGCTTCGAGATAACGTCTGGTGGAAGCAATGCCGGAATTTCGGCGGATGTTGCCTGTGGTGTGTCTTCATCGTTTTCTGAGTCTAGTTTAATGAGAACAATATTTTGAACCGAGCTAACTGTGTCGATACCTTTTATTGCATTGCTATCAGAGTTTACCAAAGTTAGATGAAGTATTGATTTCCAAGTGGCAGGTAGCGTCCACCACCATCTCGATTGAAATTCAGACGCTTAGTAATTTCTCTCAAATAAATCATATATTTGCGCCGTTCAAAGTGCAAAAGGTCAAAGTCAAAGTCAAAGATTTTTATTCAAAATTGGATATATGTATCTCTTTTTGAACGTCATATTTGTATTTGTTATATTTTGTTAAATTTATGCAAAATCGAAATACTACTAGCGTTTCGGATCGACCACTGGTGAGAAGAATACGCCAGAAGAAACTCAATCCAGACTGGAACAGAAGACAGAAGACAGAAAAATGGACAGAAAGTCTTTTGAATGTACATTGAAATGTGGAATGAATGTACATTCATTCCACGGCTCATTGCCGATGTGGGCGCTGAGTGTTGTTTGTTGGCTGCTTTTTTGCTCCGCTCATAAGTATTGCTATCCAGTAAAGAAATACAGTCAGCATTTTTGGCACTATGCCACATGGACAGACCCTTTTGAGCTATTAGTGATGTTATAATTATGTATATAAACGGGACTTAGCACGAACCTTTTTATTATTTGTTTCCGTTGACGTTTCAATGGAGTCATATCCATCGTAGTCACAACGAGACTAGAATACTGCGGTGATATCTTGTGGTGGTGGACGCACTTTCACTAATAATTTTGATAAATTCGCTACCCACATAAAATAAATAAAGGTTCGGGTTAAGTTCCGTCTATATACATCAATGTGTGTTTAAAGAGCGAATGTTTAAAAAATAATATATATAATATATATAACTATGTACCTGTTAATAAATTTATGTATCTGTTAACGGCTTTAAAGATTTAAATTACCTACTCGATTATTCTATTTTTTTACAAGTACCTACAAATACAAAAATAAAATAAGTTTTTTTTTTATTTAATTCTAATTACACAAATAGTTTAACCAGAAATGGTACCCCTTTGTCTGGTCTCGTCGAAATTTTCACTAAGCCATCGCTGTCCGTTCTAAGCGGTCGGGCCCGGCTCGCGGCGCTTCACTCGCAGTCGCAGCGCGGCCGGTGTTAGTGCTCCTTACAATAATGGCTCCTTCCTAGCTCACTCAAATGCGGTATTAGCTGGATAGCCGCCGCCGCCGCCAGAACTCATTGTGCAGCTATTCGTCCAAGGCAGCTGACGACTCAGACATCCGTGTATATTCAATTACAGACGCCCATATCCCGTTACTTGTGTGCATACGTGGTTATATACTTCTAAGGATGGAAATGTTTTACGCAGCTTAATGAAAATATCTACGTCTGAGAGAGTAGCGGTACAAGTATTGTTTCACTTGCAATAAGTAGGAATATTTTCGTTATCTACGATTATTTTTATATTTGCGTCTTAGTTTTATCATATAGTGTAGGCAGTGCCAGAGATTGCGGATATTTAAAGGAATCCGTCAGGCATCTAGAAAACAAGGAGATTTATCATGATTATAAAAAAAAATAAAAAAAAAATATTTTAATGCGTATTTGTTTAATTAAACTGACGTAACACAACCATTATTACGAGTGATATGAGTATGGGTTTATACTTCATCCGAAAGTCTTTCACTGGGCGAATGTCAACCAATTACCATCAGGTGACCCGCTTGCTCTCTGCCAACTTATGAAAATAAAAACCGTATCGCGCAAACAATGTCGTTCGGGAGTTCTTGGCGGGAATTTCGGCGGACTGCACAGCTTGTGTTTTGGATTGTTTTATAAATTGTTTCTAGTGGACTTTATAATGTAAAATCGGTTTAATTTGGTGTTATAATTGCCCATGTTTATGAACAATGTGTGGAATAACTGAAATTGACTGTCACAGTACAGATGTAGTGAGATTTACTTAGCGAGCTGGTGGTTATCCGCCTCGCCTCGTTGCGTCGTCTTTGATCAAGCCGGTGGTTTCGTGGGAATTGTCGCCAGGGGCTCCATAGAATCAATGAAATGAACTACGTCATCGTTTTATTGATAGCAGACTTAGAAAAAGCGCGTACACTTGATATTGGCTAAATACGTAATGCGTGAAAGAAAGATGAAAAATGTGGCTCGGACCTGCCGTTTTTTTATCAAAGACCTTTGTTCTCAGTCTTTGTTCTGAGTAGATTTTATTTTCAAAGATAAGTGTATAGAAACTACTTCTTTTTAATTTAATTCTCATTTCTCTGTGCCAACAATAAAGCGAAGAAACCATTTCTTTGAACAAAGCAAAAAGATCCGATAATTAATAGAGTGAATAGCATTTATTATTTCAGAAACAAATCAACCAATAAACCAAAAGTTGCCGAGTCTCAATGTCTTCTGAGCGAGACTAAGGAACTTCCGATTGTAGTGAAACTGAAAGTATTCTCGAAGCCAGTCCCCGTCGGGCGGCGGGGCAAAGCATGGAAGTGTTGATGAGCTGAATTGTTTTATTAGGATTGAAAAAAATATTGAGTGAGTCAATAAAGTAATCGAACAAAAATTCTATGTAATCATCGGTCTTGTCACAAAAAAAACAACGTCTTACTAATTTTCGATCAGGTCACGCGGCCTGACTCGAGTTTAACATTTTTTACCCATTCCAGAAACTGCACAACGCCACTAAAGAAGTTTTCACATCAAAATCCCACGAGAATGGTAAGTAATGTGTGTGTAGAGGAGTAGAGCCGGACAGCCGGCAGCGCGACAAACGGACATATGAAAGTCTTTTTGTACCTAAGATGTATCACGCTCTCTCGGCAGTGACAGATAATTTTTCGTTATCAATTACTATTCGAACAAACGGATTTACTCGCGTATTATTATTCGGTATCGCCGAAAAGTTTCAGACAGGTCAGATGGCTGTTTTAGGGGCGAGGGTGGCGGACGTCGCGACTCGGCAGTTCCTCGAACCTTTACTCGAGAGTACTTTAGTGGTCATCTGAATTGGCTGTACCTGTCGGCGATAACGACTAACATTACGTGAATGAAACCTATTTTATAATAAAAATGATGTCTCGTAACTATTAATAATATTAATATAATCAAAGTAATCATCAGGTCCTTTTTTGTCTCCACTACAGGAGCACGACCCTCTCTGTACTACTAGGGTCATACTTGGCCAGAGCAGCCAGAGGACTTGGCCTACACTCTCCACGCTGGCCAGACGGGTTGGAGAGGTGACTTAGATGTTTATAAGCTTTGTTTAGCTTGTATTTCCTAAGTCGCCTTCTACGACATCCACGGGAAGACTTGGAGTGGTCCTATTCTACTCTGCCGGATACCACACGGCTAAAAAGGACCTGATGATGATGATGATGAATCAAAGTAAAAGTATAAATGAATTTACTCCGTATATATTGCTTACAAAGAATTCAACTTGAATTGACATTTCTCTTCTTTGCCACGCCGCTCACCGCCCCGCTCGCCGCGCTGCCCAGATTTTCATTTGTTAATAGAATGAATCGCAAAGCAGCGTCTAATACCCGTCACGTTTATTTTATTCGTTTAAAAATTATTTGAGTCGAAGGAAGTTCCGTGTCCGCCAAGGAAACTATAACTGACAGAAGTCAAAGTCAAAGTCAAAGTCAAAGATTTTTATTCAAAATTGGATACATGTATCTCTTTTTGAACGTCATATTTTTATTTCTTATATATTTTTTTATATATGCAAAATTGAAATACTACTAGCGTTTCGGAACGACCACTGGTGAGAAGAATACGCCGAAAGAAACTCAATCCAGCCTTGGTCCCTACGTGCCTGAAGGGCTCTGAATACATTGTTAACATTAAATACAATTTTTCATACTATAGATTAATTTTAACATTTAATAATTGTTAACATTAAATAAATTTATATAAATTTCCACGCATTTTTATCAGTAATATAATCATCAATGCAGTAATAAGCCTTTTTTATTAACTGGTTTTTTACAATCGTTTTGAACTTAAGTAAAGGCAGACCTAATATTTCTGCAGGAATTTTATTATAGAAGCGTACTCCTAAACCCAAAAATGAATTCATAGTTTTCTGCAATCGCAATACTGGTGTAGCTAATTTATTTTTATTTCTCGTGTTTCGGTCATGGACATCACTATTTTTCTTATATAAATCAAGATTATAGCGCACAAACATAATATTCGCAAATATGTACTGAGAAGGTAAAGTTAAAATATTTATATCTTTAAACAATTCTCTAAGAGATTCTCTAGCACCAAGTTTATATATAGATCTAATAGCGCGTTTCTGCAGGACAAATATGGTGTTTACTTCTGCAGCGTTACCCCATAGTAAAATCGCATAAGACATAACACTATGAAAGTAACTGAAATATACCAAACGCGCAGTATCAACATCAGTCAGTTGTCTAATTCTCCTGACAGCATAAGCTGCAGAACTAAGTTTACCCGCTAACGTAGTAATATGGGCACCCCATTGAAGCCCGGCATCAAGAGTTATTCCAAGAAATGTTGTTTTATCAGTTAAATCTAGTGGTTCATTATCCATTACTATTTGTGTTGGAATTTTTGTAACATTTGGTAAGCAAAATTTAATACATTTCGTTTTCTTAGCGTTCAACAATAGATTGTTCGCTGTGAACCAATCCAACACTTGAGCTAAAGTACTATTAACCACGTCAAAAGAATTAGTTTGTCTATCAATTTTGAAGACAAGAGAAGTGTCATCGGCAAATAGTACAGCCTTACATGTATTGACACAGTAAGGTAGGTCATTGATGTAAATGAGGAATAACAGAGGCCCTAGGATAGAGCCCTGGGGTACGCCCATCTTAACCGATGATCCGGAGGATTGTACCCTATCTAAACTAACTTTTTGAGTTCGGCCACTTAAATAAGATTCAAGTAAATCGCGAGATTTACCTTTTATTCCATAGTGCTCCAGCTTGGAGAGAAGGGTATTGTGGTCTACGCAATCAAAGGCTTTGGAAAGATCACAAAAAACACCAATAGCATTTTGTTTTCCCTCCCAAGCATCATATATGTATTTCAACAGAGCTACACCCGCGTCTGTAGTTGACCGACCCTTTGTAAATCCATACTGTTCACGATGGAAAAGGCTATTTATGTTAAAAAAAGCTAATAACTGATTAAAAATCATTTTTTCAAATATTTTACTAAGAGCTGGCAGAATAGAAATGGGACGGTAATTAGTGGGATCATTTTTATCGCCAGATTTGTACAAAGGAATGACTTTACTTAACTTCATCAAGTCAGGAAATGTCCCAGTATCTACACACTTATTAAATATAGAAGCTAAATATGGTGCAATTACTTCAATGATGTTACTAATGACAGCTACAGAGATATCCCACAAATCTCCAGTTTTCTTATTGTTAAAAGTCTTAAATGTATCAATTATTATTTGAGGTGTTACATGTTGAAATATTAAATGATTGTTACATTCTGGTATACAGCTTGTTAATAGTTTTTTAGATTCCTCAGATGATGAACGTAAGGAGGCAGTAGTATTTACGGGAATGTTAGTAAAGAAATCTTCGAAATATTTTGCGACGTCTTCATTAGTACTGAGGATCTTGTTATCTACTTTTAATTCTATTTTGTTGTCACGATTTTTAGTTTTCCCGGTTTCCATGTTAATAATTTTCCAAGTGGTCTTTATCTTATCATGAGAATCTAGAATAGCTTTTCTTGTATATAAAGATTTTGCGCACAGGCACGCCTTTTTAAAAACCTTAGAGTAAGTTCTAACATAATTAATAAATTCAGTATTTTTATTGTAAGCTTTCATAGCTAATAATTCGTATAACCTGTTTCTACTAACGTAAATACCAGTTGTAGCCCATTCACTAAATTTTTTACCGATACGTTTAGTACATTTTTTAATTTTGAATGTATTGTTGAATTCCGATTCAATAATACCAAACATTTTATTATATAGAGCATCCGGATCATCTCTAGTTTCTTCAATTAGGGGCATTTTTTGAGATATTTTTTTCTTAAATACATTTATTTTAGCTTTGGTTATAGATCTAAAGGTTAATTTTGGTAAGTCTACTTCTACATCATTTATAAGTTTTACAAACTGACCGTAGTGATCCGAGGTTAGATTTTTAGTTATATATTTGTCAACAGCAGTGCAATTGCAGAAAACATTATCTATGCACGTTGCAGAATCTTCAGTAACTCTAGTTGGTTCCAAAAACAAATTAACCAAATCAAATGATTTAAAGACATTTAAAAATCGAACACTTTCAGTTGTTGTAACTAACAAATCAACATTAAAGTCACCGCACACTATAATATTTTTGCGACAACAACATAATTTTCTCAAGACATCTTCAATAACTGATTCTAAAGTATTATAATCTGATCTTGGGGGTCTGTATACACATACTATAATATAATTCCCTAGTTCGATACATGACAGCTCAACATTACAATCTACCGAAAGACTAACAATATCCTTACGTTCTTTACATTTTACGTCACTTCGAGTTAGAATTAAGCTACCGCCTTTCTCTCTAGTCTCTCGGGTGTAAGAGCTTGTCAATAAATAATTTTCTACATTGAACTGTTGCTGGTGCGACTGCATAAAATGTTCAGTCACACAAACTACATGCAAATCTTTACTGTTTATAAATTGCTAGTCAGGCCTTGGACATTCTGATGAAAAATATTTAATTCTTTAGCCTCGACTGTTGTCTTATTAATTAGTTTAAATCAGACTGAGGATTTTGTATTTTAGGTATATCATTAGTTGCAATACCTGTGTCAAATTTAAAATTATTTGCAGTTGTACTACATACAACAGAAGTTTGTAAATTAAAAGCTACTACTGTAGCTATTTGTCTTTTAAAATTAAAAGGAAGATACATAGTATCGTTAGTCAACTTAAATCTACTTATAAACTTATTTATATCTAAATAAAAAATAAAATCGCCATGACGATACGTCATGTTGTACATATGTACATTTAAATTGTGTATGTGCTCGTTTCTTTTCCTATCTAAAGATTCCGAATACGGAAAGGCACATATCATAAATTTACATTGTGTTCTTTCATTTATATTAATTAATTTGTCCATACTTTGTTTAATATTCCTTTTTGATACAGAGGAACTGTCACCACATAATATTAATATTGTACAGTTTTCATCAAGACTGTCACAAGTAATACTGTTTACCAGGTCTAAATAAGAAGCGCCGGGTGTACATGTGTTGTAGACAGAACAGTTATGGTTGAGGTGACTCAAAATTATGCTACTAAGACCTTGACCTAATTTATCAGAGTATATAAATAATTTGTTACAAAACCTTTTTTTATTAAAACTATTTTCTATCGTACCTATCCTTGTTTCTAAGTTACATTTACCAGTATCACATTCTCTAGACTCGGGAACAATGGCTATTACAGGTGACATTGTAATTGCCGTTTCAGGAGTACTATAGCACTGCTGTTTTTGTAAGAGAGCATCATACCGCTCTTTATTATAGTGAGCTTCAGCCACAAATTCTTTGGCCTCTAAAATATATTTACTTATATCTTTTTGGGACAATTCATACATTTTTGATAAATTATTTAAGGACTGTTGCAATTCCGAGACCTGTGACTGCAACTCATGAATCTCGGTGTCATATATACGGCTAGCCATATAAAGGTCATCTTCACATGATCTAAGTTCCTTAGACAAACACAGTTTTTCCCTACTTAACTGCGCTAAAGATTTACATTTTTTTTGTTTAGATAATACTTTCTTAGTGCATTTTATTATTCTATTAATTTTTACATACTTTTTAATTTTATTATGACTATTTAAAATAAAATACTGTGACTGCGGAGTACTCGCAGGTATTTCCATGACCGGTCCCGAGCCACACTCCATGAGTTCGCTGTACAAATGAAGCGTTTTGTTACATATTTCGGCATCTTTTTGATCTTGTATCTCTAATGCAGATTTTTGTGCATCGTATAAGCTATGTTCTAACTCATTTATGCGACATAGGGCCCGTTCATGTACCATACGGCACTCGTTAGCTTGCTCTAAACATTCTTTCAACCTAAGGTTTTCTTCCAACAATTCTGTACTGTTATTGTGAAGACTTATACATTCATTTTTTAATTGACTATGGCAGACCACTATGACTGATAATAGTTAGACTAGTAGTAACAGATCTATCGAAGATGAGAAAATTTATATATATATATGCCATACGTATTTCAATGCCAATAAAATCATCTAGCTATTTACATTTTTTTCTGCCTCACCGCACCACGCAGATTTATTTGTTAATCCAGAAAGAATCGCGAAGCAACGCCTTATTCTTAGTATTGAATGGAATATTTAATATATTAGTTCGGAAGTTTATTTAAGCCAGAGCGAGTTCCGACCCTGCTAAAAGGACTGAAACTTCGTATTTTCGTGTATTAGTGACTTTCAGATAGAAACTAGAACAAAAATAAGTATTACGCTAGTGATTACTAGGGTAGTAATTTAACAGTTGTTTTTATCCCACAAAGTATATCTATACCTACCATAAAACTGTTAGAAAAATTTATTCACCATCATTTCGCACCGCTGACCGCCCCGCTCAATATTTGTATAAACTAAGGCGAGTTTCAAGACCGTTAAAAGAATTGAATGTATTATTTTTACATGTGTAAATGACAAACAAACCGAAACTAAGATAATAGTTACTAATCGATAAGGAACAAATCCATTTTCGCTACATACATCAACACATAAGATGGTGATCACAAAGAGTTCATTATACAATGTATCATTTATAACTCTTTCAATAATTTATTCGGTAACCTATCTTACTTTCTAAAGTTATATGTTCGCATTTCAATTGTTCGACCTCTCGAGCGAAGCGAGATTCAGTCCACAAATGGAACGAAGGACTGACTCAGCAAGTCTTTTCATGGAGCCGTCCATACAAAATTGCATGGTCAAGGAAGCATGCAGCACGCATGCATGTGCGGAAATGCTTGCCTGTTTTATAGTACACCGAAACTAGCCCGATGGCCAGTGCTCGTGAACATTATTAACACTTACTCATGTTAAGCAAACACGGGCGCAGCCCCAACTGTGACAGGTGACACCAATCACACAGATTGAGCTAGCCCCAAAGTAAGTTCGAGACTTATGTTAAGGGATACTAACTCAACGATACTTTATTTTATAACAAATATATATAAAGATAAACATCCAAGACCCAGGCCAATCTGAAAAAGATCTTTTTCCATCTTGACCTGACCAGGGATCGAACCCGGGCACCCCGGATCTAGCCAAAATAAAAATTTCTCGAGTTCGTGCTTGGGAAGGCACGTTAAAACGTTGGTACTGGCTGTCGTCATTGATGGCAGTTATTAAGCTATGTCAGATGCCTTTAGGCAGCTTGAAAATTCCGATATCAGTGTTAGCCACTTAAGCATATACACGAAAAAACCTAGAGTAGAAGTGATATGGGCTTCTATTATCATTAGGAGCTTAATGCAAAGTATAAATCTCGAATCATAAAATTTCAATCATTTGAAGTCTTCTCTTTAAGAAAATGTTAAACATGTTTTTAGTGCTTCAGTGTTCGTTGAGTGAGATGTCAAAACATATAATCCGAGAGCTGGTACCAATTTTTAAGTAGGTATTTAAGGCAAACTGAAAACTTGTCACATACCTCTCCTATTATACAGAATTGCAGACCTGGTAGGAAGAAAGTCCCATCAAAATGGTCTTTTTTCTAGTCTTATTTATTGTTAAGAATACCCTATTAAATTTCAATTTGCCTCAAATACATTTTATATACCTATTGTTTTTGCAAAATATTTTTGTACGCGTCTGGCAATGTTAAAACCCCAACTAGTTTAGTCTGGCTTATATGTTTTTTATTTTTACTTTTCTTTAAACATTAAACTCCAACATACAAATATTGCATATTGCCCGAATATTTATATTTTTTGAAAACAAAAAAAATATATTTTAAAACTAGTGGTTAAATATATAAAAAAACTAGGGGTTGATTTAGCCCCGCTACTCACCAGCCAGGTCTACAGTTTCGTGTTGGAGTAAAATAGGAGACAAGCTTTCAACTTGCCTCTAACACCTACTTAAAAATTGGTACCAGCTCTCCTACTGATATAGATATCAAAAAAAAAGCAATTCAAAATCTATATTCCTGAAATTTGTCACTTGTGTTTTCGGTAGAATAAAATTCTGAACAAAAATGGAACCATTTAAATCAAATAATAATCTAACAAAACAAAGTCTTATTTAAGACAGCCAATTCCTTCGCCGTCTTTGTGGCGCCACTGACCGCCCCGCTCGCCGCCCCGCTCGCCGCCCCGCCGCTACTTTCATTTGTTAATCCGGAGCGAATCGCTAAGCAGCGCCTAATCCTACGCGACGGCCGGGATGTTTATTTTATTCGTTTGGAAATTTATTTAAGCCGGAGTTGGTTTGATGCGGCCTAAGTTTTAAATAGAATTTGGAAGTTGAAATAAGTTGCGAGCACTCGGATCCCTCCGGCGGGAAATTAATATTACTTTTTAATCACGGCGTTCAATTCGCTAATTTATCTTATTTACGGGCCAAGCTTTGATGATCCTTAATGACCTCTGCGGCTCGGCGGTACCGAAAGTGCCTTTGAATCGCACAGGCCCGGGTTCGATCCCCGTTCAGGTCAAGGTGGAACATAGTCTTTCTCAGATTGGTGTGAATCATAGCTAACAGAATGTGTAGTCTAAATGCTTGATGTTTATCTATTTATAAATCTAATATAAAATAAAATATCGTTGAGTTAGTATCCCACGGCACATGTTAGGGGCTAACTCAATCTGCGTGCGTATTTTGTTTATTTAATTTGTAAATATTTAAATCCTGATCCAATAAGATAAGTAGTAGGGATAATTAATAGCAGTGGAGGCCATACAGGTTTGAAATCTTGCTTTTTGCGACGTGTATCTCTGAGTCTGTGCGTCAGTCTGACGCCAGGCTTCATTTTCATGTGATTTACATTGGTACTACATTACTTTTCAAGTTTATTACTTTGTGTGGTTTCCGGCACTAGCCGTGTGGTTTCCGGCAGATTAGAATAGGACCACTCCTAGTCTTCCTATGGACGTCGTAAGAGGCGACTTAGGAAATACAAGCAAAACGAAGCTCATAAATATCAATGACACCTCTCCTACCCGTCTGACCAGCGAGGAGAGTGTAGGCTAAACCTCTGTCTGCTCTGGCCATGTATGGTATATCCGGTGGTACAGAGAGGGTCGTGCTCCTGCAGTGGAGACTAAGAATGCTGTTTTCGCAAATTGTAATAATAAAATCATTTATTTCAGTCGTCAATTGTCCATATTGTAAATTGGACGATGGTATTTTGACAATATCCTTAGGAATTATGTCAATAGGCAATGCGCTGTTTCGATTCCCTTTTCCACATTCCCTTAACACGTTAACTGTGGTCTGTAGGTCTTGATCTTTGATAAATATTGATTATGTATGTATATAATATGTACTTACATATACTCGCTGGTATTTTAGATTATCGTTAACGATAAACACGATCAGGTAAGTAACTCGGTTACACTTGACAACGATATAACAAGTTAACAACTTTATGACATGACGCGGGATCGCAAAGCAATCACCGTAAGTTTGCGAGTGTGTGAGCAGATCATTGGTCGGGCTGTGGCGCACAGGACACATACGGATACTAAGCTTGTTAGTAGATGCTAAAAAAATAAATCCTATCCTATTTAGGATAGGATTTAGCTTTAGAAACAAAGTCACTTTCCCACTAATAATATTTTATTAGTGCGTAAAGTGACTTTTGTTTATTACCTTTGTTTCCTCAACTACTAAATCACAAAAGTTTACACATATCATAAAGTTTCTAGGGATGGACATGCAAGCGAAACCGCGGGTGATGGCTAGATCAATATAAATTGTGTATTATAATCATTATCATTTACCTTCAATGATTAACTTCTATTAAGCCCTTTATGTCTGCGACTATAGTACGACCTCTTTTCCTCTCATAAGCTAATATAAAATAAACTAAGCATAGAGGAATGCCTCTCATAGGCTTCTTGACAATATCAATTTATCCTAAATAAGAACTTCCCTGGTTTAGCATATTTAGCGTAAGATAAGTAAGAAAAAGATTTCCAAAATTATCTGACAAAGCGGAGTAATATACCAGCATAAATAAAAAGTAAATCATGTTTGTTTGCATAATCTGGGTTTTATAAAATATAGACATTAAATATAAGTTTCTTAGTATGAACCTAGATATGTTAAGAAAAATTTCATCAATAGTTTTTAATTATATGACATAAATTATGTATAGAATATTAAATGGCATTATGTCCACATTTTTAAAACTGTGCAATAAAGTTTAAATAAATAAATATAGAGGGTCGTGCTCCTGTAGTGGAGACTAAAAAGGACCTGATGATGATAATGATGATGAAATAAATATATAATTCCCTGGACTAATAAGAAAATGTCAACTTTAGAATTAATTATTATCTTTTCTATCACATATATTGTAAAGTCAATAATTTTACTCAGTTATATAAACTATACAATACTGATGATTTGATTTTAAAACTGAAAGCGTTATTTGCTAAAACTACGACTATTTCTATGATGAAGAGTAAAAATATCTCTTCAGAATAATTCGGGTTTCACATACAGTTATATTGTGTAGGCTTTGTCTATTTCTACTCCGTGTCAGTAATGAGAGACGAACTAATTATTAGTTCGTTGAACTTAATACATGATTATGATACGCAGCCTCCGATATAGAGTTCCGGGCGATCACATTATCAGCATCTCTCACTCTACTACTTGTGAGTTAGTTCACTTTGGGCCAGTGACTAGTAAAGACAACTTAATACGTAATTAAATAATAAAAAAATATACATAAGGAAAAATCACACAGATTGAGCTAGCCCCAAAGTAAGTTCGAGACTTGTGTTATGGGATACTAATTCAACGATACTATATTTTATGACAAATACCTACATCTATAGATAAACATCCAAGACCCAGGCCAATCTGAAAAATATCATTTACCATCTTGACCTGACCGGGGATCGAACCCGGGGCCCTCGTGTCGCAGGCTGGCGTGTTAATCACTGCGCCACGGAGCTCGCCATAATTATTATAAAGTAAACAGAACACTTAAAGAATGTCGAGTTTGGACGATCACATTATCAATGTCTCATATTCTACTCTCGTGGGTTCACTCACACAGAGCAAGTTATTGGTAGAAGCGATTTTAAACATTATTATGATACTTAACCTCAGATGTAAAGTTCAGGGGTGATCACATTATCAATGTCTCTTACTTACAAGTAGTAACTTGTGACTTGGGCTACTAACTGGTAGAGAAGGCTTATTAATACATGATTATGATACGGAGCCTCTGATGTAGAGTTCGTAAGCCAACTATCAACGTTTCCTACTCTATTACACGTGCATACACTGGTAGATATTTACGACATAAAACGGTTTTTTATTGTTCAATAGTGTGTCTTCTTTTAGAGTCGAAATAGTGCGCGAAATAGAGAAGGCGATGTCAAGCCAAATAATTATATTATAATAATATTATTCAAAGTTATGCGAGACATAATTAATATTAAACAAACGGGTTTACTCACGTATTGTTACCCGCTAACTTATTCAACGACACCGACTAACGATGCGTTAGTGAAACCGTTCGTTTTAACACCTGCCTGTGCGGGGCTTTTTAGACAAATCATAGGTTAAGTTGGTCTCAGCAAGTTGCGAACTTGTCACACGGTATTAACTCAATGATTCATCTCTCTCAATGATCTTCACTTGCTGTCCAAAAAAGGGAATCTTATTTTTGTATGTATATAAAAGTTTAAAGTATGTAAGTGAGTTGTTTTATTCAACTATAACTTCAAAATGGCTGGTGTTTCAAAGTGTTTGGACATATGAGATATCGTTAGAATTCTTACACAATCCGGAGTAACAAAAGCTGTATATTTTTAACAGAACAGTCGTGTTTTGCTGTTATTAAAAATACTTGTATAATAGGTAGAAAATTTATATCTTTAATAATCCAATATAAATAAATAAATATCAAGAACACTCGCCAATCCACGCGCCTAGTGCAAACCCTGTTTAATCAAAACTAAACATCGAGTGGCTGATGTAATGTGACACTTCCAAAGCCAAACAGATTACGTCGGGATGATTTTGCGTGAGACTTGGTCGTGACTCACCTCGGCGTTGCCTGACACATGAGCAAAATATAATACATTGTTTTTCGTTTGAGATTTCTTGTCCTACTCTGAATATTTCTCCCGGTTGCATCCTCAGTCACGATGCGGCACAGCTCGGGGTCCTCTATTATGACAGCATCCATGCTGTAATATGATTTGGTAAAGTTTTTACGGCCGGCCATCTGCCCGATGCTGACACTCTTTCAAGAGTTTCACAAGCGTAGACAAATACTTGTGAAAATAAAGCACACGTATTTGCTCGCGCTGTAGCTAGTGTTTTAACTGATAAGGCACGGAAGCTGTCCTGTCGTTTGAAACCGTTACTAGAAAAGGCGAGACTATCATTACAGTCTACCTAAGAAAATTTGCTTAAAAAGCCATAAAACTAAATCGCGTATGACTTTCAAAGCATTTTTTTCCATCATTCCGAACGCTTGTTTTCCTCGATAAATTAATAGACCAAAAGTTACTCTAGTCGTTTCAGATATTATTACCTGATGTTAAAGCTATAACATAGTCAAATTTCATCATAATCCATTGAATTTCAATTTATGTGAGTATAATAATTAGTAGGATGACCTCAAGAAGAGTTTCCAGAAATGGTTTACGTCAGATGGCAACACTAAGTCGTAGAGTATGATGGGCAGCTGTCATTGGATGACATGTGACAAGCAGCAGCGACTGGCGCATTATTGGCTAATAACAGCTTAACAGACACGAGGCCTGAGACCTGCTGATGCTGACGCTTATTTCAAAACACCCTCATTACATCCAAATTCACGCAAGGGTTGAGGCGTGCTTGAGTAAACTCACTACATCTAATCATACAAACTTCCTTATTCACAATGATTTTTATTCGTTTAACGATAGCATGAGAAAAGAAAATCGCGTTTCCTGGATAATACACCAACAATATTACTTACATTATTTTCGTCTATTACCCTTAAATACGATCATACAACGAAATACTCGCATCATATTTAAGCATATTTAATTAACATTTAAAAAGTACAAAATTCTTCTACGTTAAATGTTTCTGCCCGGTAAAATATAATCCTTGCGGAAACAAGCCAAAATAAAGGCATTATACGAGATGAAATTCACGTTTGCTACCATTACCGCCACCTGTCGGCAAAACGCCGTAAACCGAGAAAACTCGCGCCAGCCGATGCTAACGAATCCGCAAATCCTTACAATTCCAATGGCAAAAGAAATGCCTCAAATGAATTCTGAGGCGGAGCGTCTGTAAAGAACGTTGCCGGAAAACCGCATCGGATAAGTGCGATACACCGCAACACGGCGCGACACACCGCTACGCCCGCCGCGCGACACACCGCTACGCCGCGCGACACACCGCTACGCCGCGCGACACACCGCTATGCCACGCGTCACCACGTAACAAAATTCCCATGCTGCTCAAACAGTTTTATCAATAATCTTTTATAACAAGGGTCTCTTATTGAAATCTCAAAATGGGTTTTACGAGCGACGAAAATACATTTCTCGAATAGCTCCCCGAAATACTATTACACATAATTTGCACACTTCCGACTGAAATACGGGCGGAATCTTAAAGACGCCGCTCGCGTTTTTATTTGTCTAAGCGGATTACGTGATACTTCTGAAACTGAAGGACTAAGGCGCCATTTGTTCCTCTTTGCGGAAGAAATTTCAGCATTACTGGATAATTAAATATTGAAGTTCAAAAGACATTTTTTGGGTTTTCAGCAGCAGCGTCCGTGCTAGTCAGAGGCTGTTCAATCGAAAATTGAATTTCAATGTCACAACAGTGCAGATGTAAAAATCGGAGGCTCGGGCGATCGTTGGGGCGGCGCGCGCACCGGGGCGGGCGGGATCGGTGCGCGCGCCGCGTGCGCGGGCCTCGGGCGGCAGTGTCCCGGGACGGCCGCGGCGACTGCTCGTGTGGCGATGTCCTCCCCGCCGCTCCTCCCCCCATCGCCGACTCGCGCGTGACGTGTCGACTGTGACCGCAGTGAGTGTTGTGTGTGCGGGTCCGATTCCGCGGCGCGATGAGCGCGCGCCGCGACTAGCCCATGCGACTGGTCGCAACGACTCTCCGTATCTCCTGTAAGTTGTGTTTAAGTGACGTCGGCTTCGGCCGCAGTGATCTTGGTTGAGTGCTCGTCGGTTTGACGATTTGTTTTTACCCGCTGTATGTAGGTAAGTGAGTTTTGTTACCTGGCGACGTCAAACTGTATAATTTGTATTAATTTATTGACGAAACTTAACTGGGACGAAGTTGTAAGAACATAACTTTTGAATAACTAACAAAATATAGTTAATTCTTAGCCGTACTACTTTGTACATTAATCTGAATGAATAGAGTAAAAATATAGACCGAAAACGTTAAATATATTTTTTTACTAGAAGGAGATATTGTAAAAAAATCTCGTTTTGCGAACAACGTGTACTTATTAAATGACAAGTTTTATCATTTTAAGTCTCATTTATAAGGAAAGAGATAAAAACACTTCATAACACGCATTTGTCAATGTCACCGCACCGAAACTCAATACCTAATTTTATCACAAACAAATACAGATATATAAATCATCTCAGTATTATGTTTGTGATAGAAGGATTTCCGTCGTGACGCTTAAATCTGAAACTTAAAAACGTTACTTAATGTTTCAGTGGCAGTTTTTGCAATGCGATATATCTCCACTTCTACACACTTCTATAAGTCTCTCATTCTAAAAGAATACTTTAGTTATGTTTTGGATAACTTAAATAGTTTAGGAATGAAAAATAACTGTAGAATGTACCAACAGTTTCTTATTCCGTGCAGGTTGTAAAACCGATCAAGGGAATAAGCAAAATATTTTAAAATTAAAACAATGATGCGGCTTGCAGCCCGTTATTATATTAAATTCGTTTGATTTTAAATGTTCTTTTACATTTGATCGTCCACCATCACGCAAAACTAATTTTTGGTTCTTATAATCGACTCTGTCCACTTCGCAAGCAATAGAGACATGAAAATATGTCACCTGATTTATCAATTTCTTAAATTAATTGTATGCATATGGATTTAAATCTGAAATAAACATATATTATTATTATTATTAACATGGTGTTGTTGTTCGTGTGTGTAAGTGGCCAACACTGGTATCAGATTTTTCAAATTGCTTAAAGGCATCTGACATAGTTTAACGACTGCCCTCAATAATGACTGCCGGATCAACGGCTTAGCGTGCCTTCCGAAGCACGGAGGTGCTCGAGATATTTTATACCACTTGCGGTCACCCATCACAGTCGGACCACCACGTGCGGGGCTGCTTAACATGCGTAAGCTGTAATAATGTGAGCAATGTGAACCCGATGGTCCAGTGCGTCCTCAGACCCTCCTCGCTCGTTCGCTCCTCCCATGGGGCTCCTCTTAATATGTAGATAATAGTAAATTGGTACATAATGGTCAATAACTCAGTGGTTCGCTTGTCACGCGCTGACTAAACCTGTTTGCATTTGCGTTCGCTGATACCAAATATTTTCGCTATAGAATAAGATAGCAGCTTCAGAAATAAATAAAATGTTGGCATGACCACATGTAACTAGCTTTCACCGGCGCGCTCGCGGTTATGAATATGATAAAAAAAATGTTTACTTGGATAAATGACATCATTTTATTAACGAGTGCTATCTACTAATGGCAGCCGGGAGCAACGGCTTGTCTTACTTTTTGCCGTAAATTCAAGTGGTAACTACGCACGATGTTACTTAGCAAGCGTTAGAGTCATTATTGCTTATACGTTTTATTACGCGGACAAAGCCCAACAGATTAGCCCTTTGAAGTCGCAATGGGTGGGGCACATAGCACGTAGAATCGATGGGGCAAAAAGGTTCTCAAATGGCAACCACGTACCGCCAAGCGAGATGTCGGACATCCACCTCAGGATCGTCAGACGAGGTCGTCTGACGACCAAGAACCCAAGAAGATGCTGGATGCATCTAACCGGTCTTATTGTAAATCCTTGTGGTAGACATATGTCCAACAGAGGACTTCTTACGGCTGTGATGATGACTACTTTTGCTTACGCTCACTGGCTTATCACGATCAAGTTTGTAGTTTATCATTGAGCTAGCTGAGTGTAGGTGGCCAACAATGGTGTTTTTCAAGATGCCTATCTGACATAGCTTAATGACTACCATCAATGATGACAGTTGAGACCAATGGTTTAACGTGCCTTCCGCTAATTGGTAGAGGTAGGTTTTTCTACTAATCCGACACAAGAGTTTAGCATTTACACCCTCAATAAGATGGAGATAAAGTCGTCGGGATGACCACTAGATCACAGAAGAGTAAAATATAATATAAATAAATATAAATAATAAATAATAAATAATAACAATAAATATAAAGCTTAACAAAGCTCATAAACATCAATGAGACCTCTCCAACCCGTCTGGCCAGCGAGGAGAGTGTAGGCCAGTCCTTTGACTGCTCTGGCCAAGTATGGCTTCGGTAGTACTGAGAGGGTCATGCTCCTGCAGTGGAGACTAAAAAGACCTGATGATGATGATGATGATGATGATGATGAATGCCATTGGGAAAGTCACCACTTGCTCTTAGTGAAAAAAAAAATCGCAAACTAGTTGTAATTAATCACTAGTGAATAAATAACTGTTACCTTATGAGCTTGTTTGAAGTCGTCTGAGTACTCGAGATCTCAGCTATATGACTAATCACGCAGGTTATTCAACTTTCTAATGTCACTGCCAAAGCCACCAAGTTTCTTTTGTCTTTACTTTTAAAGAGGTTTTTTTCTTCATTGACTACGTCACCCTTATAGACGCGGGCAACAATTAATTCTTCGCTCTCGGGAACAGTACTTTTTCCGGGATGACAGGCAGCCTATATTTTAATCCTATAACCTACGCGTATCTGTATGCAAAACTTCGTCAAAATCCGTTCAGCCATTTTGGCGTGATATTAACAAACATTCAAGCATATAAACTTTCGCAATCATAATATTAGTAGGAAATACGATTATGCAGTTAATCAAGGAAAGGGGTGAGATCGGATGTTTTATTCAGCCTTCGAATGCTATTGCCGTAGCCACCTTTTTCTACTAGTGAAAGAACACAGGTACCTGCATACTAGTTGTTTGTTCACCACTGAGTAAAATAACTGTTGCTGAACAGAGTGATCTGAAGACGTCGCGTCGCGGCGCTCGAGACCTCAGTTATATGAGTAATTACGCAGTTAATCAAGGAGAGTGGCGAGATTGGATGTTTTATTCAGCCACGGGTAAAGCCGCGCCATAAACTTTTACGCTCGCGACTCGCGGCCAATTCAGTCCGCTCCGAAGTGCTCGCTGCCTGTATTCCGTTTTACGCATCTGAAACATTAATACAGTGCGTCCGTTATTGAACCAGAGTAGCAATGGCCTGCTTTCTTAAGGCTGATTTACACAGGGTCAGTGACTGACTCCGAATTCGATATAAGGCAGCGCTGACCCGAAAATAACCAAACGTAAATTAATTTAAAGTCAGTACAGCGTTATGAAGTCAGCGCTCACTTGTAAATTCGCATACGAATATTTTGAAGTCAGTCGCACTGACGCCGATATTGACTTGTGCACTGACCCTGTGTAAATCTGCCTTTACAGATACGTAATTTTCTTCTATTTTTTCTTTTTTATCTTATTACTAAGATGAGTTTAGTAAAGTGGAGTCAGCATAGCAGGGAGATGCTAACAGATCTTGAATTTACTCCTATTAGAGACCATTTCTCTTCACTTTTTTCTGTCTCTTCTTAGGTCTTCCTCAGTCTCAGTTCCATCCATGTATTTTCTCGTTTCATGGCTTTCCTTATTTCTCATCACATGACCATACCAACCTAATCTATAACTATATTCCAGCTTCCTAACTCGTAATATGCAATAATACGAGTTACTGTCGTTTTTGTGTCTAGCTTTTTGTTACTATGCGCGATTTTTAACTCTAAAACAACTTAAGTATACAGACTTTACCGAAATCATTTTCACAACATTAGTAGGTAATATTATAGTAATATTATGTTATAATAGCACGCAACTGGAAAGATGCTAGGATGAGAAGGTATCCTTGAATCTGACAGCCATCTTGTATATGCACATTACTTTTGTTCAAAAGTGTTGATTGTCATATCTCTTCACAACAAGTTTTGACATCAGTAATTTACTTGTGCGAAGTTTAGTGCAAATCCATAGATTCTTCAAGCTACTTAGAAGTAACCTAGGCAATGACTGCCATCTAGTATATCATCCGTTTTTAAACTCTAGTCAACAATAAGTAACTGCAGGTTTCCCCATAATATTTTTCTTTACAAAAACAGGCAGTGGTTGATGATGATGATGATGTGATCCTGTGATCCCTTATAAGGGTTCATAGGGCTCGCAAAAGAATTCTCCACTTCTCACGGTCCTGGTCTGTGTGTGACTCTTAGCTCGCCCCAGTTGAGTCCAGTAGTAGCGACCTCCTTCTTAACTGAACGCCTCCGAGTTGTATGAGGGCAACCCGGTCTTCTCTTGTTCATTATATTAATTACACACAAGTCAGGCTGTCCTACAGAGTCAGATGTAAGTCGCAGGACGCTGCGGCTATGGCTTGCGATATTACACCACTGCATTAACTTCAACAAAAAGGCGACAAAGCGTCGGCTTCAGCGGAAGCTCAGAGAACGAAAAGAACAAGTAAATCCAATCCGGTGTAAGTTACGCTTTGATCGTGCGACTTTGAAAAGTGGAGCGAGATGAAGTTAACCTGAAAAATGCTGCTTTTGTGAACGCTGAGTAGTAATGCTCAGAAGAGTCAGTGTTCAAATCTAGTTTATTCATATATTGCATAAATAATACCTTTTTTTTGTTCAATAGCCACTTTATACTGTTAAAATAAATAAATTTATTGGGACAAATGACAGAGATTTAGCTAGATTTGGTCGTGGAATATGAACTCAACGATACTCTATTTTATAATATCATTGAAATATTCTCATTTGAAATGTTTTATATCGAGTTGCATGCATTCTTTACGTGTAATATGGACGATAATATATAGATCAAAGTTGTTGCGCTTCTAATAAATGTATAAAACTCGTTCACCTTAACCTAATTTATTGAAATTAGACGAAACATCAAAAATAATTATTACAACATATACACACCACGTACACATCTAATAAAAGTTATTTATATTTTATGGCGTGGAATTGATATGAGGAAATAATCATCGTAAATCAAATAGATGTTGAGAAGTAATGTTACATATTAACTTAATGCTTTTAGACATTATATTAATGATTTTATTATATTCCGTTGTAATCAAATTAGTCAATTTATTTTTAAAATTAAGACATTGAGATAGAAGATACTTTTTTACGAAAAGTAGTAGGTTAATTTCTTTATAATTTTCAAAGATAGTATAGCAGATACCTCTTAGGTACCTTGAACAACCTGACACCAGTGTTAGCCATCTAAGCACACGACAAACAAACACACTTGACCAAAACTCAATCATGGTTTAATATTTTTAATTAGGTACCTCCACCTGCACAACCGAAGATCTTAACAACTTCCATAGTAAAACAACTGAAATGTTCACATATGACTCTCGGGACAGGGAAGTTGTTAATAACCCAAACGTCAAAGGAGTCGTTGTGGCCGTCTACTGATCAAAAACTGTACAAAACAAAGCTTAAATAACCATTTTGACTCGCAAAGAAGGAGAAGTATATATTCACTTGTTATAAGCAAATGCAATGCAAAAATAAAATCCTTAGTTATGCGAACTCAAACCGAATCTCACCGTAACTAAAAGTGATACAAGTTCAAGTTTAGTCGGAAAATGAGAAACCATTTTTTGATTTGAATTAATTTTGACGTTTTGGTCTGCCCGTAGTCTGCGTCCCGCCGACCGGCGACAACGCTTATTAATCTAAATCAAAAATGATAATCTTTGCAAAGGGACTCCGTAATCGAGTCGAGTGCCAGTGAATAGCGCAGGCGAGGAGACCGAGAATAGGCCTAACCGTATTGCAGGTCGGCTTGAGGCCACGATTCGCTTTTCCGAGGGTTCAATGGGATTAGCCCTTTCGGAGCCTGCGATAAACTAATATGCGGCTACAATTAGCTCGGAATAAGGTAATTTAGCTTAAGATCGGGCTTGGGGATCGGTTGGGATACCAGCCTTATGCCGCACGATCTAGCGAAAGTGAGAATAGCCAATGTTCTCGCTTAAAATTAGTGTAATGAATTCCCTGATTCGGCGTTCTTGATATTATACAAGTGTTTTATAAGTATTAGGTACTAAATTATACTTATTTCTTTGACCTGTTTTAGTTGTTTTCATAAAGTTATTAGAGCACGAACAATCAAGTCTTTAATAATATCTGTGACGTTAATTGATCCTTCATCACATCCTCCATATTTTCAAAGAAAAGTCGTCTTCGATCCCCCCTCTTTCTCATCTTAGTGAAAGGCTGCTTCCATAGCAATGATGTTTCCTGGCATTTAGATCAGATTTTTTCATTTGCTTTTGAATATTGTTAGTATCCATTATTATATACAAGTATTGTACAATGAGCTTACCGAGTCGAACTTATTTTCGGAAAATAGGCCTTTGTAGGCACTTTATTAGACTTAAATGTTTGTCTTCTAAAATAAGCAGCAAACTATTGTCTCAAAGCAGCAAAAAGCTTCCACTGGACCGCGTCCGCTGTATCGCTCCCTGGGCGTTGATAAGGGCCGTACGCCGCGTCGCCAAACCTCTTTACGACGCGATTTAACGCCGCGCGCCGCGCCCGATGCTGCTGTCGTAAAATATTGTGGCGGTCTATGGAGCACACAGGAGATACATACAGAGCTAAGTTTTCAAATAGCTTAGAGACCAGTGCCTCCACGCTATGCTGTGATCAGTAAATATTTAAAATATTGGCAGGAAGGGAGCAAGAGATTTTTTAAAAATAATTGCAAATTATTGTCTGTCTTAAATAGGATACTTAAACATTTCACAGTGTGATAAGAACAAGCATATTAAGCCATTATTAGAATGCAAATTTTAGTGTAACAGTAATTTTAAACACGCTCATTATTTACATTTTATTGATAAATAATGGTAAAACGGACAGCTTGTTTTCATTTCACCTAGTTTTTATAACTGAAATGTATCTCAAACTTACTATACTTTTCAGTTATCAAATCAGTTTTAACATGCAATTTTTATGTCATAATATAAAACACACTGCACGTGTTGTGAGGTAGTGAGGACTAGCTTTTAACGATCATTAAACAGTAATTGATACATTCTTGCTCGTTCTTATCAATATAAGCTGATCTTACCCAATCGCTAAGCTTTTAAAATTGACGATGGAGAATATGAAAATCCTTTTTTGCTTGTACTATGCAAAATAACTCCTAAAATAGACAAAACAGAGAAAAGTACCTTAATAGTCCGAAATACCTTACAGATATACGCGTTGCAAAGTATTTTTTTTAAGCAAGCCCATCAACTCCGCCGACTTTCCCTTGATAACACCAGACACATGCAATATCACAAATGTCGCTTTTGTATTGATGATTATGTATGGATGATGAAAATATTTTTTCATACGGGATTTTTGTACGATAAGCTCGGTGCATATTTGTTGGGCAAATACTGAGGTACATAAAATATTTAAAAACCCTCATCAGAATACCATCAATCAAAATTCAGAATATCTCCAAATCTAGAAAAATACATTGTAGCATAAACGTATTTTGTAAATGCAGAAACTTATTCGCTGCCAACAATAATGCGCTCGCTTTAACATTAATGAGATATCGCTTAAATCAATAGAAAATAAATTTTGGGTGTGCCGGCAAAACTGAAACTCTCTTTTGCGGCAGCCCCAGATCACGTGTCCGTCTTAAGAATTTTCGATCAAGGCGAGTTATTTTTATTTTACCCATTTCAAAATGTGCACAACGCCGTCAAAGAAGTTTTCACTTTAAAAACACTTGACTGCCTCCGTGGTCCAGTGGTTAAGGCGTCTGCCTGTAGCCCCGGGGTCGTGGGTTCGATTCCCATGGGAAGTATTCTTTGTTTAGTTGTTTCCAGTTTGGTTAGGACATTGCAGGCGTGAATCACCTGATTGTCTGATAATTAAGATGATTCCGTGCTTCGGAAGGCACGTTAAGCCGTTGGTCCCGGCAGCCATCTGATAGTCGTTAATGGAACGATGTCAGAGGCCGAGAGGCGGATCCGAAGAACTCTGACACCAGGGTGTGCATGGTTGATTGGACATGATGACATCTACTCGAAATGATGATGACTTTAAAAATAACAGTCTATATTTGTACGGAGCGCGAGTTGTAATTGCACTTGGCGGAGTTCTTTTAAACCTTAACCTCTGTACGAATCTCCTCTGTGTCCGTGCCTACATTGAAGGCCTTAAACCGTCGTGTACTATACTTTGCTGAGATGAAGTTACGATAGCAATCTGATCGACCGCGAGCCCCGGTTTACGACTCTCGCCGAGCCGGGAAATAACATTGTATCAAAGGCATGAACACTACGCTGCGAAAATATTAAACAACAGGTTTAGGCTAGATTGAACGCGCGCTCGACGAAAAAGCTCATCTAAGTGAAATCTCCTTTATGCTCTTTTCTCCTAAGTCTATAAAGTACGCTTTTCTCTTCACCTAAGCTTTAAAGCCCCGATTATGAGCAACATAACATAACAACGAAGCTTTTGCTGCATGACGCTAATAAATAAATAAGTTAGATTTGAAAGTTGAACGAATCCTAACTAATATAAGCGCAGAAAATGATTCGTTCGCGTTTTAACACTTTGACTGCCAAAATCGCAGACAATAGTTTTTCAATTGTTTGCCGTCACCAGTGACCCGCGTGGCGTCCAAGGTTACTGACAAGGACATAATTCAGAAAATAATCCCGAGAGACTTACAACAACGTCTGCGAACACACGGATATAGGATATAGCACTAGAGCAATGACGTAACAAACGTCATTTTAAACATTATTGAATATAGTTCATTATTAAGGTTTTGAATAATTACAGATCATTCATTCATTCATCAATAATTCAGAAATAATTATAGATATCAATAATTTAGAGTAATTTAATTGTTATTTTTATATAATATAACTATGTATTGTCGGGTTTGCCACGCATCGATTGCTTTTCATAAATAAAACATTGTTTGAACTGCAGGCGTATCCGTTACTTAACTTGTTTCTTTATTCAACGTATGTGTCAGTGGCCAACACTGGTGTCAGATTTACAAAATCATATTAATTAATCAAATGTAATTGGAAAAACCAATTCCAGTAATTCTGCTACCATATAATAAGAGTCACTGTTTAAAAATATGAGATTAACATCTATTTAAAGTTCAACTGTAAGAATTAATCCGAAGTGCCACAGACGACAAAAACTATTCAAGTCTCATGCAAGTTTTTAATTTTTCACTTGTAAATGCGAACTTCTCAAGTGTCAGGAGAATTTCTCTCAAAATTTACGGAAGAAAATGTCTGAATGCAAGCTTGCTCCCGCCAACTGATATATAAAAGTTTAGCTGGAGGGAACACGGTTGAAAGTTTCGTTAGACAATTCATTATTTTGAAACGCTACTTTCAACCTTTTAAATCAGACTTAAAAATTAATGTTGTGTGGTTTGTTAATTAAAGGGTTATCGTTTGGTTAACCATACGACCAAAATACAGACATAAAAGGAGATATTTTTCTCCAGTTTCCTAACTGTTTCCTGTGTCATCTTACAGATGTATTTCACAATGTCCGATTGACAGGTGTCCTGGTGGGAACATTTGTAATAAAAACGGGAACTTTTCTTTCCGCAGCTCTAAACATTTCACCAGTTACAGCTATAACTGTTCCAGATTTGCCTTCGACTCGTTTTTCGCCCTACTCTTCTTTTTCTGGACAATTGTCGTTGTCCACTCGTTGCTCATCTTGTTTGTTGCCTGAGCGTAGGCCTCATTATTGGTTGACAAGGGGCCATCGGCGGTTTTTTGTTTAGCGCTACATCATATGTACAGCGTCAAATGAATTTCAGATATATTATTTACTACTTATCTACAAGATTTATCCGATTTGCCACGATTGCTCTAGTTTGTTTAGTAACCCGCAGTAATCTAAATCCTGCTGAGTAGAGGAGCAGTGTAATGATACGTTGCGAGATTCTTTAAAGTTACTAGGCTGTGGAAATGCGGCAGCAGTGTGGTACGAAACTTAAAATGGAGCAGATTCAGAGTGCTTGACTGACAATGAAATAAAACACACTTCGCAGTAGATAATTTCCACTAGAACTATGCTAAACGCCAGGAAAATAAATCGATATTATTATAGATAATTTTTAAAATAAATTATAATTCATCTCATATTTCTCTACAGTTCACAATAATGGCAATTTAATCATGCCGATTCTACTACATTTAAAAACAAAAACCATTAGAACTCAGGCATTGCTTTGTTGAAAATCCGCCTCTACTCGTTACATATAGGTCTCATGGCCTCAGGCTCTGTCAGTCGTAACTCTTCCGGCAGCGTGTAGAGTAAGTAGTAGAGTATACTAGTTTATTTCTGGTTACTTTACCAGTTTGGGCAAAGTAGCCACTGATGTTACTCGTTCTCATACAAATTACTTTAGCGAATACATTGAAAACTCTATCTATCAAATATTAGCTGAGGGAAGGCCGTGGAATTGGTGGAGTAGCTTGCCTGTGTCGCTAGTCACACTACCAAAAGTTGTGACTGTGATTCACCTTGTTTTGTATTCTAGTTAGTACTCTACCATTTATCGTACGTGTGTGCCGAAGGCTTAAGATAAAGATTTAATTAGTATGTGTATTTGTTTCCTTTTAAATATCTCTCAAGTACACAATAACGTGAAGTTTAATCATGCAGGTGCTGTAATTGATTGTATCGCAGAGTCATACCACAAGCAACAAACAATCACGTTAGAGCGCAGGCCTCGCTTTGATTAATATCCGCCGCTAATCGCCGCGACGCAAATCGCTACACTCACTACATAATGGAGTTTTAAGTGCTCCCCCCAGAACTTCTATAGCGCTATTAGAACTAGGCAGGGCTGACAGCCTGCTGGAACTGAATTAATTCAGTCGGAAAAGGGACATTACTTTAAAGCTAGTTATTTTGCTAATATTTTAAATAACATACCTTAGCTTTTTGTTTGCTTTTACTTGTCTCTCCTAAACCGCGTTCCCGGATGCAGTTTTAACTGTCCAACATTCATACATTGTCCAGCTAGACTGCTTTCAAAAAGACAACATGAGATAGAAAATTTGTAAGTTTAGCAGAAGCTAATTATTAGTTTTAACCTACTATTATATTAATCAAAGGTTTTAACATATGAAAAACGTGGTATCGACTATGTTACCCAGGGCTTAACTGTCATTCTACTAGATCCGGTCGCAGCCATAGCGAACCTCATAAATGACCGGCTGAACTTAAAAACAACGGTAAGCTGCAAATTGATAGATGGTTTAACCGGATTCAATACAGTTACATATTTAAGGTTTGCGGTCCGGAGACTAATGGCCGTAATTAATCGGCTGTCGTCGGTCCGGTGCCGGACGGCGTCGGCACCGGCTGAAGCCGGCCACTTCTTCAATTATTCACTGCTACCACTTTTATTAGTCCACCGGATTCGTAACCATGAAAATTTTACTGCCCTAATTTATACTTTTAGTGTTGACATGTGTAAAGTTAGATTTCCGTTCCATTAAAGCGACAAATTTTAGTATGAAACGTTACTACTTAACTTACTAGCTTTTGTCTGAGACATTTCGCAATAATTGGTTTATGGCATATGTTAACATAATTGTTAATTATACATAATGCAGAATTCAAAAAATAAAAAACAAACTTCATGCAGCGGTTTGCATTGAGGCCATATACCCTATTGCAAAGATGAATCACTGAGCAAAGAAACTCCCAGCACTTACTAGCTCTGTTGCCTCGTAAAGGCGCGCTGTGACATCAGTTATAAAAATTCTGGCTTCAGGGCCCTAGGTTCCCATCGTTTCTAACGCGAAAGGTAAAAAAATATAATTACCTACCAGACCCACTTCCTGCTATTTTGAATATAACAACACTTGTATTTATAAAAAATGTAAAGTATCGCAACACCCAAGCAGGGTACGTGTGCATGTATTGTAATCCATTGTGTTTTATTGTATATGTGTGTGAAGCGATAAATAAATGAATTATGAATTATAATCACAAAAAATATTCACCTCACTCCTTTTGCTCGCTCAGTGCTTAAACAAACTCGTGTTTTTATGATCAGTTTAGCACACATGAATAATAATCTAGCACATCACGTAGATATTTAAGCTTCAGCACATAATATCAGATATAAAGCGCGCCTGTGGCCAAAGCTCATGAACTAAGCACTATATCCAATAAGCCGGCGGCATCGCGTCATCAATCACACCCCGAGCCAGCGCGGTATCATTTTTACTCGAGACACATTTACATAAAATAATCAATAACGCTTCATCTTATGATAATGTTGAGTCGTTAGTATAATGTAACGGAAAAACAGATGCACAAACATACAATGTCATAAACTTACTTATAATTCTAACCTAGTTTTTTCGTGACTTAGTGTTAGCTTTTCTTTATACTACCTAGTAAGCAAACAGGCATACGTCCCATCTGATGGAAAGCGGTCCTAGCCAATGCGCTCCTGTAACACTAGGAGTGTCACTTGCTCGTTGCCCACCCTAAAAAAAAATCTTTTCACGCCCTTTTTTGAATGTTGTAAACTCTCGCAAAAAACTGTTATCGGTTCGTTCCGCAACTTTAGCGGACGTAGATGAAATTATTGTATCTCCGGTGTGAAGATAAACTCCTTGTCGATGGCATGAAAATTTTATAGTATAAAGTGGCGGTAGGCATCATGTCAAAAAATTTGCTGCCAATTGTATGAGAACACACAGAGAGAAGCAAAGGCTCAGTGGTTCAATGCTGCTTATTGTATTGCGATTGGGATCGTTGAAAATTCTGACAGCTCCTCTTTGGACCGAGTCAAGTATTTCCAGCTAATACTTGGGTGTACCCAGGGGCGATAGCAGTACTCCATGTGCGGCTTGACCTGCGACTTATAGTAGCAGTCGTTGTCCTGGGATGAAGATCCGCTTTGCCCTGTTGGTTTTTTTGTTTAAATATAATCCATCTCGTTCTTGAAGAAGCAATTAATATCTAGCTGTCCGTAAATACATCCTAACAAACTTTCATAATATGAGTGTAGTATTATAGTTCCCTCTATGAAGAGCTTTTTTATTTATTTTACTATAAGTGTAAGTTAACATGCTGCTTGTAAGTGAATAGCAGCTGACGTCACAATATATTAAAAATAATATGTAAGTGTTCTAAAAACCCTATATTTGAAACTGGAATATGTATATACACATATACGTACCTACGTAATGTATATATGTATTAGTACAATGAGATAGTTGCAGACAGCCACGACCCCCGTCCAAAACACGCGTTGGAACCGAGCTCTAGATAAAGTGAATGAATAGAGGTGAGCAGTTTGTCTGCAATTAATAACAATACAATGGCGCTATCTAGCGGCCTCGCTTTGTTCCGCGGCGCCACCGGCGGAGATAACCCGCGCTCCACGAGATAGTGCCGCAGATCCTGGCCTGCCACTAGTGCTTGGAATATAATCTACTTGTGTAGATAGTGTTTGTAGTTCTGGGTTTTGATGTCGTAGTACTACATTGCAGTATTTTTGAAACACATATGGCTTCGCACGTGTGCGAGAATTATACATGAAACCTTCCTCTTGAATTACGTTATCTAATTAAAAACCCGCAAAAAATCCGATGCGTAGTTTTAAAGAACTAAGCATACATATAAGGCACAGATAGCGAGAAGCGACTTCGTTTTATACTACCTATGTAGTGATTTCTCTCGTGAAAAGGTCCGACTTCAATTAAAATTGCAATATTTACTTTTAACGACAAAACTTCGTTCAAGTTTAAGAGACTGTTGTGATTACCACATTTAAGTTATATGTACGACGTAAAATTAAATAGTTCTAAAAACAGTACAGATTTCACGACTAAAATACCTGAAGCCTCAGATAACGTGAATGAGCAGAGGTGAGCCTGTCCCGTGGCTGCCGGCGCTTTGTCCGCGGTACCACTCTCGAAAATAGCCCCGCACTCCACGCACAAAAGTGTTGTAATTCCTGGGCCTGTATGTACCCTACGCCTGTAATATAGTATGGGGCACATGGAGTTCTAGATAAAGTGTTGTAATAGAGGTAAGCAGTTTATCTGCTAACAATAACAATACAAAAACACAGATAGCACTATCTACCGGCTGGCGCATTGTCCCGCGCGCCGCTGTCGGTGATAACACGCGCTCTACGCGAGATAGTTCCACAAATCCTGGAACAACGACACTACTTGTAATATAAATCTACTCTGGTAGACCATTGTCTACTAGAGTAAACTAGAGTCCTACTCACTAGTCGGATTTTAAAGTGTACATCAAACAAGAAAAAGGTTAAGTTAAATAAAAACTTTAAAAAAATGTGGTTGTTATCTCAAATGACACCAGGGCTAGTAAAAAGAAGGAGCGATCTCTTTTTCATCAAACATCAATGAGACCTCCCCACTCCAACTCGTCTGGCCAGCGAGGACAGTGTAGGCCAAATCCTCTGTCTACTCTGGCCAAGTATGGCTCCGATAGTACAAAGAGGGTCATGCTCCTGCAATGAAGACTAAAAAGACCTGATGATGATCTCTTTTTGCCTAGCTCCCTTAACGCTGTGGTCGCATGTCATCTATCAAAGTCACGTTAATTTATGTCAAAACAAAATCGTGCATCATTAAGTTCACGCAGCATTAACCCCGTCCCGTGTATCACGCCGCGGTTTGTGAAACTGTGTTGTGTGACGTCACCTGTGCATGCTGCCCAGTGGTTATGAATTGCACACATCTACAGAGGTACTACGCTGCAGTGCCTCGTCTTAATAACCTGTGTTTGATTTACGTACCAATCGGACGGTTTATCTCAAGTGCCCGAGATGAATCAGATATTGATTACATGCGTATGATAAGGTGATGTTTGTTTTGATTAGTATGTATAAATGTATCGTTATATGAGAGTCAAATCGGAAGTGCGGACTTATCTTTTATGGTCCTTGTACATCTTTTATGTAATTTAAGGTTATATATTTGTTTGATGAATAAATAAAAAAAAATAATGTAACATCCATTATAAAAGACGGTGGACGTTGTTGTCTAAGGACTAGGACAGAGCTAGAGGAATGTCTTAAAGAGAGAGATTGTCTACGGTTCCGTAAGACCGAGTGGCAAAAGAGAACGCTTATAGGATTACTCACTCATGTGTCTCTCTGTCCTTCTGTCACAGCCAATTTGTTCCAAATCTACTGAACACATAACATGTACGATTTTTATTATTGAAGTTTATATTATTTTAAGGCACTTCATAAATAAACAAAAAATGACTATTTTATTCCCCTACCTGATCTCCGAAAGTATCAATCGGAAGATGATTATTTTTACTTATAGATGACAGGTTAAATGATAAATGTTTGATTTAATTTTGGTACAGTTATTGGGGTCCAATTAAGAAATCGAATATATAATAGTACAGAATACTCAACACGCGAGTTCGACTCACATTTGACTCGTTTTTTAAATCAAATTTAATTCCTGTTTAAACAAAATTGTGCATCATTAACATCACGCAGCAGCAATCCTATGAACTACCTCGTGGTTTACGTGTCGGTGTTATGACAAGTCACAAGCGGTAGACTGTATATGTAGCGATTAATTTGGTACATTTGCGTCAAAGTTCTTTCAGTTGCATTTATAAGAAGAGTCAAGATTAATTATTTTATAAAGCATTACAATGCTCGGTTTAATATTAAAATCGAAAACATGTGATGAAAAAAATTGCCACAGCTAGGATACGAACTTACAACCTTCGACATTTGGCCCGCCGACGCTCATATTTCTTCCTGTTTCTATGAGAGTGTCTTCGCGCATCAAGACCTGTGGATGTATGTGTATTTTAGAGGATCACCTTTTTAGCCACAAGAGTTGCTTTGACACAAATTACCCATGAATAACCCTTCAACCCTTAAGTTAGAAATATCTGACCTGACCTGTTATAGCTTTTATGGCCATTTACGAAAATTAAAAACAAACGGCAAATGCATAATGTTCAACATCATTGATACTAAAAATTTATTATAATGTATTTAAAAAATTGTCACGCACGTAAAAAGTCGGTAATCCTGCCAAAATAGACACGATTTTTTCAATTCTATAAGATTCTATTATTAAAAACCTCACTTTGGCACAAAAAGAAGACATTCAATTAAGAAGTGCTACAAGCTTGATTCTTTTCCTGTACCCTGAGATAAATTTGACTATTTTACTCGGCAGTTTATCTCGTTCATCCAAAAGGCGAAAGGCCATTTCATCAGGGCCACGCGGCTATAATAATAGTTAAGCCTTGCCGTACGACACAATTCATCAAGAGCGTTTATTGATAAAATCTCAGCGATTAATAACGCGCTCAAATTAAACTGCGTTTGTTTCCCCTGATCGATGGCTTATCTCCCCATCGTAATAGCGGTCGTTAGACGCACCTCACGTGACCTGTGACCAGCAACTAATCGGGCAACATGTTGCTTATTTTAGCAACTACTTTATATACTAAACTGCGTTTTGTTTCGCTTGATCGATAGCTTAACGTCCCATGATAACGGTTGTCGGACGCACTTTTCGTGACCTGCAACCTGCGTCTAATATGCTGACTAATCGCTCATCATATTGCATTTTAAAATAACACTGCGTTTTATTATAAAATTATTAGACAATAATTATTTTATATTAATTATTTCGCACAAACAACGAAATGATGAAGATGCACTCGCAACAAGAATCGTATTGTAATTTCACAAAGAAACAAAACCGAAACAATGAAAAGTCTTGGCCCGATTTTTCTGCTGAAGCGTTACATTAGGATTTTCTTGGAGTGCCGTCATCCCTCCGTGATTAGGCACGACCTCCGAAAGAAAAGCCCTGAGGGGTAAAAAATTAAAAGGCCCCAGCGCTACCAAAGTAGCTTTGTGAAGGCACGATTTGGTACTCGGGAAACTCAATGGCTCAAATTGTTTTTATTTATATAGTCGAAATAAATATGTATAATAGACTACGATTACAGACAAAACAGACACATATACAGGTTTACATGTGAAACATATAAAACCCCTATTTTGTAGACGGTTCAAAATAAACTTTACTATTTAATTGCGTAAGGCCTTTTAAAATACATTCTGTAACTCGCTGAAATCATTTCCACATTCGCTAAACGAGGCCTCGCGAGTCGTCATAATTACGCGACGGAATAATCCGCCGCATTCACGGCAGACGGCGTAACGCGGCGTTTAATTTTCGCGTCCAAGTGCTCCCGTGTAAATATTTAAAGCTTATTTTATATGTCATAAGAAGTAACTCATTTAAAAAGTAGTAAAATCAGTGATGTGTTTTTATTGAAAAAATCTGACGGAAAAGTCAAAGTGATATCTATTTATCATACATTTAAAAAAAAATTGCGTCTCTACTATTTATGCAAAAAGATTATCATATAGGAGCACATGCCGTACCTTTCTTTGTTATACCATGTCCAAAACAGGAGTATATTGTTCGTTAAACTATGTTGTCCCACAGCAGGCTAAAATGGCGTTTATAAATAAAACAGATTTGATAACTTTCAGAATTCTTACAGCTTCAGTCTCTTATTTCTTTTTTTTATTATTTCTTTTTCAGTCTTTATAGTATAAGTTTAAACATATTTGGCACATAAGACAGATTTCTTCATTTCCTACTCGTCCTATTCAGAAATAATTGAAAACTATTCATAATATGGCGAAATAAATTAAACTACGGAGAACGGTAAAATGGTGGAATATAATGGCATACTTTATTTATTATAATACTAGTTTATATACTAAGGTAAATGTACATGTATGTAGTAGTGGGGTAGTTTGCTGATTTAGAAATACGTGTGAAGTACGTGCAATAATAAACAATATTATTTACTTCCTGCAGTCACGTCACGTTCGTATTCCTAAAGTCGCAATACAAAAATATTCAGAATGAAAATAATAATATTTTTTGTGGTTTACTAACTTTCAACGAACTTCATCTTTATATTCGTAGATGAAACTGTGGGAGAGCTAAAAATGAAGTTACTCGCTTGTTTTTTAGCTTCGTGTGGAGTTTTATTACTCAAAAGCTTAAGTTGATATTCTTGTCGTAGCTGCTTTAATGGAGCATAAAATAAGCTGTGTCAGCCTTCTCCAATTTATACACAAGTGAACGTTCACTAGAATGCAGGTGGCCTAAGGGTGTTTACCGGAAGCAGATAGTGATCGATGAAATTGACTGTACTTGAGTCAGATTGGTCTACAAACTCAGGGGTACAAGTTTGAACCAGGGACCAGGCCATTCCCTTAGACCACTGAGCCACTACCTCTTTTATACGATGTCCAAAAAACTAACATAAAAATACTGTCTGGGAGGACTTCTGGGAGCAGGTTCGAACTTGGGTCACGAGGCTTCACGTTTCAATAATTGAGCAGGGAATGGGGCACTTCTCCTGGAAATTATTGTTTCTAAAGTAAGCTTTCGCCCGCGACTCCGCCCGCGTCAATGTCGATCCCTCGGGAATAGTTTCCTGGGATAAAAGGTAGCCTATGTCCTTCTTCGTACTCCAGAGACTTGTATGCGAAATTTCATGATGATCGGTTCAGTAGTTACGACGTGAAAGCATAACAAACAAATAAACAAACTCACTTTCGCATTTATAATATTAGTAAGGATTTTACTATTATCGTAAAAAAACTTTGACACGCCTATTTTAAAGACGTTTTCACGTCGACGTTATTTCTTTATTTAAATACTTTTACTTTTACAAAGTGGTCCTTACTTACAGTTAGGTCGTTATGCGCACCCTCAACCAACCTACATACATTTCGCACGTCGTCAAAAAGTTGTCGTCTTATACAGGTCGCATGTTTGCGATTCATAACTCACGCCTCAAGAGCTTGCGGTCGCCACACGTAATATTCTCAAATATTCATACACGAGCCCATACTTTTATCTTTGGCCCGTAGTCACGTACAGATGCACAGAATACAGAAAGTGCAGAAATATATTTAAGTTAAAAATAACTATAGATATAAAATCAAACTCGCCAAAGCAACGATAAAGAACAAGTACGTCACTGCACAGACAAAGACTGAGTAATGTTATTTTTTTCTTTAGAGCCGATGAAATCATAGTACTTCTTGATTACTCATCTGTTCAAACAAGGTTTTATGCATGAAAGTTTTTTTATTTCTAAATTACTATAATGTTAAATTGGCACTCGCGACAAGGCAATAATTTTTAAACAGCAGAGTCATTGAATATTTGAAATATCATGTATGTATTATATCCTGCGTATTATCTTGGTATAGAAAGCTTAAAAGAACTCCTCGAAATAAGTTTAATAATACTCCCCAGCTATCATTATTTAGAAAAAAAAAATACAATTTAATAAAGATAAACAATTTAGGCTAAAATATCTAGTTATTCAATATCGTGTCACAAATTTTACTCAGAATTCAGCTGATAATGCTATAAAAAAGCTTCATTTCAGTACTGTGGTTATTTAAATCGCGGGATTGAGGGAAACACCGAGGGACACAGGACATGTCGGGTGACACGTTTGACATGCCGCCAGGTGCCGCCAGCGAGCAAATTAAAAACAAGCACTCGCTAAATTCTATTTTCTAGAACCAACACGATCTTCATGTCGTTGGTTCTTAACGTTGTTGAAAGTGTGCACTTGACGAAATAAGTAAAGTTTTTAAAGTCAGTCTAACCTTTCGTGATTAAGCAAAATACCGGCGTTCATAATTACTTCTCAACATATTTTTCATGTTATTTTGTTTTTAGCGAAATATAAAAAATACGTTGATATTATTTTGTAACTCAGGGACTGAAATCAAAAAGTCATATATTCAAAAGCATTTTTTTAGGAAGGAAGTAAAGATTCCAAGATGAAGTAAAGATTTTAATAATATCCTATACATCCAAATAAAATCACATAGATATATCCGTAAAGTATGGTGAAATAAAGAAACTGACATAAATATGGATGCATATGTATAAGTTTATTTATTCCACCGTAACATTATTTCATAATACACTCCAACATAACTTATAAATACTCGTATATACAATGAACTTTAAAATACTACCCTCGTTTTTGGGCAAACGTGTAAAAAGTTAAAAGCTTCATAAAGTCGTAGAAGTCGTAGAAGCTACGTGTCGTAGTCACTTTAGCGTTTTGCTACGAATGCTACGACTTATATGACTAAATTCATAACCGTGCGTAGCTAGCTGTTGTGTGCTACGAATACACGCGATGCGTAGCTTTGTAGATGATTCTACGAGAAACCTAAGTCGCATTCGCAACAAGCGCTACGAACTCATTATTATGAACTAATAATGAAGATTATGTGTAGCTAGTGATGTGCCGAAGAGAAATTCTCTGTTTTCAGGAATTCCTTCTCATGGAAATGCACGGGAAATTTCCTAAAATTCTCGAGAAATTCTCAATAATTCCCGCACTTGAGAGAAAAAAATAGAAATTCTCGGGAAAAAATTCCGACCCATTCCCACCGTTCTCGAAAATTTCGAGCACTGCTCAACACTATGTGTAGCATTTCGAAGACAAACAATACTTATTATTTTACATTAATGAATGTTATTAAATCATTATCTGATCTCTGTGAATTTAGCACAACAACTGTTAGCAATCATCATACCAAAGTTTTTTTTTTAATCTTTAGCGTATCAATTTCCTCACAACTATAACTGAATGCTATAAACTGAAGCTAGAGGAGGAGTAGAAAAGTTCTTTATATATAAAAAGCATAGTTCTTCTATATTTAAGCTTAATTATTTTTTCAAAGTTTCAACTTATATGGATGATTTAATAAATATATATTTTTTACAATTTATAAAAAAAAATCAGAAAACAATTATCCTGGGATTCTGGAACTCCTCGGTTTAAAAAACTGTAAGAGTCGAGGTATGTTGTTTCAGCAAAATCCAGACCAAAACTCAACATATGGCCTCAGCATATCATAGCCGTATATTACAGAAAAATATTTTTATTTAAGAAATGTAAAATACAAGCCTTGGCCGCGATGAAGCATTCGAAGAACTCAACAGATAAGGTGCCTCGGTGTGGTCGTCCTTTGCTTCGGCCACATTCTTGCTTTCGACCATCAATGCCTCTTCTTTCCGGCTGCTGCAGAAATATATAATTTCAATCTGACCTCAAAAACCTTAAGTCTCAACCAGAATTGAAACGTTGTTTCTGTTAAAGGTTAATTCTGGGAGGTCCGCGACTCAGCTCTGCAAGTTCGGGAGCTAAAGTTTGTTAATGTCTGTAGTTGTGTGCTGCAAGTTGTTTGAAGCTCATAACTCCTTCCATTAAATTAATTCGCTATGTATTCACTGCGAATTATGTTCACATATTCTAACAGAGAGTCTGATACATACAGAAATAAAATTTGGTTAAAAACTTAAACTTTGTACGGCCAGAGAAAGCTCTGTCCTAATTTGATTATAGACACCGGATATTGTACTCAATAAAAGTATTGAGTACAATATCCGGTGTCTATAATCAAATTAGGAAATAAATTTGCCCCTTTTCTTGATATCTGATTGAGTAAATTTTTAGAGTTCCGTTCCTCAAAAATTAAAAAGGGATCTTATAAGATCACTTGGTTGTCCGCCTGTCCGTTTGCCTGTCTATCTGTCTGTCACATATTTCTGTCTATGGTTCCCTAATCCTTCGAATCAAGCTTCTAAGTTATCGCTATCAATAGGTATGGCCGTGTATGTCGCAAATTGTATGCATTTAGTCCAATTAGCAGAGGAATCAAAATCTACAAAGTACTTCTCCTTGACCTATAATTATAAAATTTGGTATTAATTGAATTCCCGCAAACTGTAAATTTATTGCTATAATTATAACAAGGCTGCAGGACAGCTTGTGGCGAGCTGTTGCTTGACGTGTCTTCATCGATCGGAGTGAAACAGTGAAAACCGGTGGTAAAAACAAGTTATATAATTCACTTCAAAAATGAGTTCCTGAATCTTTAGATAAAATTGTACAAAAAATCAGCAATAAGCTTAGTCAAAAAATTTACAAAATCCATCCGTAACATACTTCGCCAAAATAAAATAAATCACTAAATTAAAATAAAATTTATATTTAATACATGATTGTCCCTTGATGAACCCTTCGTATGTGAGTCCGACTCGCACTTTGCCCATCGGACTCACATACGAAATTTTCATACACATATATGTAAATGAGATAAAAATGCAATATAATTATGTCAACGGCTTGGACTGATGATAGTGGTTTGGCACCGCTCTGGCCGCTGTCCATATTTAGCGGCATGCTTGCCAGTCACCTTGTCGTGCTTTTAGCAGGCCTTAAGTTGGCCAATATTTTAATAAGGTTGGTACTATACGTATATATTATATTGTATTTGGTAGTATTGTACTAAGGGTGTCAGAGCTTGACTTGTAAAGATGAATTCAAGAGTCTTCGTCCGTCCTGAATCAGTTGGCAGTTGGCAGCTAGTTCGGAGTTTATTTATTAACGACTGTAGTTGTTGCTGCAAGTTCTGGAGTTCATAATTCTTGCCGCTTATTTCATTCAATTTGATTCATGACTTACAACTTACGAAATTCATTTATTTCCCTTGCGTATTCGGAGCGTGCTGCGGATATTCACTCGATAAGATACGAGTAAATATTATGTACGTGAGTATTTTATACCAGCTGTTACATCGTTACTTCGTCGGCGTATACATACTCGTTGGTAATGAAGTTTTACTTCCTATAAATGAAAGAATTTAAAAATCGGTTCTTTATATTTGATTTTATCCATTACAAACTAACAAACAATCAAATCTTTTTCTTTGTAATATATTATATATGTATTAGATTATGTCCGCTGGTTTCGGATTTTCTGGACGAAAAATACGCTGTATCATTATCAGTAGCCCTGATAATCTTTTACTTTTACCTTTCTTTCTTCTATATTCTATCAGAGAGATTCTGATTCTGTCATTAAACATTGCCAGTGAGATCAAAATCATCTTGCTTAAAATTTCATCATAATTCGTTCGGTAATTGAAGCTTGTAAGCAAAACAAACAAACAATAATTAGTTAGAATTACGATGAATAGTATGTCAACAGCTTTGCCGGCACGCAAGTTCTACACGACTTGAAACATAGCCAATAATACGTATTATAACTAAAAGTGCTTAGTTTTGTTCAGCACATAGAGTTAATTATCTTGATGTAAGAATATTATGTTAAATATTAATATAATGGGACATGCAAACTATTTAACATTTTTAAATATATTTATTCATTATAAAAACATGGTTTCACTCACGTTTATTCAGTTGGAATCGCCAACTAGTTTCGCTCTGTCACGAAGAACATCACCAGGGTGAGTGTTAGGGCCAACACGGCGACACGACGGTTTCGCAGCACTGAATAAACGTGAGTGAAACCGTGTTTTTATAATGAATTGGTCTTGCGTCAGTTTTAATACTATTATTTTAAATATATTGTTTACAATGGTAGTAGAAAAATGTAAAGGAATAGTTAAAACGATATTGTAGGTATAAATAACATTTGCACAGTGGTTAGACATTCAACTTGCGCTATAATTAGAGAGTGCCACTGCAGCGACAGCGGGCGGTCCCGCCATCGCCAGACAGTGTGCCGGCGCCGGCCGTCCGTCGCTGCTCCATCAATAACTTGGTGCGACCGTGTGCCACTAAATTACCAATAATGCTTACTACAACGTGAGAGTTGAAGTAAGTTAATTTATCCGGCTTTTTCATCACAATGATTTTGCCGGACTCGAAACCGAAACCGACCGAAACCGGATCGGGTTTACCACAATATACAACTTATGGCGGATCACTTATTTTTACTTGTATAAATATTGGCATGCAAAACTAAGTGCAAACACTTTTCATTTCAATGGCATATTATATAAACATAGCAACAAGCAGTTCTTATTGTATAAAAAAACCCGTCTATTTCTCAAACTAGGTAGGTATGTACGGTTTTATTTTACCAACTAGGTTTTTCCATGACTTTGTGCGTATCATTTGTACTGTTTATTCTTCTGTACTTTCTAACATTGCAAAGTTTCATCAAAGTTCATCCAGTAGTTTATACATGAAGGAGCACTAACCTTCTACAGCATATCCTCATCTTTACAAATATTTTCTTTTGTAATATCAAGATAGAGTTTATCGAACGAGGATGAACTATTATTTGTAACGTCATGAAATTTATATCAGTGCTGTCGGACGAGCGCAGCTTCCGAACTATTTGCAATGGAGATACGGCAAGTTGTAAACCGCGACGCGGCGCTCGGCGCTCACAGCCCCCTGTTTCGCGACGAGAGACAAGTTTCAAACTGCAAAATGTGGGGAGTCACGTTAGTCCATCACTATTTTTATTCTGTTTATCAAATAAAGGCCTTTAGATCCAAAAACGTTTAACGTCCACCAACACGTTAAGCGTGGTTTTTAAATCTTGGTCTATATTGTAAAGTGATTTGTAAATCCACGAGCTGTGTTAAGCACTGATTACTAAATAGTTATAAGTCTGTAATTTAACAAAACTGCCGTTTGATAAAATACTTACTTAAACTTTATTGCACAATAAAAAGTACAAACAGGTGGACTTACATCATGACTTGTAGCATCGTGTAACAACAAATAAATTAGATTTCTACTTAATGCAACTCACTTTGTTATTTATTATACATTTTATGGGTCACGCTGACACACATGAGTAGTGAGTGATGTAAGTCGTTATGTGCAAGTTCACCAGACTCGGTTCACTCGTTACTAACTCATAATTGGGCTTCGCTAGCTTTAATTTAGAACCCACAAGAGCATATTATTTTCTGGATCACAGGTACCACATCTTTGCACTTCAGACTATCCTCACCCTCATCTAAGCATTTTCCGGTGGCATCCTTCCATAACGCGTCGGAGCTCGAAGTCCGCTATTGTACAATGTAAAGCATTCACGCTGCAATGTGATTTGACGACGATCGAAGGCGGACGATTTTTCCACATTGAAATCGCTTGTGTAGTTCGAGTGCTGGTTCAAGAATCAAGAATATTTCTTTACTCTTTTTTTTTTTTTTTTTTTTTTACTAAATATTGAATTAGGCATTTGTCTCCCATCTCACCTGATGGTAAGTGACGATGAAGACGAGGATGTTACATGCCTATCCAAGAGATACCCATTTATTCTACTTTTGAATGTCCCAGGACTGTACTTGTTTGGGAATATAGACGCAGGCAGTTCATTCCACACCTTAGCTACTCGAACCAAAAAGGAACTGTCAAAGCGTTTAGTTCGACTCTTTGGTATTCCAACGATAAAAGGGTGAAATTTCTGTCTGCGCCTTGTAGTCCGATGGAGGAATGGTGAGGGTTCAACTAGCTCAAAGAGCTCCTTCGCACACTCTCCAAAATGGATCCTATAAAATACCGATAGACAAGCGACTTTACGGCGATGCTCCAGGGATTGCAATTTCCTATTTGAGACCACGTCGTTGTTTATGAGCCTGCGGGCTCTTCGGTCAACAGAGTCCAATGCTTCAAGCTGGTATTTCGCTGAGCCATCCCAAAGGTGACTGCAGTACTCCATGCAAGAGCGAACCTGGGCTGTATAGAGATTGAGCAGCCGTTCAGAGCTGAAGTACCGCCGAACCTTTGAGATGATACCCAACTTCTTGGAAGCAGTTAGTGCCATTGACTCAATCTGTTGGCCGAAGCTTAGTTTGGACGTGACTGTCATGCCTAAAAGCCCAAGGTGGTCAACTAACGGTAAGGAAACACCCTGGAAAGTGGGTGCAAGTGGGAAAGCACTCTTTTTTGCAGAAAATAGACACGCCTGTGTTTTGGACGGGTTAAACTTAACAAGATTGGCGTCTCCCCAATCGGACACCCTCTGTAATTTCGAGTTAACCCGTTCAATCATAGACTCTCTCAGAGACTGGACTTCTTGTGGACTTGCACTGGCACTGGACGTATAACTCTCTACAACGGTGCTGTTGGGAGGACATTAATGTGCAGCAGGAACAAGGTTGCAGAGAGAACAGATCCCTGAGGTACCCCGGCATTAATAGACATTAGGTCGGAAGAGCAGCCATCCATAACCACTCGAATGGACCGTTCCCTCAGGAAATCGGATATCCAGTTGCAAAGGTCCTTAGGTAAACCATACGCTGGAAGCTTACTGAGGATAGCTTCGTGCCAGACCCGGTCAAAAGCCTTGGATATATCTAGTGAGACGGCAATTGCCTCACCGTGACCCTCCAAGGCTTCGCTCCATAAGTGAGTGGCATATACCAGTAGGTCACCGGTTGAGCGACCCTTGCGAAAACCATATTGGTTGTCACTAAGGAGCTCGTTGGTTTCCAGGTATGCCAGGAGACGATTGTTCAATACACGCTCCATAATCTTGCATAATATGGAGGTGATCGCAACAGGTCGATAATTGGCCGGGTCGGAGCGACTTCCCTTTTTAGGTACTGGTTGTACATTGGCAAGCTTCCAGGATCTTGGGACCTTGCCAGTCTCTAGAGAAAGTCTATAGAGGCGTGTCAGTACAGGGGACAACTCGGGTGCGCAGCGCTTCAGAACCACTGCTGGAATACCATCGGGTCCACTAGCCTTATTCACGTCTAGGTTTAGCATGCATTTAAGTACCTCTTTTTGGTGGATTTGAGCGGCCCGCATCTTGGGGCCGAACGAAGGTAACTGGGGTGGGCTTTTATTGCTACTATCTAGACGCGAATTGTCTGCAAATAGATTGGCAAACAAGTCTGCTTTCTCTTTTGCACCATGGGCCAGAGAACCGTCAGGTTTCTGCAATGGTGGCAGCGATGGGCGACAGAAGTTCATCTCCACTGACTTGGCTAGAGACCAGAAGGCTTTACTTCCTGAGGGACAAGAAGCTATCTTGTCTCCAATACGGCCAACGTGGTCGAAACGAGCTCTTCTGAACACCTTTTTGCAGGACTTGGCAGCAGCGTTATACACTCTCTTCCTGTCTTGGAGATCATCAGCTTTGATTCTGCGGGCATCAGCCCAGGACAAGTATGCTTCCCGCTTACGCCTTTCGGCTAAGAGGCACTGAGCATTGAACCATGGGCGAGCTTTGGTTTCAAGGGATACGTCAGCAAAAGGAATAAAATACTCCATTGCCTTACATATCACACTTGAGACAGCTTCAGCGCAGCATGATGGATCCCTAGAAGAGAAGCAAACCTGCCGCCAAGGATAAGATGCGAAAAAATGTCGCATCTCATCCCAATCTGCCGACTTGTATCGCCATACTCGCCTGGTGCCTTTGGGGCTGGTGTCAGGAAGCGAGTAGTGTGATACAGATTTCACCACACAGTGATCCGATGTCCCGAGCGGTGGTGATACGGACACCGAATGCCTGTCAGGATCGGTTGTCAGCAGAAGGTCCAGGCAATACGCAGTGTGGCCAGCAACGTCAGGAATGCGCGTCGACTCGTTGACAAGTTGGGAGAGACCGTAAGTTAATGCAAACTTATAGGTTTCTCTCCCAGCATGGTCGGTGTCCTGGTACGGGTACAGCCACTCTCCGTGGTGGGCGTTAAAATCCCCCAGAAATACCAACTGCGCAGATGGAAAACGTTGCTGGACCTTATCTGCAGCATCGCTGAGATATTCCATGAGCCGAGTTGTCTCAGAGTCTCAGCTTTGCGAACGGTAGACACTGGCGTAAACAATATGATCAAGGCCAGTATCTACATGAACCCACAAAACGGAGAAATGCGGAACTTCCAAGTCATGGAGACGCCGACAACAGATCTCATCCCTGACATACATGCACACGCCCGCGTGGGGGTGGAATTTGGCCTCCAGGACATAGCCTGGGTAATACAGGTATGACAGGTCTGACGGATTACTGATCTGCGTCTCGGTCAGAAATAGCAAGGCCGGCTTGGCAGTCTCGAGGTGGTAATGGACTGCATCAAGATTGGAATGTATCCCCCTAATGTTACAGAAATCGACTAAAAGCTTAGGGGGCTCGGCCGGAGAGCGCTTGCTATGTTGGTTGTAATTTGGATTTTCAACCTTCAAAAGCGGAATTTTGCCCTCCCCAGAATACGTAGGGCAGCCTGAGCATTGTCGCCCAGGGAGGGATTCTCCTGCGCATGATCGCAGGTACCCTCCTGGGGTAATTTTCTCTTTAATTGCCGCTATCATATTGGAGAAGATCTGTAGGGGTATTGGGCTACCGGAACTCTCACTCACCAGGCGAAACACAGCAGCATTTACATGCTGCTATTTGACGCCGGTATTCTGTGAGAGGGTGGTTGCTAGCCGGTTCGAGCCAGCCCGATTTATGAGCTAAAGATGATGCTGTAGCTAAGAGTAAGTAGGCTCTACCACCGGAAAATATTTTTGTAAATATTACTTTTATTTACCTTTTCAGAAAGGTTTATTTTGATGTTTTTGTAATTTGATAACTGTCTACGCCGCATTTAAAAGTACCAAGAGGAGGGCGAGCGCGATGGACCCCAGGAGCCACCCGCGCCGCGCATCGCCGCCATACATATTTCGAGCGCCAAGAGTGACGGACGTTCCGTGGTCTATACCTATATACGAGTACATACGTAAACCTTATTGTTTTGTAAAGGTGTGTGCCAAGTGGCAAGTAAAATTTTTATAGTCGTATACCATCTTTTATTCAGTCTAGCAGTACCTATCCAGCCTAGCACCCAACATTTTGGCGACCGTGACAGGACCTGCAGACTAGATTCAGGTAGAAGTCTCCGCGGACCGAACGCACGTGCTCATATCATCGGGTGTGCCAGTCAATCAGCCGTGCTTACTATCCAAAGCCGGCCTAGGCAGACAACCTTCGTGGGCTACGCCAACTTCGCAGCCAGCGCCTAGCCGTCGAGCCAAGTGGACACCACGACCACGTCGACGCAGCACTGCCGGCCTGTCTAATTTCGTGAGCCCATGCCAATCTTATCCCAGTATACCAATTTACCTACCTATTGCATCTACCTGGCAATCCCATTAAAGTCTCAGTTCATATAGTTTTCATACAAAATCGTTTTCTTAGTTGTTTAGTAGTACTTCTTGCAGTGTTTTGTTTTAAATTAAAATTACACAAATAATAAATGCAATCTCATATCTCCATCAATAATTCCATTGGCTTATTGAAATTTAAAGTCCCACGTAAATTTTGATTAAGTTTTAGATCTTTTGGTTACAAAATAAAATTTAGTGCAAATTTCAGCAAACCTAATTTAACGTTATGTCCCTTGTCATAGGCACCTATTGGTGATTAGGTATTTAGTTGCTATTTGGAACATTCCAGTGCTTTCAACCGGCATCACGCGGCCCCCGTCCGTCGTCCGGCATCGCCCGTTTTCGCCCTTGCACGCGCTCGCTGCATGCGCCGGCGCACGAGAGCGGTAACGCCTGTACCGGCCGAACCTCGGGACACTGGGTGGGGTGACCTCTGCGTGCCTTTGCACTGCTTGCACCGCTTGCCGCCTGCCTCGCCTCGCCTAGCCACCAAAACACGGGACGTAATCGTATGCCATTTGCTTGTTTCTTTTTTCATTTAGGTATTCTCATTGCATTTAGTAAAAATGTCTCAAGCAGAAAAATACAAAGATATGATTAGCAAACGCGGTTCAATCAAAGGACGCCTAACAAAATTTAAAAATAGTCTTGATGTTTTAAATACTTTAGAAAAAATATCCGAATTTGAAGTCAGTAAATTAGCAATGAGATTAGCTAAATTTGAGGCGTTGTTCGTTGACTTTGACGAGCTGCAGATTCAAATAGAAGCCTCATGTGACGAAGCCTCTCAAGCCATCGAACTTGAAAGCAGAGACATCATAGAACAAGATTTTTATCATTGCATACTCACTGCTCAAAATCTAATAAAGCATAATACAGATAGTAAGGATACTGCTAGCGATTATAATACAACTCATTGTCATCATGACAGCAACTGCCACAATCATATGTCCAGTTTCAAATTGCCGGTAATCCAAATACCCAAGTTCGATGGCACATACTCTAGGTGGTTGGAGTTTAAGGAAACGTTTACTTCACTCATACACAATAACGATAAAATTGAAAATGTACACAAATTTCATTATCTCTATTCCTACTTAGAGGGTGAAGCGGCTAGAGTAATGACAAATTTTGAAGTTTCAAATAAAAATTATTCGCAAGCTTGGAATCTTTTATGTGATCGATACGACAATAAACGCCAATTAATCAACAACCACTTAAAGTCACTATTTAATTTTGAAGCAGTGCGGGAGACCGATAAGTCACTTCGATTTGTAATTGATCACGTAACCAAAAACTTACGGGCTCTCAGCACGCTTGGTTTGCCCACAGCTCAGTGGGATATTTTGATAATTTTTATCGTGTCGGCAAAGTTAGATACCAATACATTATATAAATGGGAGGAGAAACGAAATGGCCTAGGCGACATACCAACACTCGACGACTTTTTTGGTTTTTTGAAAGGGCGCGCCGATGTGTTAGAAACTGTCAACCGTCATAAATACGATAAAGATAAAGGGAAGCAAACCCCTTCTAGCTTCAAGCCATCCACTTCTAAGGCATTTGTTGCCACCAAGGAAAATTCTTCGAATTCGCTTTCCTGCATTTTGTGCAAATCTAATCATCGCCTCTACGAATGTACCGCTTTTAAGACTAAGACTCCGGAGGAAAGGTTGTCCATTGTTTCGACTAATAATTTGTGCCATAATTGCTTACGAAGTGGTCACGCCGTCGATCGTTGTCCTTTGTTAGGGTCATGTCGTCATTGCAAGAAGCGTCACAACAGTCTCTTGCACAAGTCGGGTCAAGCGGATAATTCCATATCTTTAGCAGTAGTGTCGTCTTTCGAAATTCTCCTTTCCACTGCTAGGGTCAAAATTACTAACCCAATCACTAATGATGCGATGATAGTGAGAATTTTACTTGACTGTGGAAGTCAATCTTCATTTGTCACAGAAAGGGTAAAGGTTGCCTTGAATTTGACACCCCAACCCACTAACACTAACATCGTAGGCATTGGTGACACACCACTTAAACTAAATACAGAACGTTGTGTTCTCCAAATGTTCTCACAGACTAGCCACTATAAGGCTACACTGTCTTGTCTTGTATTACCTACTATTTCAGGTAATATACCTAAAATGGCCTTTGACATAAGCCACCTCGATTTATCCCAATTTCAATTAGCGGACCCCAGTTTCAATGAACCATCCCCTATAGATATGCTCATTGGTGCCGATCTATTCTGGGAAATCATAGGCTCCCAGCAGCATCATTTAGGCTCTAAAACGCTACGTTTGCATGACTCCAAATTGGGCTGGCTCGTTGCGGGCCCCATGCAACCTAATTTTATTAAAGAAAGTTCCACGCCTAAAAAATCACATATAATGTGTAATTTTCTTTTAAAGGAAACTAACTTAAATAGTTTAAATGATGAACTGTCTAAATTTTGGGAGCTTGAGAGTTTTCCTAAAACGAGTTCTCTTACCACAGAAGAGAAACTATGCGAACAACATTTTGTCTCTAACACAACTCGCACTAGCGAGGGTCGTTTTTGCGTCGCCCTACCCCTACGCGACAGCCCTAGCCTATTAGGCGACTCTCGTAGCCTAGCTCTGAAACGACTTCTCAATTTAGAATCTCGATTTCGTAGACAACCAGACCTTAAAGCGCGCTATGTTGACTTCATAAATGAGTATGAAGAGCTAGGTCATTTATCCCAATATACGGAGCCCTATCCCAACAATGCCTATTACCTCCCACATCATCCTGTAATGCGTGAGCAGAGCGAATCAACCAAACTTCGCGTTGTTTTTGACGCTTCAGCACGCTCTACTTCAGGCGTGTCCGTAAATGATCTACAGATGGTAGGCCCGACCGTCCAAAATCCCCTATTTGATATCTTGGTTCGTTTCCGTCAGCATAAGTATGTGCTAACCGGAGATATTGAAAAAATGTTTCGACAGGTTCTTGTCAATGAGTCAGACCGTAATTTACAGCTCATTTTATGGCGTGATGATGAATCAAAGCCTATAAAAACATTGCGATTGAACACCGTTACTTACGGTTTTGCAAGTGCCAGCTTCCTCTCCACTCGCTGCCTGTGGCAGATTGGCGAAGAGTGTAATGACCCTATTATAAAAACAATTATTCAAAACGATCTGTACTGCGATGATGCACTTACAGGAGCTGACACTATAGAGCAGCTACGATACATTCGAAGCTCAATTTCGAGCGAATTTTTAAAGGGCTGTTTTCATTTACGCAAGTATAGGTCCAATCTCCCTGAACTATTGTCTGACTCTGTAAATCAACAAGAGGGAGAACTTATGATAAGTAATGCTACAAGCACGCTAGGTATCGGTTGGATTCCCTCCACGGTTAATTCTACTTTCCACACATAACACAGCCCGAGAAAAATATTACGAAGCGGAAAATATTGTCTTCAACCTTCAAGGTTTTTGACCCACTCGGTTTGTTGTCGTTATGCACCATAAAGGCAAAAATTCTGCTTCAAGAATTATGGAATCATAAAGTTGACTGGGATGAACTTGTACCCCCAAAAATCGAGTCAGCGTGGCTAATATTTGCACAGAGTGCTTCCAAGCTTTCAGCTTTAAAAATTCCAAGGTGTGTTCTAATTGATAAACCTATATATATAGAGCTGCATTGTTTTTGTGACGCTTCGGAACGTGCCTATGGTTGTTGCATTTATTTGAGGTCTTCTAACGCCGAGGGCAAGGTTCTTAGTAACTTACTATGTGCTAAATCGCGAGTGGCACCTCTAAAGTCTACTTCAATACCTCGCTTAGAGCTATGCGCCGCCCTTCTGGGAGCGGAACTCACTGCTACAGTCGCTAAAGCCCTACGTTGCTCTATTAGCCGTCACGTATATTGGACGGACTCGTCTATCGTATTAGGATGGCTCAATTGTAAAACTAGGCCTAAAACTTTCGTAGCAAATAGAGTGGCTGCCATTCAGGAGCTTTCGGAATCTTCATCGTGGCGCTATGTACCGACTAACCAAAATCCAGCTGATCTCGTGTCTCGTGGCGTAGATCCCGATCAAGTATGTGATTCTTTGTGGTGGAAGGGGCCACCCTTTCTTCAGGAACCTGAATCAGCTTGGCCACTCTCCGGCACTATAGAGACTAATTTACCCGAATTAAAAGCTCACCCTGCCTTAGTGCGGGAGTCTGCTTCTTCTACGCAAGACGCCAACATTTTTAATATTTGTAATTTCTCGAATTTTGCTAAGCTCCAAAGAGTCGTAGCATTCGTGTTAAGGTTTGTAAGTAATTGTAAAGCTCCTAAATCAAAAATTTTGGGTCCCCTTCAAGTTGACGAATTAAAAAAGGCTCACATTTGTCTTGTGAAATCAGCTCAACAGGAATCTTTTGCCAAAGAACTAAATTTATTAAAAAACGGCAAGCCCTTAAAGCCCCAATCTTCTCTAATCTCTCTCAATCCTTTTTTAGATGCAGATGGTATGGTTCGTGTAGGTGGGCGTCTTAATTCCTCTATGTACCCTTACGAGAAAAAACACCCCATAGTGTTAAAGAGTGACCATTACTTAACTAGATTATTATTTCGTCAAGAACACCATCGCCTACTACACGCCGGTCCTCAGCTCCTTCTCGCTTCTATCAGAGAGCGCTATTGGCCTATCGGAGGGCGAAATCTCGCTAGACGCACGTCGAGAGAGTGTTTGGTATGTCGTCGTTTGAAGGGCACAACGTTAACTAACATAATGGGCAATTTGCCCTTGGAAAGGCTACATCCAAATTTTCCCTTCAGTACTTCCGGATGCGATTTTGCTGGGCCCTTTTATATTGCAGATCGCAAAGGCCGCGGCGCAAAAATTATAAAATGTTATTTATGCATATTTGTTTGTTTTTGTTTCAAGTGCGTCCATCTTGAGGCAGTCAGTGACCTTACCATGGACGCATTTATACTAACTTTAAAGCGATTTATAGCTCGTAGAGGAAAACCGAACATTATTTATTGTGACAATGGTAGAAATTTTGTCGCAGCTTCCAAAGAAATTAATAATTTTCTTAAATTAAAGGCTAACACTACAGGTCTAATTGAGTTTGCCGCCCGTGAGGGGGTCGAATTTCGCCTATCCCCGGCATACGCCCCAAATTTTGGTGGTTTATTTGAGGCAGGGGTCAAGTCGGCTAAATTTCATTTGAATCGGGTCCTAAAAAACATTCATTTGACCTTCGAGGAACTAAGTTCTCTTTTTGCCCAGGTAGAAGCTATCCTCAATAGTAGACCCTTATGTCCTCTAAGTCCCTCGCCTAACGACCTATGTCCTCTCACCCCGGGCCACTTTTTGATAGGCAGGCCGCTCACTTCACTTCCATCGCCATGTCTCTTGGACTACAATGTGAATAATCTTGACAGATATCGAACAAGCTGGAACAAGCGAGGCAATATTTTTGGAAGAGGTGGTCTGCAGAGTACGTCAGCGAGCTGCAGCAACGCACGAAGTGGCGAGTCCGGTGCAGGGACTTGCGTCTGGACGACCTGGTCGTTATAAAGGACGACGCCGCCCCGCCGCTCTGTTGGAGGCTAGGACGTGTATCCAAATTGTACCCTGGACCTGATGGAGTGCCTCGAGTCGCGGATATCGCTACAAGCCGAGGCTCTGTGAGAAGAGCCCTCAACAAAATATGTGTGCTACCAAGCACAGACAACAACGCCTAATAAGGACTATTTTTCTGAAGTTGAAGACGAGCTTCAACGCCCGGGAGGATGTCTACGCCGCATTTAAAAGTACCAAGAGGAGGGCGAGCGCGATGGACCCCAGGAGCCGCCCGCGCCGCGCATCGCCGCCATACATATTTCGAGCGCCAAGAGTGACGGACGTTCCGCGGTCTATACCTATATACGAGTACATACGTAAACCTTATTGTTTTGTAAAAGTGTGTGCCAAGTGGCAAGTAAAATTTTTATAGTCGTATACCATCTTTTATTCAGTCTAGCAGTACCTATCCAGCCTAGCACCCAACATATATATATATATTTTTATTACATTGTTTATTAAGGTAATTGTTAAGGGTACGTCGCGCACACCCTTGATGTCAACATGGTTCACAACGGGAGGCTGTGCTAGCTTTAGAGGCAGTACATGCTGAGTTGGGACCCGTGTGAGAACGGACACAGTGCTGTGCCGTTTTTGAGTTATGTTTTTTGTGTGTTTTGTCATGTATTGTGTTCGTTGGAAATAAATCTGTTTCTATTTTATTATATTCTATTAGATAAATCGTGATCGTTATAAAAACCGGCCAAGAGCGAGTCGGACTCGCGCACTAAGAGTTCCGTACCATTGTCTATAATAAGTTTTAAATTATTTCCTCTGTACAAAGGAAGGCTCATTAAGACGTTGATCCTGGTTGTCATAATTGATGGCAGTCGTTAAGCTATCATCATCATCATGTTATATCGTCTGGGTTCTTCGATCAGTTATACCTTATAGGCCTCTGACATGGTTTTGTATAAAGCCCACTAACAAACACAGCGACCGGGACCGACGGCTTAACGTGTCATGTGAAATTTTTTCCTTTATCTGAGGTATAGGACGTTTATAGGACGTTGCTTCGTACCAAGTTCCCTGTTGGTTTTGATTCGCTTGCGAAACCCGGAAATTTGCAACATATACATACATCTGTATTTTTTGAATGCGTTGGCAATTTTTTCACAGCTCTATGGAACAGTAGACCTGAGTATCTGTTATGAGTTTCATTTTGATACTTCTACGCGTTCCTGAGTTAAATGGTTTTGGCATACAGATAGATAGACAGACAGACAGACAACAAAGTGATATAAGAAAATATGGCGAGCTCCGTGGCGCAGTGGTTAACACACCAGCCTGCGACACGAGAGTGTCCGGGTTCGATTCCCGGTCAGGTCAAGATGAAAAATGATCTTTTTCAGATTGGCTTGTGTCTTGGATGTTTATCTATATAGGTATTTGTTATAAAATATAGTATCGTTGAGTTAGTATCCCATAACACAAGTCTCGAACTTACTTAAGGGCTAGCTCAATCTGTGTGATTTGTCCATATATATTTATTTATAGGGGTTCTGTTTTTTCCTTTTGAGGTAAGGAACCCTAAAAATGGATATATATATTTTAGAACGCAAACTAGCAATGTCCGGGGAGTCCAGTACACACTCTAGTTGTTTGGTCACTCTGCTGGAGAGCTAACAAAGGAGTCTCTTTTATACTACGAGACTACGAGTAGAGCATTCAATTTGCTAACTGCTGCACTTTTTGTGGATTGTTGGCGGGTGGTCCGTTGTTTATTTGTTTGTTACGCTTTCACGCCGTAACTATTGCCCGATCATCATGAAATTTTGCAAACATGATCTCTGGAGTACGGAGAAAGACATAGGGTACCTTTCTTCCCGGAATAAGATACTGTTCCCGAGGGATCGACATTGACGCTAGCGGAGCCGCAGGCGTAAGCTAGTATATAATTTACACACTGTAAATTAAAGTTAGTGACATAAACAGTCACGAGCCGGGCATAGTTATCTCTCAGTTATCTAAAACTGAACGTTGCGTCCAGTGCATTTCACGAACAAAGTATGTTGACATAGGAAATACGCATCAAATTGATATTGCTATAGACTTTCTACAGCCTCTTGTCAAATTCCCAAAGTGCTGGAATTGTCAGCGAGTTGAGCATTAATGACAAGAAACTACGACCATGCGGTCATGTCATCTCATCAAAGAGAATTTAACCCGTCTCCTTGCATCCCAGACATCGAGAGTTTTCTGAAATAAGTGGCGGCAGCATTGAGGCATCGAGACTGGTAAGCTGTAATTATTTAATGATAACGGCTTATCGGATGCTACGATACCATGCTGGCATCTATTGGTAACCTCATCGATGCAAATGTCCCCATACTTGACAATACCAGCTGGATTGATGCTCGATTAGTTGACATTTTAGTTTGTTGAGAAGTGAAATATGACAATTAATAAGTGTTCAAAGAAACCTATATTGAATAAACGTTTTGAATTTTGAATTTTGTCGACTATTCCGAATTTGCATTAACGGCTCCCACATTCGACCAAAACTTTACAATAATTATTATCTTCACACATATTTAAATGATCATAATAGTTGAATGGGCATTTTTTGAATTATACAATCTCTTCACATACTTGCGTTGTTTGGTGACCTTTCTGGAGAGCTAGCAATGAAGGCCTTTAACATTTTAGCGTTACTTCACGCCCGGCGCCAGGCTAGTACAAATTGTAATAACTTCAGTTGTCAGTGGCGTCTCAGTCACGCGACCCTTAGTGGTCTACTAAAACTAAAGTGGGCAATGGCGTTCAAAGCATTCACTTTGCAGTGCTAACTGCTAGTGCTAAATGGCATTTCGAGTGCGATTTGCCAATAGTATATAAAAGTCCTGACTGTCACCGGAACGGTCTGAAACAGCAGCATTATGTGAGTCCGGTTTACACGCTAGCGTTGTTTGGTCACTCCGGTGGAGAGCTAATTTTCGAGCTTTTTATATTCTGGCAGCATTCACAGTTCAAGCATTTTGTATGTAATTTGCGAACAGTAACTCATAATCATGGTGTTTAAAGTCGACCGGCTTTATCTTGTTGTAGTACACAAACTAGTGCAAAACAGCAATGTCCGCCCAGACTGGTGCAAACACTTGACCACTCGCTTGTTGTTTGGTCGCTTCACTGTAGAGTTAACAATAGAGTTACTCTTAAAGTGCAAGAGTTCTCAGTGCAGGTCTAACGTCTCATTTTTTCGCAACAGACAGTAATTTAAATTCCTTGTCAACTAGAAATGTTGCAATGCTGGCATTTATTTCAACTTTAAAAGAAAAGAATATATATTACATCACTAAATAAAATGACTTGTACTAGGGATACCTACACACATTTATGTATCAACATTCATCATCGTCATCATCATTACAGCCGTAACAAGTTCACTGCTGGATAACGCCCCTCTTGTGTTGCCGACGCTGCTGCCCATCGAAAGCATTTTTAAACTGGGGAAGGATAGGAATTTGTTTGATCTGGGAAGGGAATGAAGGTATAAGGATACTACTCAGCTCAGGAAGGCCGGAAGCACGTACCCGATGCCCATACACCCCATTTATGTATCATTCCCGAGTAATAACTTTGATGTCATCTATACATATCTATACATATAATAAAACAGTAAAAATATTTTGTCTGTACATTTAGATTTTTTGACTGAAATGGATAGAGGGACACTTAAAACGAATAATAGAAAGCAAAAAATTTTTTTTGGAATTTCTTGTCTGTCTGTCTGTCTGTCTGTCTGTCTGTCTGTCTGTATGTATGATCACGATTATCTCCAAAAATACTGAACCGATTTACTTCAAACTTTCACCAATGCTTTGTTTTAACTCAGCAAAACATTTAAAGTTTGTTTCATCAAAATCGGTTCATTAAAAAAAAAGTTATCGTCATTTGAATGAACTCAAGGCATGAGTTTGCCTGCAAACATATAGCAAAAATAAAATTAAATAATAAGTGACATAAGAAAAATAAAATCCAAAGTCAATTCATCGTCATTATACGACAGCATTATACCTATCCATACTATCTATAGTAATCCATACCAAAAAAGGAGAAGCTGACTGACTGATTGACATATCAACGCAGGGCCTAAGCTATAAGGGTTAGGAACTTGAAATTTTGCACAGGGGTTCCTTTTATAAAGTAGGGGAGCACTAAGAAAGGATTTTAGGAAATTCATCTCCTAAGGGGGTAAAACGGGTTGCAAAGTTAGTATGATACTTTGCCGTTTTTGAAGTAATTCGAATGAAATTTAGCATGAAGGTTCTTTACTGAAATGTATGAAACATGAGTAAAATATTTTACTCAAAAATCAACTCTTAAGGGGGTAAAATAGGGGTGCAAAGTTAGCATGAAACTTTGCGATTTTGGAAGTTAGTCGAATGAAATTCAGCATGAAGGTTCTTTACTGAAAGGCATGAAACACGAGTAATATATTTTTCTCAGAAATCATCCTTTAAGGGTTATAACGGGAATGAAAAGTTAGTATCAAACTTTCAGTTTTTGAAGTTATTCAATTAAAATTCAATATTAAGGTGTTTCATTAAAAGTCATGAACTAATGTATTCCGGGTAATTCTACTGTTCCTGAGAAATCGACACTTACGCGAGCGGAGCCGCGGGTCAAAAGCAAACCTGACATATATCAACGCACAGCCGAAACTACTGTGCCCAGAAACTTGAAATTTAGCACAGGGATTCTTTTTATGATGTAAATGAGCACTAAGAAAGGATTTTTAGAAAATCAAAGGGGATTAAGTTTTATGGAATTTTATCATTTTTGGACTTAAAAGTTTGAAAGTAGGAACACAAGTTCTCAACTAAAATAAAAAATATCTGTTTAGGTGAACCAGACAACATTTTCCCTTGAAGGGGTAAATAGGAGGTAAAGTTTGTATGGAATTTTTCCAATTCTAGACTTAGAATATAAAAATAGGGATGTAAGTTCTCGATTACAATTAAAAAGATCTGTGTAGGTAAAATGTATAAAATCCCCCCTTAAGGGATAAAGGGGGCGGTTGTATTGAATTTACTCATTTCTGGACGTTCTGGATTACAATTAAAAAGATGTATGTAGGTAAAACCAACGAAATTTTCGCCTGAAGGGATAAAATAGGGGAGTAAAGTTAGTATGGTTTTTTTTTTCATTTCTAGACTTAGAAGTATGAAAATAAGTATATACGTTCTAGATTACAATTAAAAAAGATAAATTCCCCCCTTAATGGATGAAGGGGGGGGGAGGGGGTGGTTGTATGGATTTTTTCTCATTTCTGGACATAGAAGTATAAAAATAAGTATATATGTTTACATTACAATTGAAAAGATCTGTGTAGTTAAAATGGACGAAATTTCCCCTTGAAGGGGTAAAATAGGTGGGGTAAAGTTTGTGTGGTTTTATTCACTTAGAAATATGACAATAAGAAGTTCTCCATTACAATAAAAAAATATATGTGTAGGTGAAATGGGCAAAATCCTCTCCTTAAGGGCTAAAGATCTATGCAGGTGAAATGTATTAAATTCTCCCTTAAGGGGAAAAAGCAGAGGGGGAGGGGTTTGTATGGAATTTTTATCATTTCTACTGTTTCCAAGGGAACGACATTAACGCGGGCGGAGCCGCGGGCAACAGCTAGTCGTTAAATATATAGATAATAAACATTGATGCCATATGCATAATCTCACAAGTTCGGTTTCATTTGTATGTTGTAGTAGTGTCCTGAAACGTGCGCGCAAACTGAGCTGTGTCCGGTGAGTCCAGTGCACACACTTGCTTGTTGTTTGGCCGCTTCGTTGTACAACTAACAATGAAGCCTCTTTTATTCTGCAAGCAATCACAGCGCTAGCTGACGCGGCATTTTGTCGCACTGGACAGTAAATTTAATTGCCTTGTCAACTAAGAATGTAGCAGAGCTGGTGTTTATTTAATTTTGCTGTTTTGTTTGCATAAAATTTAATAAAATTCACTCAGATTTTTCGTAATTACTACATTACGGGAGAAGTCCTCATGATTTCTTTGCTTTTCATTTACATATACTATCGCCGTAGAAGTGGTTTAGGCTATTTAACGGGGTTGTCTAAATATATCTCTTTGCAAAACACATACGAATAGACAATTCTTATGTGTTTTGCATTATTTGAAATGCGCGTGCGTGCAGTAGTATTTTGCCCCGTAGTTTGCACTCATCATGGCATAATTAACTTCGCCTCGCGACACCCGCCGCGGTCCAACGGCCGGGTGTGTACCCGGCTGTACTTGGGTGTCCCGTCCTAATACACAATCCCAAAGTGACGTCCAGTATCACGGCAGCACAGTACTTCATAGTTATACTACAAAGAATATTTTTAATCGTTCTTTAAGGGTTCTGTACCCTTTAACAAAAAATTTGATTCTGTCCATCTATCCGTCACAGAGTACCTATTACCTATTGAATGTATTAGGTACCTATTGTACCCATTGAACTGTATTAGAAAGAAGAGACTTGAACTTTTTACAGAAGGCCAGGCAGAAGGATATTCTGCCGCTTTAACAACAAATAATAAAAAAACAAAATAAAATGATTTAGTTACATTATTTTGTCTGTTTAATAAGACGTCACACCTGAGACAATAAAAAAACAGTGTTCATGCAAGAAAGTTCACACACAACAAGCGTGATTCTTTTAGATAAATATTGTACAGAAGCTTTAGTGTGTCCGACTTGCACTTGGCTAGTTTTATTTATTTATTACTTTGAGGAGAAAGGCAACTAGGAAAATGCAATTGATGAAAAATTGTTACAGTAGGTAGTCTCTTTAAGAATGAAACAAAACTAACTCGGGAAAATTTTCCCAATCTGTAAATGAATGTATTGCTTTATCCAATGTCTTTTTGATGATTCGTCTTGGATTGCATCTGTCCCGTGAAACAAGTAGGCGTCCTTATCCTAGCTTACATTCAATTCAACCAGAAATAACAACTAATTCAAGTTTTTGGGGTTTATCCTAGGCATATGTTCAAAGGAGTTGAGGGCCCTTTTCTTGCAAATGCTGACCTTTTATGCAGGACCCTAAAAGCTGGTCACCCAGGCCGCTCGCCAACTGTTGCGAAGCGCCCTGATTTCCATAACTACGGTTGGATTGAATCGTAACGCCTGTTTGTCCGCTTCACGGCGCCATGTTGACAGTGGCCGTGTTTTAGGGTAATTAAAGTTTAATTTGTACGCGTGGCACTGTGTGTGTGTGTGTGTAGGTCACAGTTTACGTGGCTACGTATGTCGCTGTGTTGCCGACCAAAGTGGGTAGAACCACCGATCAAGCTTTATATCATTGGATTTTTTACACATTGTTTGTAGCGAAAGGTCAAATCAAATTGAAGTTAAATCTGAAAATTAATGATTAAAAAAAAATATATTATCGTTGGTAAAACTTTTAAACTATAAAATATATTGTTTCCATTTTCTTTACTTAAGTTCTCTTATAACAGGTTTATTAAATTTCTTAAAATTCGACAATAACTCCTAAACGAGTACTTTTATTATAATAATGTTACTACAGTTTTCAAGTTTGTTAGGCATAACGATAAGGTTAATATTTATGAGATATTTAACTAAATGAAATTAGAATTAGAGCAAGCTTACTTCAAATTCGTAGCGAACTATAAGTTAAAATACTTATAAAACTTTTAAGTAATTTAAAAAAATATATGAAGCTTAATATTGAAGTACGGCAAAATAAGTACCCATGCATATTATTATAAAATGACAGGTCGCTACGTGTCAGTGTTACTGTCATTTCATACAAAATGCGTGCCACTTACCGCTGCCGCTGAACTTTAATGCTTACTTTTTCTCTTAAAAGTCGCCATATTTGTCAGTTTATTTTAATCTTTTAATACGATACGCCCTCATGTCACCCCACAAAAACAAATGCCGCAGATTGACGTCGTCTGTCGCCGTCACAACAGGCCACAGTGAGCGACACATCAAAGACGTCGCTCTGCAACATGACAGCGGTGTGCCCCGTGCTCCGGAAATAGACACACATGCAAAGAGCAGACTGCTCTTATTGTACTCAAACGTCCTTTATGCACTCCGAATTTCAACGTAAGTAGCGTGTATTTAAACTTACAACATTATGGAACTCATAATAGCAGGCAAAGATTAGATACTTAGATACTTTAATTAGAGTACTATTTTCGGAATCTTAAAATACACTCGTATATTATCTATGTTACAATCGATCAAGGGATGAATTGAAGCTTTGTTAATATGTAACTAAGCGATAAACAAAGGCGACATTTCAGGCCCGAAGATTCGACAGAATCCGTTGGAACCTTCAGGGCAGCGCTATAAATAAAGCCGTTTAATCAATACTGAAACTTCAAGCGGATGGATTAAATACTTCTGAACACATTTTGTTAATTAATGTTGAACGGAATTTTGTACATGACTTTCTTTATTCATCACATTATTTGCACGACGCAGAAACCTCACTACAAATATTGTATGGCATTTCGCCATTCAGAAGAAGATCATAAATTTATGTTCAGTCACTAATACCTTTCCAATAATGTATTAAAGTAATGTACTGAAAGCGGAGAGATAGTAATTTTATCCATGAATCTTGACTATATTAGAAGTTCAAAAATTGGCCTAGTGCGAGTTGGACTTGTGCACGAAGGGTTCCGTACCAATCATCTTTAAAAACGGCCTAAAAGTCATTTCTGCTTTATAGGAGCTCCGAAAATATTAATTTCATTTAATTTAATTATTTATTTTTAAGGTGAATATATAACTAATTTTCCTGTATATATTTCAAGCGTCTACCTATTGTTATCAATATCGTGCAAAAAAGAGCAAAAAAATATTTATTGTATCGATTGTTGTATGGGATCCTCCTTCTAGATATTTTTTATTTTCTGTTTTTAGTATTTTTTGTTATGGCTGCAACATAAATAAATCGACTGTAAAAATGACAACTGTCTAACTATCACGGTTCATATGATATAGCCTGGTGACCGATGGACAGACCGACAGTCGGACGCAGTCATATTAATATCCCATTTTTATTGTTTTGGTACGGAATCCTGAAAAAGCAGTTGGTATAGTCTCAGAGTTGGCGGCGGCTACGGGCGGCGCGACGCGCGATAGGGACGGCGGAAAGCGGCGCGCGACACGACAAATCCTTTTAAAGCGTGAGGAGGCTTTAACGGCCTTAGCGTAGTAATTGCTGCGCAGGAAGTGCTCTAGAAAATGAGAAAACGCCGAAGTTTGCAGTTTCACGTATCGGATGAGTTGTAGAACTATTTTTAGCAAGCATTTATGAAAGGAGGATCAGGCGTGAATGCAAGGAAAGTTTGGGTGCAATTTTTTTATATATACTTTTTTCTAAAATGAATTGAAAATCTGCTCAAGCCTCAAAATTTCACTCTTGTCCAATGTAGATTTTCAACGAATTAACTGGATGAAGGTGTTATTAAAAAATATGTAAGATTTCCGCCCTACACTAGTATTGGTTAAGGTCTTTAGTTATATCCTTCCTCATAAACGAAACATTCTCACTACAAAAAGATTGCTTGCTCCGGAAACGAGTGTTTTATTACTACAGCTTTAAGTTTTATTTGTTTAGTAATGAATACTTGCACATGTGGAAATGTCGTGTTCTAACGGTAGGCAACAGCCACGGAACACGAACAAGGAATAAAAAGCATTGTTTATTCGTTTTGAATGACTTCCCAACGTAATAAATTCGCGCTGTAGTGATACATTAAAATATGCATTCGATATATTTTTCAATTAAAAGATAGGGTTACAAAATGGCGACGATAAATTTAACGGTGAAATATAACGTGAACGCGGCGCATTATACTAGTGGCGCAGTGCCGCGGCTGGGTGTGGAATGTCCGTCCGTGTGTCCCCGTACATGGAGGTTTAGGAGACAGACAAATTGAAAACGTGAATAATGCTAGTTCTTTTGGATTCGACTGATGAAGATGTTGATTGTTTTCCATATCTTGTGCCGCTGCAAAATATCAAAACACCCACTGCAATATTTAAATAAAACTTATCGAGCCAATGTCATTATTATTTAAAAATCGTGTCATTGAACTATCGGGGTGACCGTTTTTTTAGAAAAGTCTATTGAAATAATCATTGGATAAGTCCAGACGAGACACTTTACTTTCAACGAAAAGATAAAATATTTAGATAAGAGATCTATAAATCTATTGTTTGTTTGTTTTTCGTGTGTGTAAGTGGCCAACACTGGTGTCAGATTTTTAAGCTGCCTAAAGGTCTCTCTGACATAGCTTAACCACTGCCATCAAAGATGACAACAGCCGGGACCAACGACTTAAAGTGCCTTCCGAGCACGGAGGAGCTCGAGATATCTTTATGCCACCTGCGGTCACCCATCACAATAGGGACTGCGCCCAGGGTTGCTTAACATGCGTAAACGATTTCAATGTTCAGACCATCGGGCTCTTCAATTTAAAATTTTATTTCTATTGTCTTTAAATCTATTGCCTATTATTGACTCCCATCCATGCTTTAAATATAAATAAACAAATCACACCACTTTCATACAAATTTTATAAATGCGAATGTAAATGTGTCTGTCAGTTCGTCCATCTGTCATTTATTTGAGCCCTTCGACATAAAAAGAACAAGTCCATCTGACTGTTAACTTTTTGTTTCAGCAACTGAACTAATTTAGATGTAATTTGGTACTTTTCAACCCGGAAAAAAGTACTGTTCCCGTGGGATCTACACAACGTACAGACAACCGCGGGCGAAAGCTAGTAGATTTTAAAATAACGCGGACAAAGTCGAGGAAAACGCTAGTCTCCCATAAAGATGACGGCATCGGCGGGTGTCGGCTGCGGCAAAGTGTCGCCGCATGCACTTTATACGCCATTACAGAAATGAAGCGTAAAAGCGCGAGAAATATTGCGCAATTATTTTTTTGCGAGCGACATGATTGCTGCGCTCCGTCGCGAAATAATAAAGCGTATTTTATCTTCTCTATATATTTAGTCTTATATATATAATCTTATATTTATATCCCTATAGTCTCTAAGCTCACATACAAAAATTTTTATGGCATGGGCACTGAAGCTTTAAGTTCAGGAACACTAGATGACACGAGCAAAAATATTTAACATTTATTTCTAGCACGCTGGATCACAGCTATCTGACGCACAGATGGTCATAGCAATACTATTAGGTTACCTTGACTTTTCTTTCTGCCGGAATTCGAATAAAAGGACATAGTAACACGTCTTTTTTCATGATTTAACAAAAGGTCAGTCTGAAAATATGTTATTTCTGCTTGCTATTAGTTTAATGTAAAACAAATACATACAAGTCACGAACATTCAGAATACATAAAAGGATATTTGAGTAAAAAAGTCGCTCCGTGCATCACAGCCGTCTATTTCCGGAGCACGGAGTACACCGTTATCAAGTTGCAGTTCCACCCGCGGTCTTTGATGTGTCGCTCACTGCAGCCTGTTTGACGGCGACAAACGATGTCAACCCACGGCATTTGTTTATGTGGAGTGACATGAGTCGCTTGACGGTATCAAAATAAACTTACAAATTTAGTTCGATTCGAGCGAAGTTCTTGAACCGCGACTGAAAAGACTTATCTAACTTAACCACATGCATTCTGTTCAAACTAAAAAAAACCTAAATCTAAGCTCTTTACATTAATGTCAGTAGAATAAAATAAAAAAACATAAAATGCGCCTTGCCAAAAATAATATGCATAAAAATTGATAATTGTCTAGTTATTTGTTAAAATAGGGGTCGAGTATTTGTGAATGTGCTTTTTCTTTTGAAACAAAGCATATAAGGGAGTGCAAATCAAGTACATATTTTTTCAGTCTATTTAATACAAATATGTAGATTTTTTATACTTTTAGATCATCTGTCACAACGCTCTGATTGCGTACATGTCTATACTGCACTGTCATTGTCAACTTTATGCAACATGTAAGCGATGAATAAATAAATTATGAAATAGATGAATAAAAGTTAGGATTCGTGGGCTATAATAATGTCAATTAAAATAACCTAATTAAACTATTAATTTACATATACAACGCCATCAGTAGAGCTTATTAAAATGTAATGTAGCAATCTTTTATTGCCGTGTTAAAAGTGCTAGACCGAAAGTAATGCGTTTCCTGTCCGTAAGGCTGCATTACTGTGACACTTTTCAGGTGTCAGCAGTCTATATGTCACGGGTCGAATCCCCGCGACACGCGACGCGGCGCGACACGCAAGCGCGACACAAAGCGACAAATTGCGTGCGCCGCGATTTGTTTAGACATCAAAGGCCGCGTTACTGGCGATTAGAAACGGCATTAGCATTAGAAAAATTAATGGCTTGGAATAATATACGTATTACTTTTTTCAGTTGATTGTAATAAAATCAGTAAAATAAACACAGTTATACAAATATATACTGTCAATATTATTATTTTTTATTTTAATGAAAACAAATTTTGCTAAGAATATTAGGAAACAAGTTACACGTTACAAGTTGCACTAGAAAATAAAATGTTGGCGAATAATTTAATAACACGTATTTGTTTACCAATCAATAAAATACTTCTGTGGATACGTTAATTTGTCAAAAATACATTTACAAGCTCACAAAAAATCCAACGATGAACTGCCTGATCAATGATTTTGCCCCACTTTGGTCGACAAAACATCAAACTAAGCTGTGACCTACACAATGCAACGTGAACAAATTAACCGTTACGAGTAATTACCCTAAAACACGACCACTGTCAACATGGCGCCGTGAAACGGACAAACAGACGTTACGATTCAATCCAGCCGTAGTTATGGAAATCAGGGCGCTTCGCAACAGTTGGCGAGCGGCCTGGGTGACCAGCTTTAGGATTTCGTGTCTAAAACGTGGTCCGGTCCCTAACTCCTCTTCCAAAGCTGCACGTTTTCACGACTGCATCTACAGCTGTGATGTGTACTTATTTTATATGATTAGGCAACGTTTTTACAGTCTGCTTCCTAGCCGATACCGATCCTTGAGTAACTCCAGAGACGAAGAAAAATACCTGTAAAATTAAAGTACAAGTGTTTGTCCGCGCGGAGAATCAAATCTATAGCCTCTCGTGTAGAAGACTAAAGAATTAACCACGCCACGAACGTCATTTAGGCATGTTTATTATGTAAGCGTCATACTTCATGTGCTAAGGACTCCGACTGTGTTAGATTGAGCTTTATACGGAACATTCGAACTGAAATCCGGCTCACACACTTCTGTTGGTCCGGGGCGAAACGCGGGACTCACGGAGGCTAGTTAATTATGCCACGGGTGCAAACAACGCGGCAAACTCACACTGCCCGCATGCATGTAATGAGCCAAAAGACATACGAATGTACCGAGTATATTTAAGTAGCCCCTTTGAAAACCCTCAACTATGTTATATATAATCTAGTACATTTAGTAGACTCTCGCAATGTAAAACTTTGCAACTGTTCAAAATCGTATCATACACCTTCTCCTCTTTATGAGTGATTTCGGCTACCGCAGATGTTATCTGTCGGGGCCCGGGCTCCACTATGATGATAACAATTTTTTTGTAAAATTAGGTATCGTATAATTATTGAAAACTTCATTTGTCTTTTAAATTCGTTCGTCATTGAATTTATTGATATATTGTATTAGTCGGCGTTTATGGCAAACGTCAGATGTCGTTACGGAACTGGTAACTTGCCATATATAGAAGAACACTTTCCTAAAAAAAAACTTTCGTTCTTTGTGATTATGTAGCTCGTGCGGTAACAGTATTTTGTTCTATATCAAATGTACCCACTTAGCATAAGGTTCTAGACCTGATATCATCATCATTAGCGACCTGCGGTCCACTGCTGGACGTAGGCCTCCTTCCACCATCCGTCAAAGAACGAAAGATCTCCAACCAACCAAAGTAACAACGTAGTTACTCAAATAAGTAAGCTGAAGTGGCAGTGGGCTGACTACATCTGTCATAGTACTTGCAATCGCTGTAGCAAGAGAGTTCTGCAGTGGAGACCGCGTATAGGTAGTGTTCACACACCGCGTATACGGAGGTGTCACCACCGGCTAGGTGGAGCGACGATCTGCGCAAAGTGGCTAGCAGCAGCTGGATGAGCATAGCCAATGATCGAGACCTAATATACCTATATAAAATACGGTGCAATCAATGGTAATATTAGTCATCACTGCCCATGTACTTAAGTAAAAGAAGAAATATTAATCGTGGCTTGCTTAACTTTCGTTGGAAAATCGCCTACCTTTTAAAGCGAGACTTAGTTCTGAAAAATTGTTGCCATATATATAAATGTATAATTTCGTCAAGGCCATCTTATCAAGGTGTTGATAACAAGCTCAGTTTCCACTCAGGTCTAGTAGCCTCTCAGAGCAACGCACCAAGCAATTTGTTGGAGCAGAGCAAATTGCAGCCAGGATAGCTCTTAATGGAGTCGTAAACTTGTTGAGGAAACAATAACAGCAGGGCGGTGAGCGGGGGCGGGCGGGGCGAGGTGCAGGGCAAAGATAGCAGGGCGAAAATATAAAATAGAGAAAGTATAGAACCGACACTTAATGCCAGATACAAAATCGTTTCTCGAAAAATAATATGATAAAGGCAAGCCCTAACACGAAATCGTTAGGGCGGTTTAGATAAATATTAAATATTGCAAAGTTTTCACCGAAACTGTGAACATAGCAAATCGGCATGCAAGAAAAAATCCACCAACAGCATTGTTTTCTTTTCCTAGTGTCACTTAGCACTTATCTAGTGATCAAACGCTTACTTATTTTCACAGCTTCTGGTCGCTGAGCTATTCAGCACATATTTGGTAAAAATGTTTAGGCTACATTTCTACCAAAGCTCTTTAGCTTTAAACTTAGGTTAGTAGGCTTTACTAAAGGTAGCATCTATTCAATGATTTATAGATTTATATTAGCTAAACTAATTCTTGTCATAAGAACGAACTTTAATATGAGACAGTCTTGGTTCACCATTAATACAAATAAAATAAACATTTTGGTTTCAATCGCAATCGCACTTATTTCATGATAACGCTTTTCAAATAGCTGTTCCAATATCATAAGCATTTACGTCTGTCCTTCTGTGTTCTTCTTATTTTACGCTGAGACCCTCAGAAACTGAGATATCAATGTTTAAACAACTCGCCCTCGAATCATAAGTAATAGTTACGTAACTGATCGGGCTATTGTTTGACAGGATTCTGGTTGAAACTCGTTTTAATTTGGAAATTGCTAATCTACTGTTGACGCTGGATATTACAAGAAGCTGGTTATTGAAACTAAAATGTTTGTTTATAGCAAACTTTCGACATTGTTAATTCTATCTACTTTAGTTATAGTCTTCTTAGTTTATTAACAGAAATACTTTTAATTACAAAAAAAGCTTATTACTTAAAAATATCATTAACCTAGATATTTGGACGACCTCTGTGGTCTAGTGGTCATCATGCCAGGTCATCCCGGGTTCAGTTCCCACTCAAGATGGAAATGATCTTTTTCAGATTGACCTGGGTCTTGAATGTAACATATATACTCTGTTATAAAATAGAGTATTGTTAAGTAAGTATCGCATAACACAAGTCTTGGTGTTTCTCTAAGAGACCCCATCAGAAATAAGGAGATCCGTAGCAGAACAAAAGTCACCGACATAGCTCAGCGGATTAGCTCTATGATGTGGCAGTGGACGGGTTATAGGCAACTACAAAATGTCGGTTCCATATAATTGTTTTGACTAGTTCGATTTCCCAGATGTTACAAATACAAAGCTTAAGCACTTAATAATACACAAAAGCACTCGCCTCTGCCCATCCAAAGCCATGAAAGTGGTATTAGCGGCTAAATAACAAATGAAAGCATAAATACAACATCAGAGCGGACGGTGCCGCTTCATAGATGTTTAATATTTAATTTCCGCCGAAGACGTAACTTCCGCACGGAAACGAAGCTTTCGACAAGCGATCACTTGCTTACCGATGTCTTATTCTTAAAATTTATTTTATTGTGAAATGAAACCCATATAATATTATTTAGTGCAGTAAGAACAACCAAGATTATTACATTCTTGAGGAATTTAGTTAAACTTAATGCCTAGTTTGTCAGCTTTTGTTCGTCAAAAGGGTACGTGGTACGTGAAGCGTATACACCTTGGTGTGTAAACCATATGCAAACATATTTTTTTGTTTGATTATACTATGTTTTTCTATTTATTGTCGGACTGGGAGTTAAACAAAAGGATTTAGTTATTACGGAAACAATATTACAAAATATTATGAAGTTAAAACTACTTCTTCGTTTACGCCCTCAAGCAAGCATTGCTTAATATGATTTTTATAGAAATATTATCGCAAAAGACTGCAGCTTCGCCTGTAGACAGTCTATGAGGACTAAATTCACTATAAAGCATTCGAAGCCGCCTTCCACACTAAATCTTTATTATTATTGCACCACGCAAATCGACAGCTCTTGATGGAGCAAACAGCTAAAGATTGACTAAATTACGTGCGATATTCAGGGTAATAAAACCATGACTCTTGAACATAAAAAAATGTTATTTTCTACGTCACAACCTTTAAAAAGTCTGCCGCGGCACACCTTTCTTTGGCCAAATTGGTAGTTCGAGGCAGCATATGCTTTTTTCGTTCACTGTCAGTATGTCTCGTAACGAAGAATAGCGAGGTGAGTGGCGTAATAAATACAGGGCGCATTATTACAAAAGCTGATATCTTTGTGACGACATCACAACTGTCAGTCTACATAAAGTACCTACGACTAGTAAGGTAATAAGGCGCCATGTTCATTTTGTTATGCAGTAAAATAAGTTTTCAACAATTCTTCCGCTCCAAGTGTCGTCGTGTCGACTTTTCAACAGTACAATCTTATTTACTCTGTCGAATGGACATACTGCATTTATTTGCTATACTGTACCACTAATGCAACTATATTGACAAATTATTAAGAGCGTGTCCTCAGTTGAATAAATTAGAATTGGTTAAATTAGAAAAACATGTTTATACAAAAAATATCTGCATTATCTCTCCTATTTTAGATGCTGAGCTATTTGCTGTCATGTTAATCACACACCCAAAACTAACTTCGCTGCAAGATCCATCAATCTTTCAATTGTTATTTATATTCCCCTACCCTTCGAACCGTCTGAAATAGCTTAGAAAAGTGAGTCGAGAAAGCGTAATAAATGCACCCTCTAAGAGAGCAGGGACCACTGAAACTGCATCACGAAAGTAAGTCTGCAACGGCTGGTCGTTATATAACTCATATTAATATGTTGATGAGAGCGATGTTTATTTTATTACGCAGCGGATTACGTTCACACCATCACCCACCCGCAGTGAGCCGTCGTGTCGACTGTTACTTAAAAGCCTTATTTATGCACTGTGGAATGACATACTGTTACTGTATAAACTAGTATATGCTACTACACTATACCACCAATGCAACTGCATACAATATTGATTAACAGTCTTGATAAGTTATGCCCGATGTTTAGTTCACATGTTTACTTTTTAAAAAACAGTATACCAAAACTTTATGATTTACCACAGTTAAAAAAAATACAAAACAAGCCTTTTAAGAAACAAAAACATACCTAACTTGGCAAAAATCTATGTCCTATGTTACTCGGGAGAGTGTAAGGACTTTTACGATATATACGTCTTATACGTCAAGATCTGGCGAGGCATTTAGAAGTTATGGTTAAATAAAGAAAACCATATACATACTACTTATATATATATATATATATATATATATATATATATATATATATATATATATATATATATACTAGCTGTCGCCCGCGGCTCCGCCCGCGTTAATGTCGTTCCCTTGGGAACAGTAGAAATAATAAAAAATCCATACAAACCCCTCTCCCTCTGTTTTTCCCCTTAAGGGGGAATTTAATAAATTTCACCTACACAGATATTTTTTTATTGTAATGGAGAACTTCTTATTGTCATATTTCTAAGTAAATAAAAAAAAATCATACAAACTTTATCCCACCTATTTTACCTCTTCAAGGGGAAATTTCGTCCATTTTAACTTCACATATCTTTTTAAATGTAATGTAAACATATATACTTATTTTTATACTTCAATGTCCAGAAATGAGAAAATTTCCATACAAACCCCCCCCCCCCCCCCCTTTATCCCTTAAGGGGGGAATTTTGTACATTTCACCTACACAGATCTTTTTAAATTGTAATCGAGAACTTACATACCTATTTTTATATTCTAAGTCTAGAAATGGAAAAACTCCATAAAACTTCACCCCCTTAGATTTTCTAAAAATCCTTTCTTAGTGCTCATTTACATCATAAAAAGAATCCCTGTACCTAATTTCAAGTTTCTGGGCACAGTAGTTTCGGCTGTGCGTTGATATATAAGTCAGGTTTGCCTTTGGCCCGCGGCTCCGCCCGCGTAAGTGTCGATTTCTCAGGAACACCCGGAATACATTAGTTCATGACTTTCAATGAAACACCTTAATATTAAATTTCAATTGAATAACTTCAAAAACGGAAAGTTTCATACTAACTTTGCATCCCCGTTATACCCCCTTAAGGGATGATTTTTGAGAAAAATATTTTACTCGTGTTTCATGCAATTCAGTAAAGAACCTTTATGCTGAATTTCGTTCGACTAACTTCAAAAATGGCAAAGTTTAATGCTTACTTTGCATCCCTGTTTTGCCCCCTTAAGGGATGATTTTTGAGTAAAATATTTTACTCGTGTTTCGTACCTTTCAGTAAAGAACCTTCATGCTGAATTTCATTCGAATAACTTCAAAAACGACAAATTTTCATACTAACTTTGCAACCCGTTTTACCCCCTTAGGGGATGAATTTCCAAAAATCCTTTCTTAGTGCTCCCCTATGTTATAAATGGAACCCCTGTGCAAAATTTCAAGTTCCTAACCCATTTTTATTTTTGCTATATGTTTGCAGGCAAACTCATGCCTTGAGTACATTCAAATGACGATAACTTTTTTTTCTAATGAACCGATTTTGATGAAACTAACTTTAGATGTTTTGCTGAGTTAAAACAAAGCAATTGGTGAAAGTTTGAAGTAAATCGGGTTAGTATTTTCGGAGATAATCGTGATCATACATACAGCCAGACAGACAGACAGACAAGAAATTCGAAAATTTTTTTTGCTTTCTATTATTGTTTTTAAGTGTCCCTCTATCCATTTCAGTCAAAAATTCTAAGTGTACAGACAAAATATTTTTACTGTTTTATTATATGTATAGATATATATATACATACACACTTACATACATGATTTCGAAAGGCAACACTCTTATTTTTACAGTCGGGTAAAAACTTAAAATATATTTGTACTAAAAGGAGACTATGACAAAAAACGTATGTGTTATCCCGTGTATTACCCAGACACACCCCAAAACTAACTTCACAGTAAGAACCATCAATCTCTCAATTGTAACCTCCCCACCCTTGGTACATCTGAAATAGCTAAGAATAGTGAAACGAGAAAACGCAATAAAAGCACCCCCTTACATAAGCGAGATCTCATGAAACAGCATCACAACTGCAAGTCTGCTTCGACTGCTCGTAAAGTAGTATTAATATTTATGACGAGAGCCATGTTCGTTTTGTTATGCGGAGGATTATGTTCTCAAAATGTAACCTCATTAATGCGCTGTTAAACTGAAGAACTGCATTTATTTTCTACACTGCGCCACAGACAGTGTCACTGCCAGTTATTCTAATCTTTTATACTGTGGAACAGTTTCTTGACACGCGCACCATCAGTCTCTCGAGCTGTCTCGTGACTGTGTGCCGTAGCAAAAGCAAAATAAGATAGCGCTCGCACCCTCTACATTAGACCACTCCGGCCACTTCCCGTACGTGAGGTAATGGCAAATGCACTACCGAGTACACAACGCTAGGCCAATCTCACACTGTTCGACGTCCGGTAGGTTGTTTTCTTTTTTTTTTTTTAATTGACTATGTAGCTAGCTCCAAGTGAGCTTTTGCTACTTCACCGGGCGTTTGAGGTGAGAGCAGATTGCCCTTACTTTAAACGCCCGGTGCCTTTAAAGACAACATCATCAATTGGGCGTTGCCTGTGTGCGCAAAGCTTAGAGAGAAAAAAACTCTCATATTGCCTGACGGGCCGCGATTACGAGCATGCATAGCGTGAAGGGCCAATCTGGCAAAAGTCTTTGGAGAGCAGCAACTCTTATCTTTTGTTTTGTGGACATCGGGTACCGTAACGTGCAGATTTTTTTCTTATAAAGTATCAGAACTTGTGAGCAGCGCCACAGTACAGTCACGATCTATGATGATCATACACGCCGCCGCCTCTAGAAATTGGAGTGTCCTGCCAGATACACACTGTTATTTACAACATAACGACCTAGTTAAGTATCTCAATATTAATTTAAATTATTCTCGTCCCATGAAAACAAAATTTAGAATTATTCAAAGATTCAAAGATTTATTCAGAAAATAGGCCTTTTTCAGGCACTTTTTCACGTCAATTCACATTTTAAATAATACTTATTATATTATATTCAAATTATTAATTATTGTTTAAAAGCTACAAACTACTGGCGTTTCGGAACCGACCACTGCAGAGAAGAAGACGCCGAAAGAAACTCTTCAACAGTATTGGTCGCCTACTTGCCTGAAGGGCTTTGTATGAAATTTTATATTTTTCTTTTCTTTTTTTTCTGATATCATGTTATATACAATTTTGATTTACATATTTTTGTGGAACACGTTATGTTAGCGATCGAACGTGCAACAACAACAGATATGATAAAAGTCTCAAAGAGGCCGAGCAGACCTGTCCCCCCTGGCAGCACCCGTTCACGAGTTGACGCATGGATCAGCCATCGCTCAGCTCAACCATATTAGAGGGAACTCGACGACCCGACACACAACGCCGCCACCAGTTTGAACATATTAGTGAGCATGACTTACTCGATCTCAAGCACAAAACTCGAAAACTAATTGTCGACACTCGTTGACCGCAAACATATACATGTTTTACAATTGAGAGTTGATTTTAGACAATTATACAAAATAAAATAGCAGCAACAAAAAAAGAAAACAATTATAAGTAAAATTAAAATAAAAGCGTTTTTTTTTTTTTTTTTTTTATGTATATCCGACGGCAAACGAGCAGACGAGCCACCTGATGGAAAGTGGTCACCGTCGCCCATGGACATCTGCAACACCAGAGGAGCTGCTGATGCGTTTAGAGAAGTCCTGCATATCACTCGAGGTCTCGACTCCAAGCATTCTTATCAACGAAATAATCATTAATGCCATAATAAGCTCTTTTCAATAATATATTTTTTGTAACGTCTTTAAACTTCGATAATTTTACAGTGCTCTTTAACTCTTTCTTTTTTGACACTACGGTACGAGTACAATGTTGTTGGCATCAAGCATAAATACTTACTATAAAATAACAAACCGTCACTACCCGAAAGTGATGTTCTTGCAACGACTCGCATACGCCTGTGGGTATTGAGGTATCCTGCAAGATGTATATTGTGATGTACAACGCACAGATTAACTTACTTACTTTAGCGGTCCATCTGAAATGAAAGTTTTAATTTCGAACTTTACAGTAGGTTTATACAAGTATTCTTGCTTTTCTGGACGTTGGTACCGTCTGATGCTGTCGTACACAGATGTTTTCCACATACGTGGAAAAAGACGTGATACTTGGTATCACGTATATTTACCTTACGGAGTAGACAGAGCCTAAGCCTATAAGACCTGAAGGCCACATTTAGCATGTTGGTGGGCATTAGGTGGAAAACGGAATCAAAATAGTGATGGTTTGCTAGCTGCATCAGCTATTAACATGATTCCTCAGATTTTACCAATTTTTGGCTTGGCTTTTCCGACCTGCGCGAGAAGAGAAGCAGCTTGTGCATTCTTCGTTTTTTCTTTTCCCCCAAACCAGCATGGAAGTGAGGATGAGATGATCTGCATGCACAGCCGGCAAGTGGAGAAAATACTTTTTACAATATAAGAGTACATCCGACCGTACAGTCACGTCCCATGCAACGGCTCAAACACTGCTGTACTCCACACAAGCGCTTTTCTCGAGAAAAATAAACAGAATTTATTGGAACAAATAGGTCCGGAACTCGCGACCAAGACGTATTGTGCTGTGCGGGAATTCCTCGCTCGCTTCCGAGCCATTGCTGCTCGACAAATGAAATGCTCTTTGTTTCTCTTGCGTGTTATATCTTAGAGAACAGATAAAGTTTAAACGAATGTTTTCTTTTACTTTTATTTACTGATATTTATTTAGAATTAATATTTTTTTATTATAAAACTTAATTGTGTTGATCAGGAAACTTCGATAGAAATAAGACCGAATGCTGAAAGAATTTAATTGGGATCTGTCCTTAGCGCAACCGGGGACATCGACAGCGACATCAAAGCTCGTATAACGGCGGCGTGGGCAAAGTGGCGTGAGGTGACTGGTGTCATTTGTGACCCAAAAATGCCGGTTAGATTAAAGGGACAGGTCTATAAATCCATCATCAGACCTGTCCTTTTATATTGAAGTGAAACGTGGCCTGTACTTGAGCGGCACAAAAGGGAGCTGCGTATCACGGAGATGAAAATGCTGCGCTGGATGTGTGGAGTTTCGCGGCAAGACCGCGTGAGAAACTCCCGCATTCGCGGCAGTCTCCATGTCCGGGACATAGCGGACAAGCTACAAGAGAGCCGCCTACGCTGGTACGGGCACGTTTTGCGAAAACCGGCAAATTATATAGGGAAGAAATGTCTGGCTATGCCACCTCCGCCGGGCCCCGGCAGAAGGGGGAAACCCAAGAAGTGCTGGCTGGATGTCGTTGGGGACGATATGCGAGCCAATGGTCTCACAATTAAGGATGCCGCAGATCGTGCGAAGTGGAGAAGAAAGAGCCGGAAAGCAGACCCCGGGCTCCAAAGCACACCAGCTGCGGATGCAACCGGGAACACGCTCAGATGAGAGGGAGAGAGCTGAAAGAATTTAATTCTTATCGAAACTTGTGGCGATTTCGTAACATTACATATACCCAAAATTAATTATTATCATTGACGTCATGCATTAACTAACGTTGCCACCCTGCCCTACCCCACTGAACATACAATTACTGCGGCGAGTGGCTCTCTCTAAATATATGATAAACGGACGCAAATAGACAAGAGCTTTGACAGCTTTCGATTCCACGGCGCTTTTATGACTCGAGCTATCATGTAGATAGGAAGAGGATAGCGTCGCTATATAACTCTCGGGACTTAAGTGACGATTAAAATGCAGTAGCCAATTCACTCATAATTACCTATTAAAATACAGAAGTTAACTTCCGAAGACTGTAATGATCAAAATAAACCATACAGCGCTTTAAAAATCTCCGTAGATATATTCAGTAAAATTGTCAAGTATGTTTGAATAGATAGCTACAATAATTTAATACAATGGTAGGTTTCTAATTCATCGTCTTATATTTCGCCTTTTCCCTTAACTTACATCGGCATACTTCGTTATTGAAGATATTGATTTGTGGTCAAATTCACCTTTAACATTACGGTTAATAAATAGTCTTTATCGTAATTTACTAACTTCCGGGTGAAATTACTTATGGAATTAACAAATCGCTGTAATGAAGAGCGAAGTATTCGTAGTACAGCGCCGGCCAATTAAGCTATAATAGCAGTTTATCGACCGTGTATCACTAGCACATAGCACTCATCAATCACGCGGAAAGCAATCGTCATCGTCACGCACCCCGCCGCCCGCCGCCCGCGCCCCTCGCCGCGCTGCCATCACTTAAATAGAGTACAGAAGGGGCATGTCACCCGCGACATAGTTTATATCGTGCTATAACTTTATCGTTGTTCATTATTACGTAACTAGTATCGCTATATTGTGGCGATAGTCAATAAATGTTGTAGCAGGGATCATAATTGACGGGTAAATGTGTTTTTACTATTATAGGGGAAATAAAAACAACATGTCATCACGATATAATCTTCAGTTGAAAATAATATGCTTTACACAGTCAGTGTTGATAACACCGATTCTCAGCTACTCTTCGTAGTTCAAGCAAGTGTCATAGTTAAAATCACAGAGCAGACAATAACTACGTACAATCAAAACTTAATTTAAGTTTATTATTTATATTATAAATGTGGAAATTAGTATTGATGCGACGATGTTTGTTATTTCTTCACGTGAACCCAATGAATGAATTTTGATGAACTTTTACAATATAATACTTGTACACTAAAATATCATTAAGGCTATAAAGTACGATAGAAATATGACCTACAGAGGAGTACAGCCGGGCAGCGGGACATGCGAACGATTTTTTGCCTAAGCTGAAAGAGAGACGCTTCGCGATCGCTCGGTCAATATAATTAAGTAAGGCACGTTGCATCTCTGTAGCCTCAGCTATTTGTGCCCCTAGCCCCGACGCCCCGCGTTCCCGATGCTCCCACTCGAGTTTTGATAAATTGCAGCAAGCGCTCGCTTTGCTCCCTAGTCGCCTTCCAAACTATTTCACAGTCGTTTAAAAATGAATTTAACACAAGGACTCGAAAAATTACCAGCCACGTGGAGAAAAGTCACAAATGCACTCAAAATGTGGTTTACATTTTATTATTTCTTTTGATTTTTTAAACAGACATGTTCCTAAAACATGAGAACCAACTGGATACTATTTGGAATCCAATTATTTTTGGTTTGTTTTACTATGGCCTCTTCTTCTTCTTTTCGTGTCGATAGCAAACCTTTTTTATATTATTTCTTTCCAGTAATCAGCCACTTGAATGGCATTAGTGCTGGCTGTCATCAGGTCATCCATTGTACAGGAACAGGTGCACAAGGAACAGGATAACAAGTGGGACATTGTTTGTGGAAGTCCACATTGGCCTCTGGCCTCTAAACTCTAGGGAATTAATTATACACTATTATGTTATAATTTGAGCTTATTATTTTCCACTACTGACGCCGTTGCCTTGGCTAACGAACGTTTCGAGTCAGCTCATCCCTAGACACCTTTCCATTACAATTTTATTACCGTTTAACATGAGTTGTACTATTACAACACAACCGACGAGTGTTGTTCCGAGTGTATTCCCGCGCGCCGTTCCGGGCTGGCGTGCGGTCATCGAAAAAACATAACCGTAATGAACAAATCGAGTAAAACGCAACCACCCCGCGACTCATGCAAGCAATTTCATTAAATGTACTTTGTATTTGTTTTTTATTTAAACAATGAAAAATTGTGTATTTGTGGTAATTATCTCTATCTAGATATGTACTATAAGTAACAATGTCGACCTTTTAGAAGTATGAGTTGAAACTAGACTTATCGGAGTGGAAGTAAAGCGTTAAATATTACAGTGGTGTGAACGATACTTGGATTTTATTAAATAAGATTTATTCGCAGTATAATCAGGTGAGATGGGAGATAAATGCCTTTAAAAGTTTAATAAGTAAAGTTTCCGAATCGATTGTCGAGTTAACACACGTTAAAGCATAACTAATAAATAACTCTCTTTTAAGAAGTTTTCCAGGCAGTCTTAAGCCTTTAGAATATTTATACGTATTTTTAGGGATGAATCTACTACTTGTATTCGTTAGATGATTAAATTGTTAGTAATATAATACACCACAGAGCCAACAAAGATGTTTTTGACTTCGGCTAACAATGTTTAGTCTACGGCAAGGTATTATTTCAAGACGTCTCGGCCCCGTGTGTTATCTCTTCAAAGTTAATTAGCCGTTTTCCAGACAAACTTATTTTGCTGTAGCCAGTGTCGCGAGACCGAATGGCCATATTTAATTAAATCCATCAGACTCTCGTCTCGGGCGAAAGGTCACATTCTATACGGCGAAGTATCCAACTTAAAAAAACACGACTTTGTCTGTACTTTAATTATATTAGTACCTAGTTTGCCGTAAACTGGGAACTTGTGAACAGTTACGTACTAAATATAGAATTACTAGTTTTTGTGCGCGGCTTCTTCTGAAAGTTGTCCTGTCCTTTCCCTGGCCTCATAGGTGCTATCACCATACTAAATATTTTTTTAAGGGTTTAGTGGTTGAAGCGTGAATAGGTAACAGGCAAAGACAAAGTAACTTTCGAATTAATAAGTGTGGATTTTATTATACCTTTTATAAAATATAGTATCGTTAGTATCGAGTTTTAGTCGAGTTAGTATCCGACGTCTCAAGTTAACAACTTACAGTGGACTAGCTCAATCTGTGCGATTTATCCCTGCATCATCATTATCATTTCAGCCACAAGAAGTCCACTGCCGGACATAGGCCTTCCCCAAAGATTTCCAAAATGACCGGTTGGAAGCGGCCTGCATCCAGTGTTTCCCTGCGACCTTGGTCAGGTCGTCCGACCACCGTAGTCGCTATTCAAGAACCTTTCTGCCCCATCGGCCATCGATTCTACGTGCTACGTGTCCCTATGTATTAAATATTTATTATTATTTAGTAATCATCATCATCATTTCGTGTAGGTGTCACGGTCAATCCACCATGCACATCCTGGTGTCAGAGTTCTTAGTAAACCGCCTCTCCGTCTCTGATGTGGTTCGTTATCTTTATTGTATATAACTCATTCTATTATAATTATTGTATAACTTATTTGTATTTATATGACAAAGGGAGAAGTGAAAATATTAAAAACCATGGAATCATTAAAATATTTCATAAAATACTGAATCGATTTTGATGAACTTGAAAGTGGTATTAATACTTTACCTACATTTCAGATACGATTTTGATTAGAGCACTGATTTGAGAGTTAACGTGTAACATATATAATTTCAATTCAAATTAAGCGAAAATATTTGAAGGACTGGCACCCATAAGCTAAAACTGCTATAGAAGCAAAATAAAAAATAATCGACACGCTAGTTTCCGAGATATCTGGCAAAAACAGACGAAAAAATTATCTTCTATGGATACTAAGTCACTGACGTCGTTAATCAAAGCAGTTGATAAATCGAAGTTAATTATTATTTTTTTTTTTTTATGCTCCACCAAAAAACTAGCGTATCGATTTTATAAAATTTTGCTTCTTAAGCATTTCTTTGCCTGTAGACACTAGCCCTTAAAATATAGCTACAATCGTTTATGCATACATTTTTTTTTTCTTTATACAAAAAATGTGTTCACCCCTAACTTGATATCCGCTATTATGACAACATGTACTCGTACGTAATATGATTTGGCAAATAATCACAGCTGGCCTGGCCCATCTGGCGCCGACTCTTACTGGGTAGCTCCGGAACCGCAGTCAAAGACTTGTGAAATGTAAGAAACCTAATAATTGCCCGTATTAACTAAAAACGCTACTTTAGGACCTATTTCGTACGACTCGAACTAATTCGCGCGATCAGTTTGTTTTCGGGAAGCCGGCGGCGGCGCGTCGAGTGGCAATTAGTGGCTCAACGAGATCAACGATACCTTGTAATAATTACTGCTGCAGTATTATGCTGGTCAATTAAGCGGCGAGCTCCGTGGCGCAGTGGTTAACACGCCAGCCTGCGTCACGAGGGCCCCGGGTTCAATCCCCGGTCAGGTCAAGATGGAAAATGATCTTTTTCAGATTGGCCTGGGTCTTGGATGTTTAACTACATATTTATTTGTTATAAAATATAGCATCGTTGAGTTAGTATCCCATAACACAAGTCTCGAACTTACTTTGGGGTTAGCTCAATCTGTGTGATTTGTCCGTATATATTTATTTATTATTATTATTTTAAAATTAACCGTATGGAAAGTAATACTATTTGTATTGTACTCTGTGTGTGAATAGATTTTTAAAAATTACATATATATAATAGGTGTGTGTGCATATTATTAAGTATATTATGTCAGATATACGTAGATAAGTCATTAGATTGGACTAAAGCATCCATAAATAACAATAATTATTATGCCATAAATATAAATAACTACCGCAAGTGGCATAAAAATATCTCGAGCTCCTCCGTGCTTCGGAAGGCACGTTAAGCCGTTGGTCCCGGCTGTCATCATCGATGGCAGTCGTTAAGCTATGTCAGATGTCTTTAGGCAGCTTGAAAAATCTGACACGAGTGTTGGCCACTTACACGAAAACAAACATCACTTGCTCACGTGGTGTGTAACTAAGTGGGGATGAATGTCGTGGTGTGTATCGAGCACGGGGACTACGACAGTGCATTCCAAAGATGATTCGACCCATCAGTGCTAGCTACCTTGTGTCGTGAGCTAACCTTATCAGTTAGCTAGTACCTACGTACTGGTAGCGTCTCTTCCCGTGAATAACGTGCTTGAGGAAATAGATCAAAATGTGATGAAATATGTATGTATATAGATGATGTGACTAGCGACCCGTCCCTATTTGGATTCCATTTCCACCAAGCCTACCATCTCTGATATTCAAGAGCCGTGCTGTTGTCGGGGTCTGTGTCATTACTATTTTGGTAGGAAATAATGTATTATTGACATTGCCTTTTCCATTTCACACACTAGTGAATATCAACTAGTGTACAGATAGCCTTACAATGTATTCCTTCACCGGAGGCAGGCAGTGGATCGATGAATATGACACTACTTGAGTCAAATTTGACTACAGACTCAGGGGACTTTTAGTTTATGAGGCGCATTCTTAAACCACTCAGATACTAACGATTTTTTTACCATCACGCTTTTTCCAGGTACACTTCGTTTGAACAATTAATTTATCGAAAAAAAAATTGTATAATAAGAGAATCTTCACAAATGCCTGAACATTAACTATAAATAATCAAAGACCTGAACTTAACAGTGAGATCTAAATTAAAACTATTATTTGTCATTATAAGTGCTTCGTTCTCGTAAATTAAATATTTCTTTTGGACATCTCGACGTGTCAGACAGCTCGAACTAATTCGTATGACCTGTTTGACTTTGGAAAGCCGGCGGCGGTTCGGCGAGTGGCAATTAGCGGCTCATTGAGATCAAAGATACGCCGTAATTACAGGTGGGAACGAATTAAGTGGGTGTGCTGCGGAACGAATGCTACGACTCGGCGCCGGCGTTTCGAACGCGCTGTGTTAGGACACTACCGAAAACAGTATCCAAAATTTATTCAAATCATCAAGATAAATTAACTCTCTAATATGTAAACATCATTACTGTTATACCTTTTGCCCGCGACTCCACTCGCTTTAATGTCGATCCCTCGGGAACATGCGGGTTTCCGGGTTTACAATATAGGTACTTAATTAACATTGGCATTTTGTTGACCTTATGGAAAATGGTCATCGTCGCCTAATATAGGTAAAAATCTCGACAGTGTTTTAGGGCTCCGCTGTCCGTCTGTCTGTCACTAGGCTGTATTCATAAATCGCGATAGTTAGATACCTGACAGTTTTACCGATAATGTATTTCTGTTGCCGCTGCAATAACAAATATGTACTAAAAAACAGATATTTTGCTCGATATTGATAACGGCAACTGGTAAACGCTTGAAATATTCACGGAATATTGGTTACGTTATTCAATTAAAAATTAATAATTGATTTATAATACAATTAATATTTAAGGGGGGCTCCCAAACAACAGACACGACGTTGTTGCCGTTTTTATTGTACGGAACGCGTAGTGCGCGACTCTGACTCGCACTTTTTGAAATTATATGAATGCAATTCATTATCGTCATGGTTCGTCTGTGTACGAGAGATCACTTATTTGAATCACACTCATGATTGCGCCAAACCGCGCCGCATTTGTTAAGAGCTTTAAAAGCTCGACAACACGCCAACAAGCCCGGCCTCGCTGCGCCTCAAATATAAATGAAAACGCGGGTCATCTGCCTCTTATATTTTATCACCCGGAACAACTGAACGGAGCGAGTCTGAATGAAAACAGCGGCCAAGGTACAGCAACAAACGGACTGCTGCAGATCTGTACAGAGACACATCAATGATGGACGTGCCAGGAGCTAAGGAAAGAGTATTTCATATAATGACGTCTCCTGTTATTGTAATTATCTTAAATTGATGACCGGGTAAGTTGGTGACCACAAATAGTAATATAAATAGTTATATCAGTGAGTGACTCGTTTTTAGTCACATTAGAATAAGTAGTTTTTTTGTTCGAAGAATAACAATAACACTACTACCCTACCAAGAAATATATAGTCTATGTCACTCCGAATAAGGTAAGGCCATTAACCATACCTCGCACATCCAAATCGGTTCAAGCATTTAGAAGCTATGGTGAATAAAGTATACTACTGACATTTATATCTATGACGTTTACATACGTTTGTAGAACTTTAAAAGTTCAATGACATGTAAACAAGCCTGGCCTCGTCTGTACCTGAGATATATGTAAATGAAAGCGCGGGTGTCGGACTCCAGAATTAAAACACCCAGAACAAATGTACGGCGTGAGCGGTAACTGAAAACAGCGGCTAAGTAACAGATACGAGTGGATGCTGCAAATATTCAGAGTCCCTTTAATATCTCCTACGCAGAAAAGATCTTTATACAATACAATTTACGATAATTTGTTAAAAATTTTAATAGAAAGAAGACTAGGGAGTTAGAATGAATGAATGATAAAGTTTTAAGTTGATGGCTCGGTTAGCGTACCAATTATTAGAGCTTACGCAAATTAAGCAATCCAGGACTCGTGCCTCACATGTCATCGTGGAAGCACATGTCATCATTAAATGACGGTCCTTTAGCTACGTTGGATGCAGTTAGGCAGCTTGAAAATCTGACGCCATTGTTCTGACACCCTCGAAATACAACAGTTTACTTTCCTTTATTATGGAAATTAATATGAAGCCACATTTGATAGGTTTAATGCCTTGTGTACCTTCATTTTGATTAGATTTTACACATTCGTTGAAGACTGCCTGTAGTATTTCTCATTATTATTAATTACTAGCTGTTGCCCGCGACCTCGTCCGCGGCAATTTCTGTTATTATGATTAATCAGTATAGATGAACAATTTTGCCCTGTTTTTAAAACATTTTTTATTGATGCTTCGCTCCTATTTGGTCGCAGCGTGATGTTATAAAGTCTAAAGCCTTCCTCAATAAATGGACTATCCAACACAAAAAGCATTTTCCAATTTGAACCAGTAGTTCTTGAGATTAGCGCGTTCAAACAAACAAACAAACAAACAATCAAACAATCAAACAAACAAACTCTTCAGCTTTATAATATTAGTATAGATATAGATTGTCTAAGGAAAATCCTAATGAATCTATAATGAATACATTATTTTTTTAACAATTCATTTACAAGCTGCCACGACTAGTCCATCATTTCAAATCAAAATCTACGCAGGGAGCGCAACAATAACGAGCGGGCCGCGGCCGACGTCGCGGGTTGTGCGGCCCTCGCCTCCGACATTTCCTCTCTTAATGTTATTATTTTAGCGGCGAAGGAAAATCGAAACATGTACCGGGGGCGGGAAAGCTCTTACACCCGTCGACTTTATTTGTCCGAGGTGATTTGGGTAAAAGAAGGTTTAACACTATTTCCTGTTACAAGAAATCAATTTTGGGAAAATGGGAAAATCATAGCTGTACTACAACAAGTAGTGCAGTCACGAGCATAAATATACACAATTGTATTACAATTTAAACCTTATTACATTGACTTAAGGGCCGATATGTTAACAGGTTAATACTCGGGACTATACCTAATTTTCAAATTGGTACTAATGCTAATACTCATCTATATCTGCGACCTGTGAATATTACGGGTTATTCTATTCAATTCAATTACGGATGGTCAAGGTACCTAAGGATGGTAGGCCTCATACGACAGATTCGAGACTGCTCGCTCGAAGATATTTGGATTATATTTTTTTTAACAGGTCTGGTTAGAAAGACATATCTATTTTACTGTAAAAAAGTACTGATTTGTTTTTTTATTAAATTAAGTTAAATATGGAAAAAAAATTCCACGCGGGCAGGGTTTCAACCTGAACTTTTTAACTTTAAAAATGTTACAATACACCTTTCCCTAACTAGACCTAGCAAATAACTTAGATCGAGTGAAACCGCCTGGCCAGTGTCCGGCCCCGTTTGATTAATGTACGCTCAGCGGACGCCCCGCAGATGGCTGACTTTCAATTATGGTACACCCACTTCTACAAGACTACGAACAATAATAATCGTTAAAATACACACCTTTTTCTAACCAGACGTACAAGCAAATAACCTTGAGCGAGCGGGCCCGCCTCGCCTGCATCCGGCCCCGTCTGATTGATGTGCGCTCAGCAGACACATCGCGAATGGCTGATTCTCACCTATTGTGCAACTACTTCCGCGACTCTACATCATTACATTACAATTTAGTCATAGCTTAGGGTTTAATATTTTATTTTCCAAGCTTTAATTTAGCTTACCTTGTTTGCCTTGTACATGTATGTGTTTATCTAAAATTTAGTCGTCTTATAGCACAGATAAAGGAAAAAATACGAAAAGCATACATTTTTAGTTAAGCCTAACTTAACTAAAACTTTTGGTATCACCATATTTTATTTCATAATTTAATTACAATATATCAGAATAGCATTGTGAATGCAAAAAAATCGTCCAAGTGCGAGTCGGTCTCGCGCTCGAAGGGTTCCGTACTATTATCTACAATAGTTAATAGACTCAGGTGTTACTTTGCGGAAGTCAAAGCTACATTTACTTTGAGACAATTTACTTTGCGTGCTTCCGCCACCAGTTAGTTCATGCAAACTATTGCTGGCCAGCGCCCACCCACTACTGTTAGTCCCTTCATACCCGCCACCAATAGTTGATGCATGCAACCCTGGTCGATACTGCTGCATCCGTTGAGGCCGCAGCAATGTCGGCCGTCGTGCTCGCGACACGTGTTTCGCCTCTACACGAGGCATCTTCAGGCAGTGAACCCTAGATGTTGATCGTTCGAATGACAAGCAACGAATGACAAAAATTACGCCGTATTGCCGCCTTTTATATTATCTGGGAGGGGGGAGGGGATTGATCGTTATTTTGGTTTTGTATTGAAAATATATTTAATAATGGGGAATTATTCAAATCTATTTGTTTATTTATCAAAGTAATGTTTGACCTTTTATGTTTATTTATTTCTAATTGCTCCCATATACTCATTTTTAATCCCTTCTCCGCTGTATGTAATATTTTGTATGTGTGATTATTTTGCAGAACATCTATTGGAAAATAATCACACATTATTAAATAATCACACATACAAAATATTACATACAGCGGAGAAGGGATTAAAAATGAGTATATGGGAGCAATTAGAAATAAATAATCATAAAAGGTCAAACATTACTTTGATAAATAAACAAATAGATTTGAATAATTCCCCATTATTAAATATATTTTCAATACAAAACCAAAATAACGATCAATCCCCTCCCCCCTCCCAGATAATATAAAAGGCGGCAATACGGCGTAATTTTTGTCTGTCGTGAAGTAGCGAAAGCTCACTTGGAGCTAGCTACATAGTCCTTTCAAAAAAAAAAAAAGTAATTTTTGTCATTCGTTGCTTGTCATTCGAACGATCAACATCTAGGGTTCACTGCCTGAAGATGCCTCGTGTAGAGGCGAAACACGTGTCGCGAGCACGACGGCCGACATTGCTGCAGCCTCATCGGATGCAGCAGTATCGACCAGGGTTGCATGCATCAACTATTGGTGGCGGGTATGAAGGGACTAACAGTAGTGGGTGGGCGCTGGCCAGCAATAGTTTGCATGAACTAACTGGTGGCGGAAGCACGCAAAGTAAATTGTCTCAAAGTAAATGTATTATCTACAAATATTATTATTTTTCAAATTTTGTTATTTGTTTTTAAAGTGATTATATAACTAAATATTCTGTTATCAATAATGAGCAAAAACAATTACGTTATATGGGAGCGGGGTGTTTTTTTTTTCGCGTTCATGAATGGATGTGAGTGTGTAAGTAAGTAAGTTTGTATGTATGTATGTGAGTTACTTTTATCACGTATGTATATATGTGTGTTTTATGGGGTATGGTCAGAATCCTTACACTATCCTGAGTGGCATAGGCTATATTTTTGCAAAAGCAGTCATGTTTTAATAATAGATAACACGTAGCCTTGTACCTAAAACAAATTTTTAAACAAAAAGCTTGTTTTAATTTACGTCATCTTTTGGAAGTTGTATAACAGGTGGAAATTAGCGTCGTGCCCGCTCATCAATCAAAAGGGGCTGGTCACGGGATGCGAATAAATTTAAAAAAACTGGCATAATGTTTATAAATTCGTTTTCGGGAGTTGAGGCTGCCGCAAAGGATTCTTCAAACAGCAAACAGCGTGAACTTGAAATATTTATTTACGAATAAGGTGCATAAAATATATTTTTATGTAAAAACCGTGCTTGACGCGACCGTCGTCGGGCCGAGCAGCTGGCTAGTCTCTTGTTAGTGTGCGCCCACAGTCGCCCGGCGGGCATGACGAATATGATGTCATATCCTAACACCGGGGTAAAGGTTATTTATTTACAAAATTTCTAGTGAATGTTTTTCATTCCCCCGTTGAGTGAGGTTACAGCGTTTTTATCAAAGGTTGCGGGTGTCGTGCCGCGGCGCAGTTGCGGTGTCGCCGCCGCACGCTACGGGCGCCGCAATAAATAACGGTCGTAAACGCCGCGCTAATCTGCTGACCGCTCGTGTGCTAACTCTATCAAATCGTTAAATAAAATAAATTGCACGAACACGACACTTTGTTCGAGTCTACTTCTTATAATCGTATATATCACGGCTGACGTCCGCGGTAGTTTTATGTAAAATACACTAGTTTATTTCTCAAACCCATCACCATTAAATATTAGCGGGACTTTAAACGAGTGTATTATTTTTCTTTAACTTAAATTCCGCTTTTAAAAATGGAGTAACTACCATCGTAGACGCAATTAGACAGTTTAGAAATGGGTTTTCAAAAATTACACTGTTACACCGTTGTTCTATAATTTTAGGAAAGTTAATACCAAAGGTAAGAACTGTAATGTACCGGCAAATATATCTTTCTTTACATTTCTAAAGTCACGATGTACCTAACCTCGTTTATAACGACCTTGAAGCCCCGGGCCAGCCTTTGTCCGGCCATGAGATGTGTGATGTGTGTGTGATGTGTGATGGACGCGCGCATTAGCGGACATGATGCGGCTGGCTGCTCGCACCTATGCCGCATTATTCTGATATATTCGATCATTTATCTAACGCGGTCATTTATTTGGGCTCCCGTGAGTTTTCTCTGCATAATAAATTATATACAGTTAGTCATTTTTTAGAGTTCCGTAACCAAAGGGTAAAAACGGGGCTCTATTACTTTCACTCCACTGTCTGTTTGTCACCAGGCTGTATCTCCAGAACAGTGATATGTGTATTTTTGTAGCCGCTGTAACAATAAATAGGTACATTTTTTTTATAAAATAATTAGGTATGTATATAAATATGGAATAAATATAAAATAATAAATATGGGATTCCATATAACAAACGTAATTTTTTTTAGTTTTTTGCTCAATTATAATACTGGCAACAAGAACACGCTTCAAATATTCACCAAATATTTAGTTATATATTTACTCCAAAAATAAATAGTGTAAATAAAATAAAAATAAAAAATAAGGAGTTCCCATACAAGAAACGTGAAACTAAAAAAAGGTTATAATAATATAGTTTCTAATGTTGTGAAGATAATACGGAACCCTTCGTGCGCCTGTACGCGTCCCTTGGCCGATATTTTTGGACTTGTCTCTCTCTTAGCTGAGCGTATTCCTGGTCGCAACAATAGCTGCGATGCCTCAGAGCCCACTATTATGATATCATTAATGCTGTAGTGTAACATGATTTGAGATAGTTAAGGCGGCCGCCCGGCTGCCTGACGCCAACCCTCCTGAACCACTGACAAATGCCTGTGATATTGGAGTATTAGCCTTTTAAGTATTTGCTTGCGATCGGTGCCCTCGCGTAGCCGGCTGGCGTGCTAACCACTGCGCCATTAACGCCGCCTGCGAACGCGCAAATTTGAAAAATCGGACTTGCCTCTGAGCAAGTTTTGTAGAAAAACCGTTAACAAATTAGCTTTTAACCCGAACAGGCTTTTACACACATTTTCAGCACGCAATTTTAAAAGCGGCAAACTAGGCCACTCCACACTGTCGTACCCAAATATTGGGATTCCGATCTCAATTTGCCCCGTATTACACGCTACGATTGGTGAATGGTGCTGAACAAAACCAATTTCTGTTATAAATACATTACTTTTTTCTTTGTTTTTTACTTTTTTTGTGATTTTTTCAAAAGAATGTCCTCTTTTTACATGTAAGCAATCAAAATCTTCGATCACTTTAATAGGAATATCATTTTGTTTATATCTAGGCTGGATTTCTACGAGTTGAGTTGAGTAAGAGTTGGGCTTAGCAAGGTTAGAAAACCTAGCTGTGCCTGTACCTATGTAACTATTGATAATTTTTCCCTCACATCACCTCACTTCCCCGTATAATTTTGGTGATACGAAGCCTTCCCCACGATTTTATAGGTATCATATTTATATTTAATCTCTTGTCAGTGGCATTATGTGGAACACTGCACACAATGACTATAGGTATAATGTCTTAATTTCACACACTGTGTGCAGGTTGACTCACGATATTTTCCTTTACCGGACGCAGCGACAATGGTCTATAAAAATGACCGTACTTGAGTCAAATTGAACTACAAACTCAGAGGTTAAAGTTAGGCCTGGCGGGGCACAAACCTGGGAGCTTTTGCTTATACATAACTCTCGTAGAGCACCGAGCCGCTGCCGCTTGTTGTACTTGAGTGAACCAGCTAACGTGGTGTCTCCGTTGCAGCGCTGGCGGCGCGCACCATGAGCGCGGGTCCGTGGCGGCTGCACGCCTTCACCGCCGCGCTCGTGCTGGCCGCGCACCTCATCAAAGGTCAGTACACACCTCTATTCATTAATACAGATAAATACTCTTCCGTGCTGGTCTGGAGAAAAAAAAACCCGCACAGGCCGTATAAACCGGCCGTAGGAATGAACGAATCCAACACTATTAAGATTCCGTTTTCCACCTATAAGCCGCTAAACGTGACCTTTAGGTCTTATGGCCTTAGTCCGTTTATCCTGTGAGGTATGAAGACGTGATAATATGTAGATATATGTGTATAAAGTATATAGCCGTGTGGTATCCGGCAGAGTAGAATAGGACCACTCCAAGTCTTCCCGTGGATGTCGTAGAAGGCGACTTAGGAAATACAAGCTAAACAAAGCTTATAAACATCTAAGACACCTCTCCAACCCGTCTGGCCAGCGTGGAGAGTGTAGGCCAAGTCCTCTGGCTGCTCTGGCCAAGTATGGCCCTAGTAGTACAGAGAGGGTCGTGCTCCTGTAGTGGAGACTAAAAAGGACCTGATGATGATGATGATGATGATGTATATATACACCTTTTTCAAACTTACCTTGCATCGACACGATAGCCTACAACAACCTAAACTATAATTTTGAGATACTATCAAATACCGAGGTGGGATATCAACATCTCTAATAATTTTATGATACGTTAGGTGTTATGGCCAAATTTAAAAAATATGGGAGTTAAAATAATTACAGAAAGAAATATTGTCATACATCCGCGTAGTATGAAGTTTACCCTACTCCTATATTACAGAGCTTAATGTTCCGAAGAAATTAATAATATCTGTAAATTGTTCTACAATTTAACGAATGTAACAATTCATGATTTCCTGAGCATCCTCTTTCAATTTACATCCATTGTACGAATATGTGCCTTATCTACTCTCTATATCCATGTATTCAACTTTGGTGTACCCCAGTGATCTGGAAACAAAGGAGGTCGGGACATAAAAATGTTTTACGGGCCTTTTCCTCGAAGTTTGTCAGCAGAAACTCCATTACGTATCAAAAAATGTACCTACTCACGTCGCGGCGTCAGCTGGTCGCGTCACAGTCACAGTGAACCGGTGCCGCGACGCCCGGCAGGGTTGGCAAAACTAGCTGGAAATATTTTACATGAGCTACAAATTAAAATGTATAAAAATATGGTAGCTAGGGAAACTCGTTTTTGATATAGGTACATATAATTATTACTTACTTACAGTACCTGGAGGTATTGTAATTTTGATTGCGAAAAGTGACTTTTAAGCAATTTAATTGTAATATTACAAGACCCCGGGTAAGCAAAGTTGTGAGACAAAAAAATATGTGGAAAATGCTAATCTTTTAAATATTGTCTTGAAGTAACTGTTAGTCTTAAAATATCTTAATATATATATAAATCTCGTGTCACAATGTTTGTCCTCAATGGACTCCTAAACCACTTAACCGATTATAATAAAATTCGCACACCATGTGCAGTTCGATCCAACTTGAGAGATAGGATAGGAGTTTAAATCTCAAATTATAGTCGCAATTTTAATTCATAATAACAGAAATTGCCGCGGACGAAGTCGCGGGCAACAGCTAGTATTATTATAAGTTAATAAATTCGAATTATATGAACCCTAGAGCAATGAGCGACCGCAGCCACGCTGTAACAGCGTATTTAATACCGAAATGGTTGTTGTGCTCGAGCTTGCGACAGCCGCTGTCCACGGCCACACGCGGCGCAGTGGGCGGCGCAGGCCGGCCCTCTCGGGGTTATATTGTTTTAATGCCCGAATCGTTAGTTTCTTGTGTGAATTGTGCGAAATGGCCGCTGCCCAGGGCCGCGTTGGGCGCGGGTTGGCCCTCTCAGGCCGTTATTGTTTTATTAAGCGCGTAATTTATCGGCCCGGTCCGTGGCTGTGTTGTTTCCTTTCTAGAGTTGTCTTTTATTAAGTAATTGAACGTTTCTTGTTCTTTTTATGTAAGCCTGTATTTTTTCTTTCAATCTCAGGGCTTTAAGAACACAAAATGTAAAATATACGAAGCCGTATACTTTACTTACCTTTATGGGCGAGTCTGACTCGCATCTGCCGTTTAAAACAATTCGTTATTGGCCTAGTAATCGCGTATTATTTGGTTAATAATGAATCTATTTTCTTCACAAATTATAAAATAGATTTATACATTAATATATACGAGTATGTAGGTAGGTATTTATTAATTCTTCGAATGTATGTTTATACATGAATATATATTTTATTATACTTCAATATAGTCTATATCAACATTCTCTGTATTTGCACCGACTTCTAAATTTTCTTTTTTCGGTTCAACCTGTGGGTTGACTGACAGATAAAGCCTTTGGTTTAAGTCCGCCTTTTACTACTATGTAAAAAAATACAGGTCGAGGATTGTGGAAACCTGATGGATCAGAGGTACTGCTCGCTAAATCCATACACGACAGTGAGTTCTGCTGATAGGCAGTTATGAAAAAGGTTATATCAGAAGTAATCAACAACGCCGATAATTTTTCTTTTAAAGCAAAGTCGTTAAAATCTTTGCTCTTCGCCGCTGTTTATATCGCGACATAAACAATACACATCTCACTTTACAGGAAACAAGATGGCGATACTCAATAAACGTTGTCGCGCCATGCTACGGGCACTGCTGATTCATTTGATTTAACTTCCACAAAAAAATAACTAAAGTAATACTTTTTTATCTTCGTGAGGCTATTGAAATTAAAATACATCCTAATTTCAATAGCAACCAGCTTGGGATCCTGTCATCAATTTAATAAAATCTCAAACTCAGCACAAGACTGCAAGACCTTCAGACACCGTGAGCCAATTATGTGTACATCCGGAATGTTATCAATAAATATTGTAGGCGGTAGTTTTGTATAGTTCTTATAACACAAAGACAAATGTCAACTTAGTCTACCTGCGACCATGAAAACTGTAAAGTTTTCGAAGCGTAAGGTGTAAAAAAATATAAATACGCGATAATACCGTATTAAATTGATTTTATTTAAAAATAATATTTGTTTATTATCAAAAAAGCTTAAAAAAACTTTAGGTAATTATAACCATATTTCTGCCTCGTCATGTTCGAATCTTGTAAAGACACAATTAAACAATCCTTGTTATCACCAAAACAACTTTTACAAATTGTAAATAGTGTCAATAAGGATCAATAATTTCAGTTATTGCCGCTTAATGTAATTAAATAATTATTCTTTTTAGTTTCATTTAGCAAACATATACATAGTGTTTAAGTCAGTTTTCGTTAAAAAATATGTTATTACTGCCATGACCGATCACTCACTCGTGATAAATTAGTCTTGGCAACAATAACATGATCAATGATCTACTGACTGTAAGCAGATTCAAATTAAGCCAATATACGGCAAGTGGCCGCGCAAGCATTAATGATGCACCGCAGTGATTACAAACCCCGCCATACTGCGCGTCGCTTAGCTGAGGCTAATTACTGCACTGTGGCACGTTAGCTCGCCGCTTATTACAAGAGAGGAAAATATAAACGCTGTCACGTTAACAGGTATTTTATTGATATACTAATTACTAATAATGTTTAGGCCCCTCGCGTGTTAACGGGGTCCGGGACCATAAACCTAAAGGTCATTTCTGTGGTGATAATGGGTTTGCAAACGAGGATTTCAATAAAAATCTTATATACTTTCATACAATGTAAATCAACTGCGTCATGAAGGGAATTATCTCCTTCTTCCGAAAAATAACCACTCATTGTACAGTGGGAGATACGAGTATTATAGCGCGAGGACAAGAAAAGAATCAGCTTACCACCTGCGTTGCTTTATTCGTAAACGATTTTAAAAAAATAAGAAGTTTTTGTTTATTGCCTCAATACTCCGTTATTTATGAACATATTTAAAAAAATATATTTTAAAGCGTATGCTTTCCGATTGCTTCCATTCAAATTTCATTAAATTCAGTTCAGTAGTTTGATTGAAATCTTTTCTTTTACATGGAAGATTATTCTAACTGGACAATCCTAACATCGCCCTTAAATATTGAGGAAGATGATTATAAAATAAATCCTTCAGCAAAAAATATATGAAAGAATAGCCTCTTTCATTATTGTCGTGGAAAGCGAAAAATACACCGGAAAACTATTGTACGGCAACGCTGCATTTTTCCAGCGTGTTCGGTAACGCCCTGAATCGGCACCTGGATCCCGCCATGTGACCCTCCGACATGGATACGATACCAAACCAATACACAATCCTCGTTTGAACTCCGTTACTACCTGTTTTTTCTGAGTTTTGGAATAACCCGCATACCCATTGTATTTATTCTTTAACATAAATTTCATACCTAGACCGGATTAAAATATGTACATACTTGTCGCTTTTAAATTTAACATATGAAGAGATTTGGAGAATAGTTAATCTTAAAAAATATATGGCTTTTTCTTTGCGTTTAATCTAAAAGTGTGTTATCTGTTCCATCGTACAGATTAAATATTCTTCATATTGTACTTTAATAACCAATAATAATAAGCAATGAATGACAGGTATTCCTTACCTACCTCAATAATCAATCGGTGTGTAACAAAATGTCGTAGTAATATATATCAGGTATAATGATCAGTCCATGCCTGTGTGAAGCTACTCTCCTCAGGGGACGAACATCGAAATTCTAAAAAAATAATGTTACCTTCCCATAGAAGCTCGATCAGAGACGACTCTTTTTATTTGGGACGTCGAAGAGTTTTTCCCTGTACCCTGGGAAAAGTTAATATAGTACACTGCTCATACCCCTTAAATTTTATTTCATGTATTCAACTGGTGCCGATATCTTTTTTATTGGCCTCAACTACCACGTCTCGAATTTAAGTGAGGCCTTTACATGAAACATACATTTTAGATTTTACTTGGCGATGGCGAGCTCCGTGGCGCAGTGGCACACGCCAGCCTGCGACACAAGGGCCCCGGGTTCGATCCCCGGTCAGTTCAAGATGGAAAAATATCTTTTTCAGATTGGCTTGGGTCTTGAATGTTTATCTATATATGTTTTTCTTAAAAGAGCATTGTTACCATGGAACTAGTGCTAGTACCCGAAATCATTATTTTCTTAAACATTGTTTATTTATAGATAATTTTTATTTAGTGTACATATTATACAGTTATAATTGTAGTTAATGTTTGATATAACAATATATATATTTTCTGTATGTATTTGTTATAAAATATAGTATCGTTGAGTTAGTATCCCATAACACAAGTCTCGAACTTACTTTGAGGCTAGCTCAATCTGTGTCATTTGTCCGTATATATATTTATTAATTAAATTTTCTTCGCACTCCCTTGTTCGGCGACACGTATGAGTATTATATATATGCACTGTTCTACAATTGAACACAAATTGGCTGATTTAATACGCTTTGAACCGAGCGCGACGCGTTAGTTTTTAATGTACGCTGCGACACTCTAAGGCTGACACTCGACACCAGTGTCTCGCCGGCGATAATGAAACGCTTGCAACCGGCACAATTAGCGATGATAAAATCTGCAAAGGCTTCGCAAACACATCACGTTTAAACCTTTGTAATGTGATGAACGCAACGTCATTCGGTTTGCTTTTCAATGCAACTCAAATTCTGGTAGACTAGTGAAGTATGAAAAGGTGAAGTTTTATAGTAACAATGCTCTTCTAAGAAAACTATTGTTTCCACTTAACTTTTCACTTGAAAATCTCACGACGCATGCTAAAAAGGAGTTTCTATTATGGACAATACGTGACCAAATCGAAGTTTGAGTTTGCCGGGTATATCAGAACAACTCGTTTGAAGGTTTTTTTAATTCTTTACGTGCTTTAGATCATCATCAATACTTATTTCTTCCTTTTAAGTATGGTCTCTTTAGTTCTCATAAATTGAGCCTGTGCCGTAGTTTACATAATATAATATTTCGTTTCTACCACGAGTCACGCAGGGCTGAAATCATTATTTTCTATAGAAGGCATGTATTTTTGAGTACGTAATTCTATTTTTTCGTTTCTTGCGCCACGTCATGCCAGTGACGAAAGGTGTTGGATCACTGATTTAAAATATATATCACCCCAGTGCTGCTCTGCCGCCCCGCTGCTAGCCCGCGCCGGTACGGCATATTGGCAAACATTACATTTCAAACCAATGCGGAATACTCGCAGACGTCGCAGGTAATGTATTATTTGTAAGAAGAACACATTGCAATTAGTTTGCCGATGAGATACGGTTAAGCCGGCGGCGGATGGTGGGCGGTCCGGTCGCGTGCTTGCCGCGCGTTACCGCGCTTCCGGCGGCGCACGCCGCAGATTGATGAGCGCGATTACGCTCATTCATGTCACATTACGAAGCCGCCAGCCCTGAGCCAAATGCAGAGGGGGTTGCTATTTATATGAAAAAAATAAAAGAATGCCTTTTCATTATACCTACTCTTAAACGGTGTCAATAAATGCACGGAAAATGGGCTGAACACAAGTATCCCAGAACATTTTTATTCATTGATTTTACTTCCATCGAATTAATTTTTAAACTGAGAATTTTGACAGTTTTTCGATCGATATCTCAATAACGATGAACGATACGTAAAAATGTAAAGAACCGTAATTGTAGATCGTAAAAAAAGAAACAAATATGTATAATATAGAAATTTACGTATCTCGACGGAGAACCGAGAAAAAACTGAATTTAATGAATCTAATTCTGACTTAGCCTATTTAGGGTTCCGTAGCCAAATGGAAAAAAAACGGAACTATAAGAATTATACTGTTGAAACTTGGTAAGTAGATGTATTCTGTGAACCCCATTACGATTTTCACAGAAAAATAAAAAAAAACAATATTTTTTGGGGGTTCCCCATACTTAGGCGAGCTCCGTGGCGCAGTGGTTAACACGCCAGCCTGCGACACGAGAGTGCCTGGGTTCGATCCTGGGATGATGGAAAATGATCTTTGTCAGATTGGCCTGGGTCTTGGATGTTTACCCATATATGTATTCGTTATAAAATATAGTATCGTTGAGTTAGTATCCCATAACACAAGCCTCGAACTTACTTTGGGGCTAGCTCAATCTGTGTGATTTGTCCGTATATATTTATTATTTATAATTATTATATTACTTACTTGTTTGGTATGAAGTGAAAATATGTTTTGTGTAGAATACACTAATACATAATTTGTGTTTATAGTATGATGCCATCTTGTGTTTGCTTAAAACTTTATTTTTTGTCCTCTACACCACACAGAACACGTATTCTGTAAATAAATAATGACCCAAAGAGGATGGTGCGGTAACATAATTTTGGCAGCCCTGACGATATTCGAGAGGCGGCCACGATCGAGTGTCGATAGAGCGGACGCCACGGTGTCAGCGTGATGGATGATACCGATATGTGTTTGCTCGAAACACTATCTCAAGTTACACGGCGCCGACACTCCGGGACTCATATACTTCTACCCAAGCAGATGTCACTACGTTTTATACTCATTCGTAAATTATAAATTTTTGACTGCTAGACTCAGTTTCGCTGCGACCATAAATAAAAAAAAAAGCTTCTCAAAATTTTGCCAAAATTTATTCAGCCGTTTTGTCGTGATTGAGAACAAAACATCTACATATAAACTTTTCCACTTATTATATTAATAGAATATAACAATTAAAAATACTAAGTCACTATATTAAATTAAAATACATATTAGTTATTATGTCTTATTTATTTTAAATCATGCTAAAAATAAAATATATTCAAACCAAACTCAGGGATTTATAAAATGTTTTCAATTAAAGGTTAAGTCAACGGGGTTAAGTACAGACACTACTCTACCAGAGATTAAAGCACCCAAAAAGCACAAAGCAAAATGATGTTGCGTTCATCGCATTGTAGAGCCAAAAATTAATTGTATTCGCAAAACCTTTGTAGATTTCATCACCTCTAATTGCTTCGATTGCGTTTCATTATCGCCGGCGAGACACCGGTGTCAAGTGTCAACGTCGACTGTTGCGATACACATTAAAAATTTACGCGACGTCGCGCCATTTCTCAAAGCTGTAATATAATCTAAAATTACTACGAGTACGCAGTGAATGGGTATTTAGCAGTTTTATTATCGTGCAACGTTTGATTATCATAAGTAAAACACCAATGTTTAGAGTGTCGAGCGCAACACGTTAAAAATTGACGCAACTTGGCGCTGGCTCTATTTGAGATAAGCTTCATTTAAATTACGCGCAATAATTTTAAGGGCTGGCTCTCAATCAAATAAATACTTTAGTAGCAGATTTTAAGAAGTCGACACGCTAGTTTTTATGTTCTTTTTTTTTCATATCATTGTTGCTAAATCTTATTGTGGACGTATTAATAGTAGGTAATAGTAAAAATTGTACACCTAGAAAGTGTTCTTATGTGCACATGGCTTTTATGCGTCTGTTTTTCTAAATGTTAACGTCAAAATATCTCTATATATATATTTTTTTTTACCTTTGCTCCTAAAGTATTTTCTAGCTTGAGGATGGCAGCCCTGAAAATATTGCGCTTCATTTAAAATGACCTTATATAAGAGCACCGCCTTTGTAAATTTTATCACTGCTCATTGTGCCGATAGATTTCAGGCCTGACTTCCATCCCAGCATTTTAGCAATTCTTTTTTTTTTTTGTCGTTTTAATGTGTGTTACTTAAACAAAATAGCGAATTTATATTTATAACCGTTTGTTCATAATTCATTTCTATCCGTGTTAATATTATGAATGCGAAACCAACAGCCTGTCATTGCCTCTTGACGGTTCAACCACCAATCCGATTAAAATAAAATTTTGTACAAACATAGTTTGAGGCCTGGGGAAGGCTATTTTTATTCACCCCGGAAAAATAAACTGTTCTCGAAGGATCTACATTTACTCGAGCAAAGCTGTGGGCGTAAGGTATTACTACGAAATTGCCACCAATGTTGAATAGCAGTTTTATGTTTTAAAACTACCGGAACAAAAAATGTGATATGGTCTTCAGTTAAATTTATAGAAACGAAATTAATTGTTCGTTATTCAACATTTCATGCAAACGTGAATTTTTAACATATTTTGCATCCGGCGAACTCATATCATAACATATTCCGAGAGAGAGCAACAAAATGGCTGAGGTTCCAACGGCGAAATTCCCGCACGTCTCTCGTAATTCCATGAGGCAGGAACATGACCTCACCGCAAAGGAAAGTATGTGTACGCTGTGACGGATACATTATTAAGCACAGAATTACGTGCGAAGTGTGTCAAAGCGGGTGCATTGGATATTTGTGTTGTGTAAAGTGGTTTATTTGAGTCGCTTTGACGTTTTCTAGCGCTGCAGTCGCCGCTGCTTTGCATATTCAGATTCCGCTTTGCAATGCTAAGGCCGCGCCGACAACTGCTAGTTTAGAATAATTGTGTGTCTGGTGTCGACTAGCCGGCTGATGTATAATGACCGCTCGTCATGCTGCACTGCTGCTGCTAACACCAATGTTTAGCAACTGGTGTATTTTTGAAAGTCATCGGTACCGCTTGAACCACCATTGGTACTAGTGGGCTAAATTGACCCATTAATGGTACAACTGGTCCGGCGAGTAATCGATGACAAATGAGGCAATAAAATCGTCGTTTTTTTTGTGTGTTTAAGTAGCTAACACTGGTGTCAGATTTTCAAGCTGCCTAAAAGCATCTGACATAACTAAACCATCAATGATGACAGCCAAGACCAACGGCTTAACGTAGCTCCTTCCGAAGCACGGAGGAGCTCGAGACATTTTTATACCACTTGCAGTCACCCGACCCAGTGAAGACCGCGCCCGGGGTTGCTTAACATACGTAAGCGCTTACAATGTTCACAGCCGCTGGACCATCCTCTCCTCTCCTCTCCCCTAGCGGTCGCTGAAATGATAATGATATTTCTAGATATTTCCAGACAGAATTTATCACCAAGTCCAAATTGCCGTGACAACAGTAAAAGGAAAGAAGTATGGGTTATAACATCAAAAACGTTTTCTTTAATTTGTGGAGTTTAGTAATAAAAGTGGCCAATATTGATGCCTGTGTGTCGTAATGCCTAGTACTATCCATAAACGATTACCTCGGTAGGACCAGTTTTATATAAACTATACGCTGTTCTTTATACATTGGGCGGAAGTTGATGGTAAATAAACAAGGCTTCTTTATGGCGGTCATTATAGACAGGCGATACGTAATGTGCTAATGCGGGGGCGGTAATGCTATGGAAATTGGTAGAAAAATGCCAGGCGAAGGCATTAGCATGTGGCATACTGCCCGCTTGCACGCCAGCTCTTATTTACAGCCCTTAATTAAATCGCGCAGAGCCTCCTGTACACTCCTTGGTTGTAGAGTATACTAGCCTACTACTCTACTAATTTGGGTTACTCTATCAGCTGATAAAACTTATATCTACAAGTAACTTTATAATTTTTGTAGTGTAAGAACGAAACTGCCATGCATGTACTTGGGTAGGATAATCAAATGTGTGAAGAGTGCCCGCTAGAGTTAAGTGGACGCAGAGGTGGTAAAAGTCTAAGTCCGAATGCTGGACAGTCAAGAAAACGCATGAACAGATGGCACATGTAAATGAAATGAAGATGTTGCGCTGGGCGGGTGGGTGACCAAGATGGACAGAGTTCGGAATGAAAACATACCCGTATGCTCCCCCGGGAGCTTTAAAGTCGGAAAATTGCCTGATATGGTATGGCCATATCATGAGACGGGACGAAGACGGGAAGAAGAAAATCGCATTAAGCTTGCCAGAACAAAGGAGAGGTAGAGGCCGTCCGCCATCGACCTGGTGGTCAAACATCGGAAGAGACCTTAAGAAAGCCCAATCGCCAAAACTGACAACCCAGGACAGATTAACCTGGTGCCGTAGAGTGAGGAGATCCGACCCCAGATAACGGGAACAGGGACGGAAGAAGAACTAGAAGAGGTGGTAAATGTCAAGTGATACAGTATTTCTCCACTTGCTTTTTACATTGGTATAGTTAATGCTTTTCTATCTTAGTGTACCATTTACTGTACTCGTGCACCGAAAGTTCAACTGCTCAACTCTTCTCCTTCATTTCTTGGAAGCTGTGGGAAAATTAAAAAACGCGTGAGTTGCAATATTTCGTGTCAATTGCAACTCACGCGTTTTTTAATAAAGCGGTTTTTATAACCGCTTCCGATGAATCTGTTCGCGTGAATTGTATGCCATTGACCGATATATCTTGTGATACAAAACACGTTAGTCGTTAGTTGGCTAGTTGAACAGGTACTGGTATATGACAAACTCGTATGAACACGAAGAAACACCTCCATGTTGAACTTCACTCATCGAGCGATTTTTACACGACTATCCGAAAACAGTGTTATGTTTCAGATTCCATGTATGTGATGTGAGATGTGAGTTTCTTAATTCCACCACAACTAACCATGTGAGGTATGGTTGGAATCTAATACTTTTGAGAGTGTAATAGGCTACAATTCTATTGACAGGGCAGTCAAGTTCAAATTTTTCTTTGAAAAGCACTAAGCTAGCAATTGTTTTTATATAAAACGAACGTCTTGGTTGGTCACCTGCAGAAAATATTATCCCAGAAAACCTGCAATGCCACTCACCGCTTTTGATGGGAAATTTGCATCATGAAAACCTGTGTTTAACTCATGGATGTCGTGGTATCGTAACTTTAACCGGATATGTCGCACAAGTTTATACTTTATTTATTATTGTTATATTAAAACGTGTTTTGATTAGTAATTAAAATGAATTTTCTTTTGTTGGGTGAATTTTCACCTGCGCCGGCGTGGAGTAGTGTGTTGAGTGGGCGCTCTGGATCACGCCTTTGTTCGCCTTACTCTCGCATTGTTTCTAATTAATCACGGCGCGACTCGCTCGGGGCCCTTCCCTTGCCCCCTCACCGCCCCTGCACCGCTCGAGAGCCCACATCCGACCTAATGTTTTTGCAGCCTCCTTTCTCTCTATACATAGCTAGGACGACTGAGGCCCGACTATCATCTCCCATTTAGCCTGAATTGAGTTTAGGTTTGTTATAATAGCGCTTTTGTAATTGAAGCAGTTGGAATACCATTTCCATCTGAACTAAAAGGTATACTAGGAAGAAACCCTTGCAGCTTTCGACTCTAAAATTTTAACTTGTTTTAATAAAAGGATATACGATTGCAGTACACCATGTAATATAGTTATTTAAACTTTTATAAAACTGCAAAAGCATAATCATCTCTAAGAAACATTGATTCGCTAATAGTCCATTAAAGGGTTCTAAAACCCAACTAAGAAAGTGTGCAATTTTTGTAAAGGTGAATTTACTTAACAAAAGATGTTTGTTCGAGCTACGCTCGCACATATGGGCGACCCGCGGCTTACATCATGTAGGTCGAGTGTCAGCTACTTTAATAATATAAATAGCTCTATAATCTTAAAACGTATCGAGATACATATCGATGGCGTCATGAGACACACATCGAACGGTCGGCGATGCTATAGCGCCTGGACACTGCCATCGAGAAAGGATCCGTCACACCCAGCCATCATGTAACCAACAAGAACTATAAACCACTTTCTCCGTGACGTGATCTTGTGTCTCCACACCTCCATCTTCAACCCAGCAAGCAGCAACATTTCTTCATGTATGGTGTTGGGCCTAACGCCAAGTCAATATAAAGTGACAACTTTATCAAAACGTATAATGTTTTGATAAAGTTGTCCTTTATATTGGCCCAGGAGTCACTGCTATGTTACCTCTAGCAAACGACAAGCAACGCTGACATGTAAAGTTATGTCACGCCGGCATTGGATTTTTCTGCTTTGATTCTGGAAGCTCTCGTTTCGTTACAATTGCACATTACCTAATCGATGACATTTTCCAGGACTCCATATGCAACAACCGGTATTTCATGTTTTAAGTATTGCCTAAGTAGGTATTTGATTTTTGTCACCTTTTATTTCATAAATAATTTTATTTTGGAACAGTAAAACAAAATCTAAATATAGTTTTAGTGAACGCGACTCCGTCCGCATGGAGACTTCGGACCAAAATTTATCTAATACTTTAAATTAACGCCTACCCACGTATCAAATGACATCCAAAAGCCGATAGCGGATGAGTCGTATCGTGAGTCATTATTAAGTAACAAACAACCAGTTATGAACGTTAGATAGGATAATCGGAGGGAAAGGAAAACACTAGAATTAAAAAAGTGACAGAATGATGGTGACGATCAAAACTTTATATTAATTTTAGGAAAACATGTAAGTAGGTATATTTCGTGAAACGAGCAACTGGATGCTCGAGTCGTTCTTCCCATAGTTTAGTGCGGTACAGGCGCCGCCGAACTCGCCGATATCCAGTAGAGGGACGTGCGCGGCGTGCCGAGCGGCGGCCCTCCACTCGCCTGCCGCGAGGACGGCCGCGGCCGGGGCCTCCGCCCGGAGCCGAATCAAAGCCGTTCTTTTTGTTCGTTGTTAGTCGTGCTGCGCAGTGATTGTGGCCAGAAACGGATTGTAAGCGGATCTTTAGTCCACAATGCAGGAAAAAGTCTATTCTTTTTCAATTTGAATGCCTTACTAATATTATAAATGCTAAGCTACGTTTGTTTATTTATTAGTTAGTTTGTTTCGTTTTAACGCTTATGGAACCAATGATTATGAATTTTGCATACCCATTGCCCGGGGTACGGAAAAGGATAAGTTGTAACGTTCATCCCGAAAAAAGTAGAAGTAGTGTTCCCGAGGGACCAACATTAATATAAGTGAAACCGAGGGCGAAAGGTAGAAAAATAAACAAAACACTAGTTTTGTTTATTTTTTTTAAAGGACATAAATAATAGAGATAAGATAATCATTAATTTATTTTCGCAATCTGCAATACGAGCGTCGATGTTAAAAAGTTCAATCAGTTTTACTTTTTCTAAGTATATTACAAAATATACTTATTTCTTAACGTAATCTTTCATTTAAGGATAAAAAATGAAAGATCATCAGAACAGATGAACTAAAAGTAAATACCAAACTACACAAATTAATGGTAACTGTTCACTAAGATGATTTCGAGCGCCTGAGCTTTTGCTTTTATTAAATTCCTTCGATCGGTCTCCAACTGCTCACAAGCGTTTTAGTTTAATAATACGCAACGAATATCATTTATTGTATGATGTATAGAAATTTGTAAAACCTAAATTTGCAAATAAATAAATTGAAATTGAATTAAACGTGTTATTGTAGAGCTGTTATCAATTGATGGCAGGCGTTAAGCTATATCAGGCCGTTAGGCACATGAAATACTGACACTAGTGGCCACATACTCACACGAGAAGCCATAGAGTGCATAAATACTGAATTTCACAAGACATGTGGCTAGCTGAAGCAACGGGAGCAGTAAGCAGTCGAAATTAATTAAAATCTGTGAAAGGAACACATCAGGCAGATCAGCCGCGCCCTTGCCGAGGCCGCTGGGGACCGGGAGGTCGATTTTTTGACCGTTCGAACTACTACGCGTGCCAATTATCAAACATCCGTATGTAAAATTTTAGTTCTGTTTCATAAATCCATATCACTCGAATATTCCAATTTATAATATCAACCGAAAATATAACCAGTATGTGTTGGATTTGCACATGAATAAACGGACCACGGAGGCTTAGCAATAGTGTCCCCTTGGCATCCTTAGGGTGTAAAATCAAAAGAAAAATAATCATTTGAAAGAGTGAATTCACATATAAACGTCTTGTGCGTCAGTGTAATTCGAGTGCATTAGCACTCGCATTAGCAAATCTCTCGTTAAAGAATTAATTATAATTCTTTAACGAGAGATTTAAATTGGGCTCCTGGTCTACGACCCAGAAGTACAAATAAATACATTTATTGAAAGAGAAATGAGCTCGTCATCTACTCACCGGGCTGAATCAGACCCGCCCTAGTTTCTACTTAATTTGCGCTGCCTTTGATGTGCAGGTACCAAATCAATTTACCGCTCCGATTAAAGTACGTTTCCTATCTGTTGGAAGATATATTATTACTAGCAGTGCCCGCGACACCGTCCGCGTACATTACTAATTAATTATGTTATGTTTTTATCCACGGGCCACGTTTTATTATAACTGGAGAAGAAAATTAAGTAGCCTATCCTGTGTCCGTCTATACGTTTGTCTCCCATGTTTCATAAAATTCAGTCAATTCATTTAAGAGTAATGGAGCAACATACATACATACAAAATCTAAAATTCGTCAATTTAGTTTTAGTATTATGTAATAGAGCTTATAAACACGATATCTCTGAAAACAAAGTAACTTACTCCATGGCCAACCCTTACAGATTTATTATTAGTATTGATATAATATAATGCTTGTAGCAGTTACTCTGCAACAGAGAGATTCTGAAGTCTGGGAACACAAAATATAAATTTCCATTGAAATAAGGGTCAATAAGGGTCCTGTTGGATGCAGGCCGCTTCCAACAGGTCGCATTGGAAATCCTTGGGGGAGGCCTATGTCCAGCAGTGGACTTCTTGCGGCTGATATGATGATGATGATGATGAAGGGTCATCCAAGAAACAAAACTAGTCATATTGATAAGTGATTTTAGGGTCATGTAGTTTGAAAATGACATATAACAATCTCTGCTTAGATGAACTACTATATCTATGGTAATTTTAGTTACTCATCACCTCAGCCGCTAGACGTCCACTGCTGGTCATAATATTTCTAACATGGGGGGTTCCCAATTTATCATATTTGGCAGATGAGTTGGTGAGCGCAGTTTGTTTAGCTAATCTCGGTTCTGACTAAGCTCCGACGCTGCTGCTCATCGAAACCGTTTCTCAAACGAGGGGAGAGTAGGAGTTTGTTTGGTTGGTGAAACGAAATAAAAGCATCAAAGTATCATTTTGATAAATATAGATATTATCACTGTTAGCATTTCATGGCATAAGTTCTTAACTTAGTATCTACTAGTATGAAACTAGCAGTTTAATAATAATCCCTTCATATTTATATTTAGATACAAATATTTATATATCTAGTACGCGCAGCACCTCAAGTTTTATGATAATGAAGTTGAGTCCTGTCGCAGGCTCCTGGGACCGATCTCCACAACTGATATACACTTTTTACCTTTCCCACCCAAATGAGGGCAGGCGCGGGTTAATTATTCATCGACGAAAATTGGCTCGCAGCTTATCAGGACTTGTCGCCGAATATACTCGAATTAGAGGTAATCCGGCGCGCAGGACCAAGAGGCGCTCGGCCGCGCGACGCGAGAACGCGGGTCCAACCCAAACGTGCATCTCAGCGCGTAAAACCGCTAGCGAATCTATAGAGTACAACCACAGTAAAACCGCGGTGTCGTACTACACTGCCCAAAACGCTTTGTACTGCTATTTTATAATTCTACCGTTTCTTCATTATTCAATAAAACAGGAGATAGTATTCTCATTTGCATACATTTTCACAATATCGGTTTTTCAGACAGATAAAATCGAATCACTATTTTACTTCCAAGTGCTGAGAGGCGCACTTCTTGAGACACTATCGATTGTATGACACGTTTAGAACACGTCAAAAACGATGACCCTTATATCATCATCATCATATCAGCCGCAAGAAGTCCACTGCTGGACATAGGCCTCCCCCAATGATTTCCAGAATGACCGGTTGGAAGCGGCCTGCATCCAGCGCCTCCCTGCGACCTTTGTCAGGTCGTCCGACCACCTGGTCGGTGGGTGTCCGACGCTGCGCTTGCCGGTACGTGGTCGCCATTCCAGAACCTTTCTGCCCCATCGGCCATCGGTTCTACGCGCTATGTGCCCCGCCCACTGCCACTTCAAAGAACTAATCCGCTGAGCTATGTCGGTGACTTTTGTTCTTCTACGGATCTCCTCATTTCTGATTCGGTCTCGTAGAGAAACACCGAGCATAGCCCTCTCCATAGCTCTTTGGGTGACCTTGAGCTTTCTTATGAGGCCCATAGTAAGGGACCACGTCTCTGAGCCGTAAGTCATCACTGGTAACACACATTGATTAAAGACTTTTGTCTTTAGGCACTGAGGTATTGCGGACGAAAAGACAGTGCGGAGCTTCCCGAACGCTGCCCAGCCGAGTCGGATTCGTCGAAAGACCTCGTCCTTGAAGCCGGAACTGCCTGCCTGGATCAACTGTCCCAGGTAGACATATTGGTCTACAGCTTCAAGGGTGGAGTTCCCAACATAAACCGGTGACGGCGTAACATGGACATTCGACATGATCTTCGTTTTGTCCATGTTCATTTTAAGGCCCACCTGCTGTGAAACTCCATTGAGGTCATTGAGCATGGTACTTAAGTCCTCCAGCGATTCCGCCATGACAACGATATCGTCAGCAAATCTAAGGTGAGTGATATACTCGCCATTAATGTTGATGCCAAATCCTTTCCATTCCAGGAGCTTGAAGGCATCTTCCAAAGCAACAGTGAACAGTTTCGGAGAAATGACGTCTCCCTGTCTCACGCCTCTCTGTAGTGGAATAGCTCTCGTGCTCTGCTCCTGTACTCGGACTGACATAGTGGCGTTTCTGTATAAACACTTCAACACTTCGATATACCGATGGTCAATGCGACACCGCTGGAGAGACTGAAGCACAGCCCATGTTTCGATCGAATCAAAGGCCTTCTCATAGTCCACAAACGCTAAGCATAGTGGCCGGTTATACTCCTTGGTCTTCTGTATAACCTGCCGCAGCGTATGGATGTGGTCTATGGTACTGAAGCCTTTTCGGAATCCGGCTTGTTCGGGAGGCTGGAAGGCATCAAGCCTGTTAGCGAGACGATTCGTGATAACCCTCGAAAACAGCTTATAGACGTGGCTCAGGAGCGTGATGGGTCTATAGTTCTTTAGTAGAGTATTGTCACCCTTTTTAAAGAACAGAACCACCACGCCCCTGTTCCAAGCCTCTGGCGTCACGCCCTCGAGCAAAACGGAATTAAAGAGCCTCTGAAGGACTTTTAGTACCGGCGTTCCGCCCGCTTTCAGAAGCTCTGCTGTGATTCCGTCTTCGCCCGGCGCCTTGTTGTTTTTAAGCTGTTTGAGGGCAATCCTAATCTCGTACAGGCTGATGTCCGGGATGTCTTCAGTATGGTGTCGGGTTAGCTTGGCTCTAGGGTCTTTAGCCAGGCTGTCGATGGGTTTAGCAATTGAGGTGTAGAGCTGTCCGTAAAACTTCTCGATCTCCCTCAGTACCTCGGACCTTGTCGACGCCACTTTGCCGTCCTCCGTCTTCAGCTTTGATAATCGGCTTTGCCCAATAGACTCCACTCTTGCGAAAACTTTGGAGCCTTTGTTCTGCTCAATCGTCTCCTTTATACGCTCGGTATTAAAGGAGCGAATGTCGTGCCGCAGAGACTTCTGGATTCGTCTATTGAGCCGCCGATGTACATCAGCATCTTCAGAGGTCTGCAGTACCATGGAGCGTCGTTCAGCCATCAGTTCTAGGGTCTGAGGTGAGATTTTTTGAGATTTTTGTTTACGGCAGGACTTAAAAATCTTAGATCCCACCGACTGGACAGCTTCTACAAACCCATTGTTTAATTCGTCCACTGAAACGCAGTCGTCTAGGCATTTGAAGCGATTTGAGAGCTCAAGCTGGAAAATCTCATGGTTCTGGATATGGGCATGCGATGGTCGGATCGTAGACTTCATCAGCCGACCCCTCTCACGTCTAAGATCGATATTCAAGATGCCTCTCACCATTCTGTGATCGCTACCGATTTTTATCTTGCTGATCACGGAGACATCATTGAATATCTCTCTCCTAGTCGACATGATGAAGTCTATCTCCTGTTTCACTGGGGCCTGGCCCTTCCTAGTTGGACCTATCCAGGTCCATTTCCTTTGTGGTGGCTTCTTGAAGAAAGAGTTCATCGCAAAGAGTCCCTCTTTCTCCAAGAAGTCAGCCAGCATATGGCCCCTATCGTTTCGATCCCCATATCCGAATCGCCCCACCCTGAACTCTCCGTCACTTCGTCTGCCCAGTCTCGCGTTAAAGTCCCCCATAACCACCGTAAAATAGGTTTTGGAAGCATGTATGGCCCTACTGATGTCCTCATACACGCTTTCCACCTCTTCATCTGAGTATTCCCCGGTCGGCATGTATACCTGTATGACCTTCAGCGAGTATCTTTTAGATACTCTGAGTATAAGGTATATCACCCTGCTAGAAATACTTTCGATGGTTACGACGTTGTTTACGAGGGACCTGTGGACGAGAAACCCGACACCATGCTGGGACTTTTTAAAGTCACCCTCCCGGTGATAGAGTAGGTTACCAGACTTTAGGGTTGTCGTGCCCTCTCCCTCTCTTCGGACTTCAGACAACCCTACTACGTCCCATCGTAACCTACTCATTTCCGCTTCTACTTCCTCGACCTTTTCGTCAAGCCTCATCGTGCGTATATTGTGTGTTACCAGGGCCAGTTGTCGTCGGGGGTGGTAGCCGGGTCGTATCCGGGGATTCTTAGCACCCCCTGCCCCGCCGTTACCGTGACCGCTACCTAAGTCAGGAATAGCGGGGCTGCCGGAGACTGGGGGCCTGGTCCTTCTTTTCATATACATTGAGGGGATATTGCCATACTCACCACGCTTGGCAGGCGGGTTGGCGAGCGCAGTTGTTTTTTTTTTTTTTTCTGGCTTTATGCACTTCCAACGCTGCTGCCCGTCGAAAGCGTTTTAAGCTAGGGATGGATGGGAATTGGCTGGACTTGGGAAATAGGAAGAAGGTTGTTGGGATACTACTCACTCGGATGAATTGGGGATGAGCAAGTAGCAGCTCGGGGAGCCGGGCGCGCGTACCCGAAGTCATATCTACTACCACCGGACAGGCAGTTGAGAATGGCACCCCCTGGCCTCAATTGACCCTTATATGAGGTGTTTATTTATGACGCTGTCGGCTTCGGTAAACAGCTCGGTATGGTCGCTGATATGCTTGTAAGCAAACACTGCTGCTGGTTCGCCAGCGCGTCGTGGCATGACAGCAGCTTACAGCGATCCCCTATCGTACTACAGTATTAATATTGGTAATAACAGATATATATCGAAAACTTGCATCTCTCATGGTTGTTGTTCTTGTTTCACAGACAGAAGTTTCATAGAATTTCGATTAGCAGAAAATATTTTTTGTATTTTTATTTCAAATATTATTATTTCAAAGACTATTTACATGAATGAAATATGGTTTATATAAATACAGTTCAATGATATTTATACTCAAATAAATAAATATATATTTTTAAGTTAAATGAAAATAATAATATAATATATTAATTTAACAAACTAATCAAACAGTTCTTTCATGAACTTTTATTTTACTAATAATCTGAACACATACGATATGTTATTCATAATTTTATAAACAAATATCTTAAAACTATTCAAAAAGATTAATTCAGAGCTAAGAAATGTAAAATTAAATAGTAGAAAAGAAAAGTTGGTTAGGTTAGTACCATACCAGAAAACGAGTCGCTATCAGAAACGAGCGGCTACCAAAAAAGGACACATTGCCAGCCACAAACGTCATCTATACTTCTTCATCTATGCTGGTCTGCGAGAAGGAAAAAAATGTACCAACTGCTTCTCTTTCTGCGCAGATCATGGAAGCTAGATGAAGGAATGGGCGAAAATTTAAAGAATCATATGAATAGGTGATGCGGTTAACAACTCATCACTATTTGACTCCATTTTTGACCTCTACGCCTCCGTTTATGCTAAATATGTTTTGGGTCTTACTCATGAACATGGTCTAGCATGTATAGGTATCAATATCGTTCTGAAAGTGTGCAGTGCCAGTCTACGGTATCGTGTGTTTCTCATGGCGGGCTCCGCAAACAGCGCGTGTTTATCGTGGAAATATGCTAAGTGCTCGACAGCGCGCACCGGCCGAATGTGGCTTCCGCTGCGAACTTAATTTGCTATTTATGTCGGAATTGAAGTTGTTGCTGCGGTTCACTCCTGTTACATCTATATTTCTCATATCGACGTATTAGATGTGTTGCGTAACTATATTGGCTCTTTTCGATTTTATCTTTCATCTGATGTTGACGCAGCATGCACATTAAACACGTACCTATTAATTAATAAAGATAGCGAGGTAGTCAGGTGACTACACGACTATTTTTTTATATACTTTAAGGGGCAACCACCACAGACTTCATCACTATTAACCTTAATTTATCTTTATTTTTGTAATTTATAAAGACAAATTATAATTCTCTTACACAAAGATTATCACACACTTACATTTTTGTAATCTTTACTTTAGCAAAAATGTCAATCAATACGAATTGAGAATTAATATTTTTGTCAGCTGCCTAAATAAACTAATTCCAACTATACCTCTTGATTCATAACGAAGTTCAATAATATAATAAGACACGAGGGGTTATAAAAATAAACGTAAGACTTCTGAAGCCTTCTCTGACGTCGCAGATAAAAAAAATACGCCTGGTCCTAAGTCCTAATCATCGTTTTGGTCCAGAAATATTACCCCGATCGCGATATCCCCGCGCACGCGCCCAGGTGTAAATGTAAACTAATAACTTTGCGATCATTCCGTGACTAGAATGGAACTGCGAGATTCAACTGAACGATAATATTCCATACATTCTCGTAACTTTGTTGCTCGAGTCTTTAGACCCTATACATATTAAAAAGGTCGTAATACGCGAACGCGCACGTCGCCGATATAACGCTAAAGATATGGGCGACTCGCGCCGCCGCAGCTGCTCGTTACGCAACTACATGCAACATTGAGCAGCTGGAACTACGAAACGTTGGTTTTAGTAGCTTGTAGGTTCGAAAACAAGGGTTTTAGAACAAATACGTCTATAGACCAAACTAACAGCTTGCCCAAATCTTTTTCCAATATAAGTAGGCGAAACCAATAGGGGTAGGTATATTCTCTCCAAAACATCACTGGTGAGTTTGCTATCAAAAATACGCTAAGTAGATCTTCGCTTTCGAAACATAACTTGCAGTTTGATTTGTACTATAAATACATAAACCTTTCGGGATTCTAAGCGAGAACTAAATTGCATACGTTCTGAATAAAATTGTCTTATCTTCGCTAGAATTTTTATACATTCCGGTCGCAGTGTGCGGCGGATGTGGAATTGTGCATGAATTTCGCGGGCTTTGTTCGAGAGAATAACTCACGTTCACGGTGGCCGCGTAATTAAATAAAAACACGCGAACAAAGCCGGGTAATCCGCCGGTCCGCTCGCGCCGCGCGCTTGCTCGCCTGCGGTGTGCGGGCGGTTGTGGTGATGTATAGCACGCTACAGTTGCCAGGCAATGGCCTGGGTCTCAGTAAATGTGATATTAAACATTTAGGTTTTTTACGAAATTTAAGGCTTCAATAATCCCTTGTGACTAAAACTACTTAGGAATTCAAATATCAGATGCGTGGCATTTTGAGAAAGATTGACTATTACTTGTTCCACTATTTTTTTATAGTAAAATATTAGACAGTAGAATATATTGTAGTACTTTGTCTATAATCTGAAGTAATTTTCAGATATTTGACGTTCCCAAACTGCATTGTTTGCTGATACAGAGTAATTGAAGTATAAAAGGTTTTATGTTGTAATACTAGCTTTTATTTAATTAATTTACCAAAAATATGTATATTTTTTTATTTAATGCTAATCACATGCTCTACCGGTCAATCTCTCACCTACGGCTCTAATTTAAATCCCTCGGCAACAAGGGACAATGTGTACACAACATTTTATGATGATCGATTCCGTAATTATTTCGCGTTTATACTCGTAATCATTTGCATGTGAATATCTCCTAAGTGTAACTTGTTCGTATAATTTTTCCTCTGAGCTAACACACAATACCCCGACGACAAGAGGCCCGCCTAATAAGTGGAACTACTCCGGCGCTCGCTCGTCTTTACGACTCTGAGTTCACGTAAGCATGTGGTTAATCCGACGTTTTTCTACTTCGCTGCGGTTGCTTCAGCGAAGGATCTATTCGCTGAATTTATTTCCTTTGTCCCTCGGCCTCTAAGAATAAAATATATTTAAGCAAACCGTAAAGTAAGAGCGATTTAGCAGCAACGTCCGCCGTAACCAACTAAGCATAGTAATTGCGGACCCGTTTTTACCTTTTTAGATTGAATCCAAAAAATCCCAAATGAGAACGCGTGACATGAATCCGCATTGTCTGAGCATTCAGGGCTGCCCGCTTCAGCCGGACTCTCAGTAAAAATAATTTGTCGTCTACAATTACAATTTATTTTCTGTAATATTATTAACAGATTAGTTGACAAATATGTTATGATCTACTGCGTTTGAAAACCTTCCGACGAATCTAGTAATACTTGTTACATACCTTTAAATGATTGCTTGCTTCTTATAACACGTACAGAAAGTTGTGCTATAATACAGTTTTTATGTAAAAAAGGAAAGCTACAAATGTAGTACTAGACCAAAGTTTCAATAAGTAGGTGACCCTACATTTCGTTTAGGTCCTACCGCCTACGCCACGTATACATTTGCATACGCTTACCTCGCGTTACGTACTGTAGGTGCGGCACAAGTGCGCCCCCCCCTCGCCGCCCGACCCCTTCCCTGACCCCGCCCTGGTCGCCAATTAGATACGCAATCTCTCGCCCAGCTAAACGAGGCACGTGCGACCAGATACTGTACTTTGATTAAATTCGCCAAAAATATATACGTAACTCCCAACTTTTTGCATCACGTACGAGGAGGCAAACTCACAAACGTACGAAGTAAATAAAGGAAACACAATACGGCTTGAAGATGTGTAAGCTTGTTGGTACACGACAAAATTTAGCGTATTCCAAACACTAAGCTCGGTGCGCTCCGTGCCTGCCGCACACACGCGCCCCGTGTAAACATATACGCACACAGAGAGACCCCACCGCCTAAATCAAAAGGCATTCCGAAGTTAAGCTACGGTTCCCTAAGACTACGGTGCCGCCTTATTGTTATAACGTGCATGATAACTTATTTAATCAAGTTCGATTTAACTCTTCACTCATTTACGTATTCCATATAAAAATATTGGTTTAAAATATTTAACCATATATATATAAAATATATACACGGACAAATATATACGTACAAATCACACAGATTGAGCTAGCCCCAAAGTAAGTTCGAGACTTGTGTTATGGGATACTAACTCAGCGGGATACAACTCAATTTTATAACAAATACATACATATTTAGATCATCATCATTTCGTATGACATGGTCAGCAAGAATCCTATGAAAATGTTATATGTTTAATTTTAAGTTCTTAAGCCAGTCAGACTGGCTTGAGAACATATATAGATACACATCCAAGACCCAGGCCAATCTGAAAAAGATCATTTTCCATCTTGACCTGGCCGGGGATCGAACCTGGGCACTCTCGTGTCGTAGGCTGGCGTGTTGACCGCTCTGCGCCACGGAGCTAGCCAAATACATGTATCCTGTATGTATATCATCATCATCAACCTAAACACTCGTCCACTGCTGGACATAGGTATATATATAAATTTATATATAAGACAAGCACTTGCCTAAGAGCCGTAATCTATAAGGTAAAACTTATAATTATATCTACTTTATCATAAATCTCTATTCATGTTTCCACAATAAAGACATTTTTATTTTGATTTTGATTTTGTTATTGGCACTGCGTCAGTTCAATTAATAATAAGCTTTAACAGGAACATCAAATATAAAAAAGTACAATTGACACTTTAAGAAGAAGGCGCTCAAGGACAATACCGCTTGTGTAGGAATCCACAGCCTAAATCAAAAGACATTCCTGTTGTTGTAAACGCGGTGAGCCTCCGTCGTAGTAATAAACATACGCACAATCCATTACCGAAACAAAGATATAAAATTAAGACGTCGCGCCGCGGCCTCGACTCATTACTTCGTAATGAAGGAACACTCTGAAAGCCCTCAGACGCTGTTCAGAGTTTGCCAAGTCTTGTTTCACACGCCTTTGGTGTCGCAGGGTGTCTGTTTCTGAGACAGTCGGACAGCAATATTTACCCTTCTATGAATTTGATATCAATCGGTCACGAATTACAGAATCAAACATCCAACCCATAAGTTATAATGCTACTAACAAATCAAAACTTACGTACGTACCCTTTCAAACATATGCTTACATTCTTAACCTACCGGTTTAATACGAGTATGAAGACTAAAATTCCGAACTCTTATCTACTTTTTGTGCGTTTCGAACATGTGATTCGACGTCAGCCTAGTGGTCGATGTCATTGTATACATTCACATGTGATTCGAATTCCGACGTCAGCCTACATACACGACTATACTGTTTTTTGGCGGTAGGTGCAAAATTCAACTAGGAGTTTTCTTTAAAGCATTGAGTTGTAAAAAATAATTAAAACAAGTTAATTACTACCAGTTCTATTTATCTGGGTGTATAATAACATAAAATAGTCCAACTTACGTTTGTAACAAGATACATGAAGATTTAGAGCAATTTTAGCACTTCACATCACCCGCCGGTTCAACACTTACACATAGCACTACACATTGTAAGTTGTATCTTGATATCGTCATACTATGGCCCAATTGGATGAGATCTTGAAGGTGCAGAAGGATCTGGAAGCCACCTTCAATGAGAAGATGAGTGAGTTGGCATCCCAATTGCAGATAGCGAAGACCTCAGCTCCAGCTAAGGACACTGTTGCAAAAGTTGCAGAGGAATTCAGGACTTTTCGTGAGCTTATGTTCAAGCTTCTGGGTATTCTCCGGAAACAAATAACAGAATGCATCCGGTCGGTTGACAGCCTTGATAATCAACAAAGATTAAAGGTGCTCATCTTTTCTGGGATTCCTGAGCGACCCAATGAAGACTGCATGAAGATCATCGAGGAACTCATTCGGGGCAAGCTTGGTGTTGGAGAATTTGGTACAGCGTCCATCAAAATGTGTCACCGACTAGGTCAGCCAAATAAGGACCACCATAGACCAATCCTTGTGCGGTTTTGTGATTACAAAACCAAATCATCAGTGTGGAAAAAACAAGCGTCTTTAAAAGGTACTAAAATATCTGTGAAGGAGTTCCTCACAAAATCAAGACTGGCTGTTTTTGGTAAGGCACGGGAACACTTTGGGATGCGGAACTGTTGGTCCCAGGACGGCGTTATTGTCATCAAGACCCCGGACGGCAAAAGACTTAAGCTTTGCACAGAAGAGGAGCTTAAGTCATTGATTGTGAAGTTTCCTCGTACTTCGGGTCAGATTCCGGGCTCCGAGTCTTCATTGTAGTGGCAGCGGTTCCGGGCCTGTGTTGATGCAGGCAATGATAATGCATAGATTCGTAAATGTATCATTATTAGTGATTTTGTATTTCATGTGCTTCGTTATGCCAGGTAATATCAAAGTAATGTGTTTGAGTTGTTTTTTGTCTGCTCACTATACTTACAGTCAATAAATTTTCTACCATTGATAATATTTTAAAAAGTTACCCTCATTATTCACATTTATTTTGATAAAGTTCAAGTGCCTGAAATGAGGTTATTTTGTTTAACGGTTTGACAGTGACATTGATTAGTTTGACATTACTTTGTTTACTATTCTGCGTTTTATTATCACACATACTCAACACATTTTACAAAGATTGTTACATTGTATAATATTAACATAGTTCGTAAAGTAACATAATGTTCTTGGTTGCTTTATGAAATTTCGCCATAAATTGTATTTAAGTATTATGTAATCACAACTTTTCTTTTTTATATTTTGTGTATAGTTTTAGTTGACCGGCGGGTGGTGCCGGGCTTGTTTGCTCTATTTTTGTTTTTTTTTATACATCTTATTAAGCATTTTATATAAATTATATATATTGCTATTTTTTCCATTTAACTATACATCTGTTAGTTTATATTGTATTGTATTTGTATTCTATTTGAATGACTGATAGCGATTCTTCGTATAATAGTATAGATGATGAATTTCACTCTTGTGATGAAAGTGCGGACTCTTCGTTGGTTTCTCTTGGCCAATACGTCGGTAGGTGTTTCCAAAGCCATATTTCTCATTTCAATGTATGCCATATAAATGCCCAAAGTCTTCCGGGTCATTACTCTGAATTTGTAGATGTATTTACTGATGTCAATGTTCACGCCATTTTAATTTCTGAAACATGGCTTAAACCAGAGCTCTCGTCTACCTCCTACTCATTGCCCGGCTTTGTACTTATACGGAATGACCGGATCGGGAAAGGTTGCGGTGGTGTAGGTATTTTTCTCCGTTCAGAAATTAGTTACAAGGTTTTAAGAGCATCTCCTGCTGAGTACTCAGCATCAGCGGAATTTATTTTCCTTGAAATACAGGTCAAGGGTTCCAAAGCTGTATTAGGTGTAGTTTATTGTCCTCCCTCAACAAACTATTTCTCGGATCTCGAAATAGCTCTCGACACATTCAGCTCCGAGTACGCACATCAAATAATCATGGGTGATATCAACACCAATCTTAATGAAGATGGTGACCCAGCTAGGTCCCAAAAATTATGTCGCATACTAGCATCTGCTGACCTTCATATCTTGCCATTAGGATCCACCCATACCAACTCTGATGTTGATGATACTTGGCTCGATCTCATAATCACCTCCTCCTCGGCCCACATTATCTCGCATGGCCAATACCCAGCCCCCTGCTTTTCCCGCCATGATCTTATCCATTGCACGTACAATCTAAAACCCCCCAAGATTAGTCCGAAAGTGTTACAGCTCCGTAGTTTTAGGAGAATGGATATCAATAATTTGAGAACTGATGCTGCTAACATGGATTGGGATTCAGTTTGGGCGGCTGCTAGCGTAGATGAAAAAGTCGATCTCTTCAATCAGCTTCTTACTAGGTTATACGATAAGCACGCTCCTATTAGAACTGTTAAAATCAAGCGGCCCCCCGCACCTTGGATTACTCCGGGTGTGCGCATGGCTATGAGAAGGAGGGATAAGGCATTTCGACAGTTTAGGAGGGATCGGACAGGTGAAAACTGGTCTGTGTTTAAAGTTGCTAGGAATCGGTGTAACAGAATGATGCGCGACGCTAAACGCCGCTTAATATTCAATACTCTTTCTTCTTCGTCATCCGCCGATATCTGGAAGTTCCTAGGAACACTAGGTATTGGCAAGCAGGTAAACTCAGACATTCCCACCTCAATTACGTTAGACGATATCAACAATCATTTCTCCACGTCTTCTTCGTTGGACCGACTAACGAAATTGAACTCAATCAATTCTATAGCGTCTCTTACTTCCCCTGATATTCCCGAAGTCAATTTTTCTTCAGTTAGCCAAGAAGAAGTAGAAAAAACCATCTTAGCCATAAAAACTAGGGCTGTTGGGTGTGACCAGATAAATCGCCGCATGATCGAATGTATACTTGATATAGTATTACCAGTCATTACCCACATAATCAACACTTCTTTGACCTCATCTCAATTTCCTTCTCTTTGGCGAAAAGCCTTTATTCAACCTCTACCTAAGGTTTCCAATCCTTCACACCCTATTCATTTCCGGCCGATCTCTATTCTCCCGCTATTGTCCAAGGTACTTGAGGCTTGCGCTCATAAGCAACTCTCCTCATACTTTAATGTAAATGGTTTGTTAAATCCTTTACAATCCGGCTTTAGACCTGGGCATAGCACTACCTCTGCTCTCCTTAAAGTGATCGACGATATAAGGTGTGGTATGGAGGATACTAAGGTCACCTTGATGTCTTTGGTAGACTTTTCCAACGCTTTCAATACCGTCGATCATGATATCCTTATAGCAATCCTCTTCCATCATTCTCTTTCTTCTTCCGCAGTGGAATGGCTATCTACTTATCTTCGTGGACGTCAACAGGCAGTCCGTGTTGGAGAACGCTGTTCCAGCTGGAGTGATGTTAACACTGGCGTACCACAAGGCGCCATTTCTCACCATTGCTATTTTCAATCTTTATAGATTTTATCACTAAGGAACTTCAGTGCTCGTATCATCTTTACGCCGATGACCTGCAGCTTTACACACAGACCAAGGTTGACAATATAGCTACTGCGGTGAATCTTATTAACGCTGATTTGAATGCAATAAGCATCTGGTCTAGAAGGTTTGGTGTTACAGTCAACCCAGATAAATGCCAAGCTATACTTATCGGTAGTTCACACCTACTAAGCAGAATACGCGAGGATTCCCTACCCGTTGTTCATTATGATGGGATCCAAATACCCTTTAGCTCCCACGTTAAAGATCTAGGTGTATACATTGATTGTCGACTAGACTGGGGTGCCCAAGTATCGGCTGTATCCAGCAAGATAACAGGTTCTCTTCGTTCGCTGTACAAATTAAAAAATTTCTTGCCCACTAATATCAAGATAATGTTGATGCAAACGCTTATCCTGCCCATACTGGATTACGCTGATGTGTGTTACTCGGACCTGAAATGTGATTTCTTAAACAAACTTGAACGGTTACAAAATAACTGTTTAAGATTTATATTTGGACTTCGTAAGTACGATCATATATCGGCTTATCGCACTAAATTAAAATGGTTACCTATTCGGCAACGTCGACAGTTGCATATACTCACGACTCTCTTTTCTATTCTTTTCGAACCTAAAACTCCGGCGTACCTTAAATCAAAATTTAATTTTCTGGGTGACACCCATGTCAGAAATCTTCGCTCCTCTAGCAATCTTCTTCTTCACACTCCGCGTTACCGGACTGGGTTTTTCGATCACTCATTTACTGCAAAATCTGTACGGCTTTGGAACTCTTTACCTTTGGAAATCCGAAAGGCTCAGACACGTCGTGCTTTCAAGAGTGCGGTACGCGCTCATTATCTTCGCGAACTATCAGATGGAATATAAATTAATATATATGTAGTATATGTACTTAATATTATATTTTAGTATTTATGTATTTGGAATGTTTGTTTATATATGACTATATATTTACGTATGCATACTTTAATATAATCTTTTTCAAACTTCTTTTATTTGCACCAACTTCCAAAATTTACTTTTCTCTGCACCACCCTGTGGGTTGACTGGTAGATAAAGCCTCTGGCTTTAAGTCCGCCTTTTACAATTATGTAATAAAGTTAAATAAATAAATAAATACACGTCGATCTCATACGTCCGGTTTAAAAATGAGGCTCCCGTCGCCGTCGCACCGCTGTTCGCGAGTTCGCCGAAGCTTGTTTGGCCTTCCTTTGGCGTCGCGAATGTTTGCGGGGCATGAAGTTCCGCATGTCCCTATGGGATATTGATTGCCGTACTGTTCCGTAGTGGATCGACGTAGCGTGCGTATACTATTGATTGCACTACTGTTATGACTGACAACATTGAATTCGGCTGGGATTACATTACTTTATGTACGTACTTGGTTTCTGAAACCATGAATTCTATAAATGAAATAGTCACTATATCGTAGAGTTAAAATTTCATTCGCCCATTCCTTATTACTTTCGATCCTCGACTATGCTGACACATGGTTTTGTTTAAATGAAATCACTAAATGCGTTTATTAAATTACTTTTTACACCTAACGATTCGAAAACTTTACAGTTTTCATGGTCGCAGTGAGACTAAGTTGACATTTGTCTTATAAGAACCTGATACAACCACAGTATTGGCTCACGATGGCTGAAGGTCTTGCAGTCTTGTGATGAGCTTGAGATTTTATTTAATTGATGACAGGAACCCCAGCTGGTTGTAACTGCCAACCACCCTCTCATTACGATGTTTTTTTTTTAAATTGCAATAGCCTCACGATACATTCTTGGAATGTATCTGTTTTCTTTTGCAAGGACTTGAGGATTATCAAAACGCATGCAGTGGTTGGGTTTGTCCAGGGCGTGTTTTGCTAAAAAAGATAATAGTCTTGTTCAGCATTTATTACTGAATTACTTTTCCCTATCACTTTTTAGTATCTCGAAAATTTTCAACCCTAACAAATTTAATGAATTTCAGCCTAGTTGAGGATAATAGACAGACAAAATAAATATACAAAGTCACTCAAGCCTTCATAATTAATTATAATCTATTAAGAATTGAAGTAACTGTAGTATTTAATCATAAAGTTTCTCATACGTTTGTTAATTTAGTATAAACTGTATCTTTAGGAATAAATATCACGGTACACCGAGTGGACTATAACTAATTAGCCCTTCTCTAGCCCTTCGCGTCACGCCGTCTGCCCTCCCTTCGGATCGTGACATTTCGCCCCAATTTATTTCCTGGATGCGATCCCTGACCTTCAGATTTGTCGTTAATTTATATCTCTACAATATTTCATTCTATAACATGTCATTAATTTTACTATTACTTTAGATGCAATTAAGATTTATATGTATGATACATGTATGTATGTTTCGATTTATTTATTTACACTTTTGTCCAGTTTTATTTGTTGTTACAATGTATAAAAATCATTAAGATTTTCTTGAAGTAACAAGAATTAATATTCTTGTTACTTTAAGTAAATCATAACAAATTTGTGTTTTAAATTTATGATCAAAGCAAACCTTTCCTTATTTCCTTATCTTATAATAAAAAGTACCTGGGCGACCGAGCATCGCTCTGTTAATACTATTTATTGTAATATGGTGGTGTTTAGGTGATAATCTATTTTTATGAGAAATATATATTGTTATCTCAAACACTAACTAATTTTTTAAAACTTGTCTAACAACAATCAAAAAAAAAATAGACTTGAACATATAAAAAAAACAAAAGTAAGTCACCGAGCGGGATTCGAACCCTACACTCGTTTCTTGCCGGCCGCGTCTTATCCCGTTGGACCAGACGGTCAGTGGCTGTAAGGACGAAATTAGCGACATATTCTGCGTGGAAAGAAAAACGTATGAAAACTCGAAAACACGCGTTATCCCAAACATAAGACTAATCTAAATCGATATTTGACCCCCAAAACCCCAAATATACCAAATTTCAGCGAAATCGTTAGAGCCGTTTCCGAGATCATAGAAATAAAATTATATACATACATTTTTTTTTTGTTAACCTATATTGTCCCACTGCTGGGCAAAGGTCTCCCCCATTTCCTTCCAAACATATACATACATAAACATATACATACATAAACATATACATACCAAACATATACATATATATAAATAAATAAATATACAAGAATTGCTCGTTTAAAGGTTTAAGATATTGCCAATAGAGCCTTTATTATTTGGCTTTAAAACTTTAAAAAGTATGTCTCAGACCACTTTAAAAAGTATGTCACATACTCTTAGTCTCGTTTGTAGAATCATATTACAGAGGACTGTAAAGCTCAAAAATTGCAACTTCGATGTGTTCGTATTCTGATGTGAAATCAAAGCTTATAGAGTTCAGTTTTTATTTGCAACTCATGTGACAAAAATAATCCTTCATAAAAAAACCGACTTTATACTACTGAACCGATTTTGATGAAATTTTAATGTGACCAACTTTAAAGCATACCCTTTCAAATAAAAAATGTTTTTCAAATCAGTTCATAAATGACGAAGTCGGCTAACAATGGAGGAAAGCTGACTCGTATTTCGCGCTCTATTAAGCCTCGCTCGGCGCGATGCAGCATATCCTCATGTTTCAGGGTTGCCTTACGAGGACCACTCACGATTTGTCGCACAACTTGTAGCTTGTACTTGCTACATATATGTACTTAATATGGAATCAGGAGACCCGCTGTATTTATTCTCCACTCACTACATTTCGACTAGTTCGCGTTGCGTTGCCTCAAGACCGCAGGAAAGCCTCATATTTTAGTAAGGTCGTCTCAGTTGGGCCACTCGGGATTTGTAGTCAAAGGAACCATAACATCGATAAATGTGAAAGTTCTCCTTAATGGTAAAATCCCACAACGCATAGAGCCTCAATAATGTATATGAAACAAAACAAAACTCGGAAAATACCAACCGTATCAACCAATTGAGAAAGCTGTCTTCAAGGCGAGCGAGAGTCACTGACGATGGCACCGCCGCCGCCTCTCCGTGCGGCGCGCTCGCGACCGACGGTGCTGAGTATGAAAGTAATCTGTGGGCCGGCGACTCCTTATAATCTTTCAATTAAAAAAACTGACTTCAATCAAACTACTGAAAAAACAAACAAATATTGTACACGCATATGAACAAATATATATAAAAAACTACTGAACCGATTTTGATGAAATTTGATTGGGCTTTTTGCTTAATTCTAGTTTTAATATATTTATTTTGTAATATTTTGGGTCATCTATATACTTGTGGGTTATCTATGGATTGGTCTTCAAAACTGATATTGGGGCTTCTAATATTTTTTTTTCTAAACTGGTATACTTTGCGCGAGAGACACTTTCAAAGTGGTAAAACTTTTTATCGTAAACTGCAATTTACCTTTCATTTAATCAACTCAAATATAACAAGAACTTTTATATTACGTTACTTGCTGCCACGGAACGTTTTATGGGCGAGTTCGACTCGCACTTGGCTGCTTTTTAAATCTAAGATGGCGCACGCGATTTTTATAAAAAATTGACATGATCGTCGTTTTTTAGGTTTTTGAGGTATAGATCTTGAAATTGACGTCAGTCGTCAGGAATTAAAGATGGTAGACAACTTTTTATGAAGAAACGATATGGGTGTCGTTTAAAAAGAATTTGGGGTGAAAACTCGAAATGTGGTGTTTGGTTTTTTTCATGACAAGTCACGTCTGCCATCTTGGATTTCATTTCTTAGGACATGACACACATGTTGATTTTTCATGAAAATCGTATCCGCCATCTTGGATTCAAATTCAGTTCATCCTAGGCCAACTAGTTTGTCCTGCACATATATGTTAATTATTTACTAACTTCCATTTAATTTGTTACAGGTAAGTCATAACTAAAGCATCATCCACTTACAACGTCAATTAAGTTACAGTGAGTACAAAACAGCTGAACGAGTCATTAGAAGGGTTCTAAATTGATCCAGATTTAATCATTTATTCTTAGATTAAATATTTAATTTTCGTGTTTCGAGGTCGTGACGAGTAGTCCATACCCGGCGGCCGCAGGCCAGATTAAATTATAAAAAGCCGCCGTGGACGAATCCGTGGCGCGTGCCAAGACTACAAGCGCGTCCCTAATAAATTCCTCGTTGCTGCAGCTCCGTCCCCGCTCGTGACCTTGCCAGCTTTATTTTTCCTGTACACTGACTACCTGTAACATACTACATGATCCTCTAAGTTTTTGTTTCGTAACGCGGGTAGTTTTACGTCTAATATTTAATATTTGTAATAGGTATAATATTTGTAATTCTAAGGGAAATATGTGTATCCTAAGCTCAGGTACACACGCAACAAATCCTTTGGGCGTAATTTTGAATTTGATCGCAAGTCCACATTAACCAGGCAATTAATTTCTTTAAGACTTACTGCGGGGTGGTTATTTCTACGTCAAAGTTACAATTGATAAGTTGCATCCTACCGGAAGTGATATATTTAATTTATGCAATCGATAGTTCCTTAAATGTTTATAATTCCAGCGATCACCGCAACCCTATTTTCTTTAACGTCCCATTCCTTATTGTAATTTGATAATGAACATGACACAATACGTGAAATGGAAAGAACGCGAAATGGAAATATTTTTAAAAATAATAAACGCATTAAACTCAAATTTAAAATAATTTAAAAGTTGAAAGATTTTTTTCTATGTAACAGTTTTTTAGGCCAGACTATTATTTACATATTGTTATGTTATTTCTCTAAATAGAGCCTTATATATTTTATAATAGTGTGTTCTTATCGACATTTCGTATGGCAAATCACTGCAAGAATCCTATATATTTAATTTAATTAATTAATTTAATTTTAATCTTATTAAAACCATATTTATTTCAAGTTAAGTAGCGGTAGTATCACAAAAAAAAACTGGCCAAGTGCGAGTCGGACTCGCGCACTAAGGGTTCCGCACGTAATTTTTTTTTTTATATATTATGTAACTCAAAATTTATGCTTTTCGCAATTTTGAAAGAAAGAAAGAAAAATAGTTTATTTGGCAACATTTATCGTAACGGTTACACTATACACAATTAAATATACCTACATGCACCAAAACGGCCTTCGCTCAGCATGTGTCGTGGACCATGGTATGGGCCACGACGCTGGTCTTCCGCTAATGCCGAAGAAATTATTATATTAATAGTAATGATATAAAATACAAGCTAATTGAAAATTTAACCATTTAGTTATAATACATTCAGTTTTCCTTTATCTTTGCTATAAGACGTTGCTTCGTACGAAATTTCAAGATTCTGAGTGCCCGGGAAGTAGCCTGTAGGTTTTGATTCCCTTACAAGTGTCGAAAAATTATTAAAAATATTTTTATTATATGTTATTATTGAAAATGTATACTTTTTGCAATTTTTCCTATATCTATGCTATAAGACGTTGCTTCGTACCAAATTTCAAGATTCTGAAGTCACGGGAAGTACCCTGTAGGTTTTGATTCCCTTGCGAATGTCGAAAAAACACGAAAAATTGTGACATAACCAGCTGTATCTTTTGATTGCGTTGGCTCAGAAGCTTGATTTTTTCACGACTGCAAGTGACAGCAGACTTAAGTATTTGATATGAATTGCTTGCAGCTTGATACCTCTACGCGTTCCTGAGAAAAAGCGTCTTGACAGACTGATAGACAGACAGACAGACAGACGGACGACCGAGTGATCCTATAAGGGTTCCGTTTTTTCCTTTTGACATACGGAACCCTAAAAACGGCCCATGTTCGAATCCTAATTTTGGGGAAAATATTCCCAAATCTTGCAACTCAAAAGGCTTAGCTGTCAACATCATCATTATATTGAAATTAGGATAAAAAAAATATTATTTACATATAAGATACTATCAGTTGCATAAATCAAATATATCACTTCCGGTCGAATGCAACTTGTCAATTACGGCTGTAAATTTAGTTTCGTGTATCACAAAATTACAAAATTGACATTAAGACTAGTTCCACTCGCGCTTCGCTTTAATAAAAAGTCCTCGGTATCAGTACCTTATTTCCTGTACAGATTCTGTTCAGTCCAATTTCCTTTTCAGAACCTCGGCTGATGTGTGTGCAATGTTTTCATGATCGGTGCATTACTTACAGCGCGACCCTCTTATTGATAGTAATTTACAAACGTTTATTAAACCTATCTTAGTTAAAATATGTTTTGTCTTTATCCCTCTCTCCAATATTTGAAATTTAAAGAACAAGACACAACACATTTTAGCTAAAATAGGTTTCTTAAGCTTTTGTTAATTTTACAAAGAAATAAACACTCTTTCGCATTTATAATAGTATTATAGTTGGGTCGTATAATATATAATCGTCTTGCGCTCTCCTTAAATTCAATAGGCTTGGAAGGAACCCCAATAGTTTAACGGCTCTATGAACATGCAAAATGTCGTGGGCCTACAGGTGCGGCGGCCATTACCGTAAACCGCTCGCGTTGCCCAACTGACCCGCATAACAATAGCTACCTTATTACAGACAGAGTCTCATTACAATCCACATGAAAATCCCGATGTGGTTTGTAGCGGCTGGGAGCGTATCACTTATTAATCACGTCTATTTCTCGTACGGGGTAGACTGATTTTGGCCCAGTTACGTAGACGTAGAACACGAAGGAGCTGAAAAATTCGCGGACGGGTCTTTAGGTCCTTCGTAATCATGGTCGACGTAGCTGAAAACGCACAAATCGCAGTAAACACGGTAAATACCCCGATGTGTCTCATACTAATGCTTTTAAGATGTGCGCTATATGCATGACAATGGTAACAAGTCTTGTCATGTTTGGCTTCCGAATAGGTAGAGCTAGAGACCCATCCTGCCCATAGACCTGGTACCACGCGATTTCTGTATATTCCCAAAAATGTAAGATTTGATGAGAAGTTTTGACATTTACCAGTAGAGTGTACCCCACGTATTCATCAGCGCGCAGTGAGGCAAGAGAATATTATCGGAATCGCGAAGCGTGTCTTGTGTAGCGATGTATCTCAGAGTATCAAATTGTTTGCTTTTCCTGGGAAGGCGGCTCGTTTGACTAGCTGCTCGCCTCGCCTTGTAATATCAGCCATCACTTGACATGCTTTCGAGGAGTCCATTCCTCTGTTCTCAAGTTTCAAGATTTACCTAAAGTGATTAGCTGATGTAGTACTAATAATACTGAAACTATATAAATATTCCATTCTGTATTAGGAATTCTGATTCCGAGATTCCAATATAGCTAGGAGATTCAAAATTACGTTGTATATGTAAGTATTATCAATATATACGTTTACGAATTAAACATAGACTAACAAATATCACGACAGGACATTATAGACTCAAAAAAAAAATATTCATTTATTAAGTCAAAACTCGTAGAGTAAACGTTGTTGTTAATAATATTAGCTATCTAGTCCTACCTGGTTATTTGTGTTTTACAAGAAAAAAATTAGTTTGAGACAATTTCCTCGCGTGCTACCGCCACCAGGTACTTACTACTTAAGGTCCTATGCCGCCCAGGTGGGGCAGAGGGCTTCCACATATTTCCGCCACCAGTCAGTTCATGCAAACTATTGCTGGCGGCGCCCACCCACTACTGTTAGTCCCTCCATGCCCGTCACCAAACACGTAATCGCGGCCCATCAGGCAATATGACAGTTTGCTGTCTCTCCAAGTCTTGCGCACACAGGCAACGCCCAAAACCGAGATCCGTCCCTACTGCCCTTTGGTCATGTTGTCTATAAAGGCTGAGGGCACTCCGCCCTCGCCTCAAACGCCCGTTGAAGTAGCAAAGTTCACTTGGAGCTAGCTCCATAGTCTGTCTACCCCTTAGGCAACAAAGACGTAAAATTGCTGAATGTCATTATTAAAAAGTATTTACTGTAATCTGTAATCTGCCAAATTGAAAGAGATGTCACGTTAATCCTCTGCGCACACTCAAAATGTCTTATAAATAAATATTGAATCATATTCACGGCACATCGCAATAATTCGGTAATAAAGTCGTCTGCGGCGAATATCAATAAGCGTAAATGTTTAATTGAATATTGACCGCGGAGAGCCGCCGGTGAATAACTTATGCCGCGAAACAACTGATAGGCGAGCTCCAACCGGGAAGATTTAGGTTGAGTTTTGCTAAAGATAATGCCAAAGAGGGGTTGGGTAACGGTGCGGTGCAAGGATGCGTTGGGCGGCCGTGAAATGATCGACAGTTTCCACCGGAGCTGTGCGGTGTCAAAGTGTATGGAATGCTGTGAAATGTGTATAGCGAAGATACGTGGTCGGCTCCGTCACAGTGATATAATTTCTCTGTTGACTGAGTTAGTATCGAATGGTAATATTATCAAAAATCACATTTCTCGTAAGACCAATTCCACTCAACTTTAAACAAAAACAGATAAATTAGAAGAGAAAAAACGATAAAGTTACGTAATGATACATAGCCGTTCAGGCAAGTAGACGACCAACACTGTTGGAAGAGTTTCTTTCGGCGTTTTTTTCTCTGCAGTGGTCGGTGCCAAAAGGCTAGCAGTCTGGTACCTTTTAAACATTATTAATTAATAAATTAAATATTTGTCAGTTAATAACATAGTCTATTTAATAATATATAAAATAATATAATAATATCATCATGATAAACGTTTTGATTTTAAAGCAACACTATTGGTCACTTTCTGTGCTATTGTTGGATTTTTTAACTTCGCTCACATAGTTTTAGTGAAGAGGCAGTCAAGTTACTAGTAGATAATGCAACTTTCCCAGACTGGGACTGCAGTACCAGGAAACAAGCCTCCTCCAGAGTCTTGTTCGTTCTTACCATACAATCAGAAAACAAATTGAGATTATACAAGTCCATTTAAATGAAGCGCCAATATTTAAGCGCTGCAGCCATAAGCTACAAAAGGTTTAAAGTAAATAAATAAAATCGACACGTTAGTTTTGGAGATACCTTTACTTCTAAAATAGCTTAGTGCCGCAAGTCGAAAGTATTCGACCAATGTGTGTTACCAGTGATTACTTACGGGTCCGAAACGTGGTCGTTTACTATGGGCCTCATAAGTAAGCTCAAGGTCGCTCAAAGAGCAATGGAGGGCTATGCTCGGTGGAATCAGAAACGAGGAGATCCGTAGAAGAACAAAGGTCACCGACATATCTCAGCGGATTATCTCTTTGAAGTGGCAGTGGGCGGGGCACATAGCGCGAAGGACCGCTGGCCGATAGGTCAGAAAGGTGCTCGAATGGCGACCACGTACCGGTAAGCGCAGCGTTGGACACCCGCCGACGCTGTGGTCGCACGACCTAACCAAGGTCGCAAGAAAACGCTGGATGCAGGCCACTTCCAACCGGTCATATTGGAATTCCTTGGGAGAGGCCTATGTCCAGCAGTGGACTTCTTGCGGCTGAGATGATGATGACTTTACTAAAAAACAGACGCAAAAAGCACTGTCTACAAAAAACATATTCTTGGTGTACAACTTCTTTTTTTTGTTTTTTTTTTTACTTTATACCTGCTATGGATACTAAATCACTGACTTAGGCAAAAACATAATTATTTTGTATGAAAAAGCTAAATCAAAAATTAGCGTGTCGATTTCTTAAAATTTGCTACTAAAGCATTTGTTTGACCTATGGCTGCCAACCCATGAGATATTTGCGCTCAATCACATAAATATGGAAGAGCACATAAATCTAATAAGAGATCTTTTTTACTTCACGAGAGCAACGTTTAGTTTAAAAAAATATTCAATAATTTCAGTTTTCGAGCGGTATTTTTATTTTCCTGAAATCAAAATTCAGGACAAATATTTATTTACAAACAAACCCATTTTGAACAAAATTTCTATTGGAAATGGAATAACAATTTTAAACGACCTTTTGCCTGTATATTACCGCGTTTGTTAAATAAGTTGAATTTGTTCATACGAGTCAGTCACAAAGCAAACATAGTTCTTCGAAATTTGCAAACCCGCAATAGAAACAATTTATTAAAACTGCCAGTGTCGTGCGTGTTTGACTCAATAGTGTGCGTTCCCTGATTCCCCCGAACTCGCGTAATCTGTAACGAGTGCCGAGAGTGCCGAGACTGTGTTGCCAATTACGTCGTCGAGATCACTCTAATCTTACGTCACATAATGCCGCAAACGGAGAAATAGCAACCACGAATAAAATCACGTCACTGAATAAGTTAATACTACGCAATCACGTGAAATGGAGATTCAATAAATATGTCCATATATCTCACGTAACGTGGCGAAGTGGTGGTATGGTCAGTTATTTACAGAGCAATCCCATAAAGCGAAATGTCCCGAGTTTGAGTCCAATCAGACTCAAGTATGGTCGGGGGTGTATGATCGGTCGGGAGTGTCACGCTCAGCTGCCTGTCCGGTGGTAGCAGGTCCGGCCTCGGATACGCGCGTCCGGTCTCCTTAGCTGCTACTTCATTGTACCCCATTCATCCGAGTGTGTAGTAGCCCTATACCTTTATTTCCTTTCCAAATTCAAGTAATTCCTATCCTTCATTATTATCATCGGGTCTTTAGTCTCCACTGCAGGAGCATGACCCTCTCTGTACTACCGGAGCCATTCTTGGCCAGAGCAGACAGAGGATTTGGCCTAAACTCTCGTCGCTGGCCGGACGGAAATCCTATCTTTCCCCAGCTTAAAAATGCATATGACGAGCAGCAGCGTCGGAAGCACAAGAACCCAAAGAAACTGCGCTTGCCAACTCTCCAGCCAAGCGTGGTGAGTATGTCAGTATCCCCCCTTGGAACGAAGTATCTTTGGGAGAGGCCTTTGTCCAGCAGTGGACTTTGCGGCATAATGATGATGATGAGATTCAAGTATGGTCATTTTCATTGACTACTACCTACTCATGATGAAGGAAAATATCGTCAAGCAACCTGCACACGAGTGGATCGTTTACCTTTTTGTGAAATAATGGCTATGAGAAACCACTCCAATATTTCCTTTCAAAAATAGTCATCTTGTGCATTTGTTCTTTTCACGTTAAATATCTGAGAGAGATGTTATGCTTGAGTTCCCCGTTGAAGATATGACCTTACATCACAACACTTATTATGTATGTACAAACGTTTTTTGTACTCACGATTTATCTCCAAAAGTCCAAAACTCCAAAACTAAGCAACCTTGAATGTACAGATCAATCACATCTTTTCACGATACAACAGCTCTTTTACACATTCCTATAATTGTATAACTCTCATCATATTAGGCGTACCATGTGTTCTTTCTTACATTTTGTATATATTGACATCGAACAGTATACTTTTTTTCATACAAAGCGATATATCAAAACTATCATTTCTTACACCATCAAGTTATTCCCGTACACTGGATCTTTATAAATACGAGGCAGGTAAGAACTAGGTACGTATGCAATGCATGCAATCGATCTCAGTGAACAAACAGTGTGAAGCTGTGAGGCGTTGCGTCCTTCGGGAACTCGTCTGCTCGCACTCGGATTAGGAAGAGCATGATTACTATCTACCACGGGATTACTTCACTGATGTTGGAAGGCTTCTATTCTATCCACTATTTTCCTTTGTTGCTTTTAAACTATTAAAAATATTATTAGTGTATGCAAAACTTTTAATAAGTAACGTTTCGTTGGTATAAATATAATTAATTAGTGTAATAACGCTTAAAATAAGTGATGATAAACTAGTTTCAAACAGCAAATAATTTCGTAGTTACAAAGGCCCATCATTTCTCAAATCTTCTTAATCTCAAATCTTTACTTAAGTTTTTAATTCTTTAAAATTTTCCGCCGCAATTTCCCCAGAGAAGCTTAAATTATAAAACTATGACATATTATTTACTAGTGACCCGCCCCGGCTTCGCACGGGTACAATGTACATACAAATATGTGTCAGTAAATTATTCATAAAAACCTTCCTATTGAATCACTCTATCTACTAAAAGAACGCATCAAAATCCGTTGCGTAGTTTTAAGCATACATATGGATAGACAGACAGCGGTAAGCGACTTTGTTTTATACTATGTAGTGACTAGTGATATATAAAATTCATATTTACTACTTAACTATTCCATTCAAACTACAATTTCAAAAGACGCTAAACGAGTCCTAAAGCTATTATGTCCTAGCCTCTGTCTACCTCGTAAGTGATAAAGATAATAAATAAATAATAATAACCAGAACTGATTGACTCAATTTTTTTTTAATACCTTATACATATTGAAATACCGGTTTATAACAAAGGCCCTCTTACGCGGTGTTTAAGAAGAAATAACGTTTGGCCGCACTTCGAGCGAGAGTTATAGCCACAATCATCGTCAAAGTAAAATAAGACGTCTTATAGCTCAGTAAATTACCTTTACGACTCTATTAAAAGACAAACATTAAACAAACAAAATGTGATAAATGGCGGCCGTAAAATGTTATGTCTCACGAAATAGGAAGTTTTGAGACGTCCGTCCTCCGAAATCTGACTGTTTTGAATCGACTTGGGACAAAGCGTAATCGGATGGCTTGCCGCGTGCCGCCGCGAGACGCAGGGGCGTCTTAGCGGCGAAACATTGTGACTGCAGCTCATCTGGGTAAAGCCCGTGTCTCCTCTGAATGCACTTCCACGTTACTGACTTGTTGTTCCAAAATTGCACTCTCTGTCTCAAAGAGATACCTCGCAATACGGAGAACTTGAGAATAGTGAAACAAGACGTAAGCGGATATACTTGCGTCGCGAGTCGTATAGCGGGCGGCTTAGCGTAAACTGCAGATCATCTAGACTGAGCCCCGTTCTCTAAGTATCTCCTTTGAATGCACACTCGGAAATACTTATCCTGTTGATCAATATTGTACTATTTGTAATTCCACACGTAGAGTAAAATATTGTATCGTTGAGTTAGCAGTATCCAATAATACAAGTCTCGCTCGGACTTACTTTGGGGCTAGCTCAATTTGTGTGATTTGACCTTTCATAACTATTTAACCTACTTCTTTGTATTAAAAATAGCGTGAACTAGCGTGGTTGTAGCTCATCTAGAGGCCGCTCTCCAATTATAACAGTATCTTACGTGAAGAAGTCATTTATTTTCTCCATTGCAGTTCTAATCTGTTTCAAATAGATTCATTTGTTTCTCAAAAAACGCAGTAATATGATCTTCTTGGAGCTATATGTATGTTGTAAGTATGTATGTTACCTCCGTCGAGAGCTGCGCTGCGGGCGGCGGCTTAGTTTGAACTAGCGTAGCTGCAGCTCATCTAGGTCGGCAAAGCCCGCTCTATCGAATATCTTCTTAGAATACACATGGCAATAGTGACTTTTGTTTGCGCTGCCAATCTGATTGGAACATATTACAGCGTGGATTTAATTCTAGTGCGGTTACAGATCCGATTTCTTTGTTCCAATATTGCACTACCTATTTGATTCAACAACATTTAAGGTCTCTAGAAGTCATGTAAAAATCCGCTACAACTACAACCTTTAAACGATATTTTCGGTAAATACTCGTATAGTAAAAAAAATGCCGGCAACGCTTTTGTCACACCTCAGGTGTTGCAGTTGTCTATGGGCAACGGTGATCGCTTACCATAAGGTTACCCCCTTGCTCGTTTGCCGCCCTATGTCATAAATAAAAAAGTATATAAGATATCGTGACAAGCAGCTATTTATGAAAGTAAAGATGTGATGTGCCTAATGTTCGTCGGTTCCTACCGGGGTGATTTCATTTACGTAACACGTGTAACAAGGCAGACAAGTACTCACAAAACTTAACAACTACAGTACTTAACGTAAATATAACTATCGCAAGTGGTAATATATGTAAGAAAACTTGAGATGTGGATATTGCGAGTTTCAAGGTCGAGGCTCGAGGGCGGTGGGACTCTGCAGCGCCGGTTTATGAACATGGCGAACAAGTTCCGTAGTCGGTGGCGCGGCGAGCCAGCGCCGAGCAGTCCGACCACTTATAAAAGAGCCGGTGATCAGACTTCAAGTTTGATCCTATCTTGCTTGTAATAAGATAGTACCTATCTTTTATAGTTTTATCCATACTGATCTGGGAGGAGGAGAGTTCTCTTTCCGCCCAGACTGTGGAAGCCGGCTGAGGAAAAAAGTCATGTTAATTGGCGATGCGGCTAGCAACTCATCACAATCTGGAGAAATTCCGCTGCTGATTTTTTTCTACACGCTATAGTAGGAGTTTGTAGGATTACAAACAGGCCAATATTTGCCTGTGGAGTAGTTTTCGAGTACCAATGCTCCTGGCCCAAGGATGCACGAGAAAGACCTCTTACTTACACTTGCTTAAGGCCATTTTTAGGGTTCCGTAGCCAAAAAGCTAAAAACGGAACCCTTATGGATTCGTCATCTCTGTCTTTCCATCCGTATGTCACAGCTTTTTTCCGAAACTTTAAGAACTATACTGTTGAAACTTGGTTAGTGAACCGATTAAGATTTTGACACAAAAATAGAACAAAAACAGTAAATTTTGGGGACCCATACTTAGAACTGAAACTTTTTTTTTATCAGACACACAAGTGTTTATCTATGGATAGGTCTTCAAAAATAATATTGAGGTTTCTAATATATATTTTTTCTAAACTAAATAGTTTGCGCGACAGACGCTTCAAACAAAGTGTTAAAATATGTCTCCTCCCCCCCCCCCCCCCCCGTAACTTCTAAAATAAGCTAATGATAAAACTAAAAAAATATATGATGTACATTACAATGCAAACTTCCACCGAAAATTGGTTTGAACGAAGTCTAGCAAGAAGTATTTTTTAATACGTGATACATCGTAAACTATTATTAAAACATCGATCAAAGTTACAAAAAATTACAAGAACTTTTATATTATGTTACTTGTTGCTACGGAACCCTTCATGGGCGAGTCCGACTCGCGCTTGGCCGCTTTTTATTTGATATAAAGACTACGAATATAGGAGCATTGTCTGGCTTTCCAAGTCTCTACCATTTTCTCACATGACATACTTCTTAGCTGAGATAAAATATATCAAGGATTATTTTAGTGCTATTTACTGGTGCAGAGGATTTGTTGTATAGTGTTTGTGCGAACTTGAACTCTGTGTATATCTCGCGGCCCCAATTAATGATTGCGCGTCCATAAGTAACCGAGTTCGGATATTTATCGCCCGTATTTATCACTCGCTCGCACTCGTAGCACTCGCGCGGAGTCGCACTCGCGAACATCATCAATCATTGGCGTAGTCCGCGACTACCTCTGTTACGGGTATTTATTTGCTCACTTCTAATAGTAAATATTACAATATTGACTCAGCTCTTTGAATATTTACCGCACGTCTCTTTCGTAATATTATACTCGTGCAGTCACCCAAACGATAATTTTTGAAACAATCAGCATCCCACCGCAGCGTTGAAACAATAAAATAGGCTTAGTGATAAAATCTCGACAGTGAATGTGTCACGATCATAGATTCCTAAACTTTTGTAAATCGTGGAACGCTCTCCATGTTAGGTCACAAATAAAACTGCTATCTGAACCACCAAGCTTACAAGTACTCATTGCCAATTCGCCAGCAATAAACACAGCAGTTATAAGACGGAATTGCTCGCAATGAACATACGATCAAGCGGATCCCGTGACGCACATATGGCGCCAACTAATTGTTCGCTGTCGATATGTCACCCGCCGAATCTGTGCGCGGCAGATTGGACACCTATGCCCGACGCGGCATCGGCCTCAGCACCAATATACAGTTGCTAATAGAACAATAACTTATGTACATTTCGCTTCATCACCCATTGCGTCTGCGCGCAGCAGACAATGGTATCATACAGCTGCTGTTGTGCTAATTTTTCATCAATCGTACAGCAGTAGTGAGACGGCATTTCCTCGCAATTAACATAAGATTGAGCGGGTCTCGTGACACACGTGTGGCGCCAACTAATGGCTCGCCGCTGTCGATACGGAACGCCTAATCTACGGGCAGATGAGACACCTCTGTCCGGCCGGCGCGGCCTCACGCTTCGACCAAAATAGATACTTGTATACTAAACGAACAAAAACAGTAATTATTGTTGAAAACGTGAAATATTTTTCTTGTTAGACACACAGGTGACCTGGCCATATAACATTATTATCACGACGGCCTCTGTGGCCTCGCGGTACCGCAAATGCCTTTGAACCGCGGTCCTGGGCTCGATCCCCGGTCAAGTCAAGATAAAAAACCGGCCAAGTGCGAATTGGACTCGCGAACGAAGGGTTCCGTACCATTATCTATATATAATAAGTTTAAATTTTTTTTAAATATTTTAATGATATTATGTAACTAACAATGTATGATTTTCGCAATTTTTCCTTTATCTGTGCCTTTATAAAACATTGTTTCGTACCAAATTTCAAGATTCTGAGTTCACAGGAAGTACACTGTACGTTTTGCCCTTGCGAATGACGAAAATTTGCGGCATGTTTCCTGAGAAAAAGGGTCTTGACAGACAGACAGACAACATAGTGATCATATAATCCAATCCGTTTATTCTTTTTAAGATTCGGAACCCTGTATCTATTATATACTCTTCTGCGATGTCACAAAATTTGCCTGATTGAATAATAATTTGTCCGAACATAAGAAGAATCAATCTCCATTTTTAAAAGAAGGGTCAAGGAACACTACCTTTCCGAATTATAAATTATTGGTTATATGTATTAGTATATTTATTATAATGATATGTATTTATTTAAGTATATAAGTAAAGGTTTGTTTAAGTATGTTTATTATAGGTGTAGGTTAATAATTTATCGTCTTTTTCTCTTTTAATATTAGTTATCTTTTTTTTTTTTTTTTTTTTTTTCATTTATGAACACCCCAGTCTGCCTTTCGTAACATATTCTCCTCTCACAGGCCTACTAGAAGAGATTTCTTAAGAAATAAGTAGTGCCTTTGTACTCATTTATAATGCACATGTTTTTTCATGTGACCATGTTGTGTACATACATTTTAAATAAATAAATAAGGTTCTTTAAAACTTTAATATTGTGTTTACATAATAAATATTATTTGCAGAACTAGAGACTCATTTGTTTCCTCGAGTCGCATTTGTTTCCTCCATAATGTGTTGGGCAGCCAGGCAGGTCGTGAGCCAAGCAGCAGCGGGGAAAGCCGATCACAGGCGTCTCAGTCGGACGGATGCTGCAAACAACCGTATTGGACATTCCGCGCTTCGAAACTCAAACATCGACTAAAGTAATAACTGAACAAAGAGCCGTAGAGACATTCGCAGAATTTATTACCTCTTTAATAAGTATTTTGGATAAGTTTAAACACAAAAAAAAAATTGTCGTGATATCGTCTTATAAATCGATGAACGCCGTGTGCACGCACGAAAAATAGTCACGTTCCGTGTGCAAGCGAAAGCGCGGAACAAGCGATAGAGAGGCATGATCGGCCTAAGCGTTCGGCTTGTAACGCATCTATCTCTCTTCCATCGTTATCACGTCAAATTATCGTCAGTAAACCGACGAGCAGCATCGAGGAGCTCTTCATCATCAAAACGACTCCATGACATTACATTATCATATGAATTACACAAGTATTTAACATTTCAGATCAATTGGTTAAGAAAAACTGCTTTAAAATTCAGTTGCAAGTATGGATTCGAACAAACGTATACATTTAAATAAAACATGTAAAATAAAGATTATTTCACATCTTTATTTTACATGTTTTTATTTAAATAAACTAAATGCAGAAAGAAATTTATCAAGAATGAGAAATTGCATTGCTTTTCGAACGACAGTAAGCTGAATAGAAGTGAATGCTGACTTCCCGCTGACGTTGGAATCCCGAGATAACGAACACCGTGATGAGCGCGAGGGCGCCGCCACACACACCGACAGCTTCATCTTAGGCTTTTAAAACTTCTACACAGATGATATTCTTTCATTTTTTTTTTGATTAAACAATAACACAATGGTACAAATATCCAATTACAGTATTAAACGGCCCACACTATTCAATTTATCAACTCAACAGAGCAGGAGAACTGTTACAGCTTCTCGCTCTGTTACATGAAAACTTACTACTAATACTCTTTGTCCTTTTTATACACGTGGGACTTACTTGTGTATAACAAGTACTAATCGTAGTAAGTGCATGCATCTCTTTCCCAAACCCCATGAGCTTTTTCTCAAAAGTAGAATGCATCCATCGACAAACACATATTGCACTTACGCTGCTGGTCCAAAAACACATATGCGAAACACGGGTCCTCACGAACAAACTAAAAAAGGTCAAAGGTCCTTGTGAAACAAACCACTACTCACTCGACGGCCTCCGTGGTGCAGTGGTGAACATTAGCCTGCTACAGCAGTGACCTTGGGTATTTTCGGTGGTTCTGGATAGTGGGGCCTAGCGGCAGGCAGGCGGCCGGCTGTAAGGACTTTCGCTAAATAATTATTACCCCGAACTCCGACACATCACAGCTGACGAAGCAATACGCTCGGTACTCAGTCGTTCAGATGATAATGATGATCAAAGAAAATCCTTGTTATTTTAATAATATCATTCGCCTATTTCTAATGTCATTCAGAATGCTTTATTATATCCATTATATTTTCTAGTACGGTTCATCCCAACAGCAGCTACATCAATCACCTCTCAACTGCTTACAGCCCAGGGCGAATTACCCCGGAGCTGGCAGTGGCGGCTACTCAGTTAAAGCGATTGTTGAGGCTTCAATCACCGGCTGTAAGACTAGAACGCTGCTCGTTTACGCTTCATACGAGTACACGTGCGAAACAAATTACATCATGCATTAGTTGGCGTTAGAACATGAATTATTTGTAATAACCTTCTACTGGATAAAAGAGTCTACCTGTATTTCTATTTTCTTTAATGTATCTCAAGTAACGGTCATTATGTCCTTTTTTTAAGACATTTAGAACTACCAATTCGTGATTTTGAAAATTATTAGTAGAATGGCGTCGTAAATAAGTGTATTAATTGTCCGACTGCGGCGAAGCCAAACGTAGGGTTTTGAATTAGGCCGCTAGTATATTCAAATGTATGTGTGTATGTTTTTCATATCCAAACTGCCCATCATAATTTGACAAATAACATATCGTTAGGAGCATCTTGATTGTTATATGTTATTTGAGCTCTTTTTAGGGTTTCGTAGCCAAATGGTAAAAAACAGAACCCTTATGGATTCGTCATGTCTGTCTGTCCATCCGTATGTCACAGCCACTTTTTTCCAAAACTATTCTGTTAAAACTTGGTAGGTACATGTATTTTGTGAACCGCATTAAGATTTTTGCACGAATATAGAAAAAAAAACTATAAATTTTGGGGGTTCCCCATATTTAGAAGTTAAACGAAAAAAAAAATTTCTACATACCCATACGTGTGGTTTATTTATGGATAGGTCTTCAAAATGATATTGAGGTTTCTAACATATTTTTTTTTCTAAACTGAAAAGTTTGCGCGAGTGACACTTCCAAAGTGGTAAAATGTGTGTCATCACTATTTTGATTCCGTTCCCCAACTATACACCCTAAACATGGTTCTTATAGCTTTAGGCTCTGTCTACCCTTGTATGTATATATGTAGTATCCAACTTGAACGAAGTGATAGTAATGGTCACTTGTACCGTGAATATTACTTCTCATGAATCTGAAGAAGAAGCGGAATCGCTGCTGATTTTTTTCAGTGTGCTATTAGTAGATCCTACAATCAGGCCAATATTTGCCTGTGGAGTAGTCTTGGAGAACCAATGCTCCTGGCCCAAGGATGAGCGAGAAAGACCTGTTACTTACACTTGCTTAAGGACATTTTTAGCGCGCTAGTTGTGCTTTTTAGTACCAATTATTATTGATCAATAGGGGCATGCCCAAATCACTGCTGGCCTTTGTTCCTAATTTGATTGAATCGATCAGCAAATGAAATGCGTCCGTAGCGGAAAGAATTTAGACATGAATCATGATCAAGCGGTTGTGAAATGACATTACGTGTCGCACAAATTGGTTTAAACCGGTAATCAACGCGGAAAAAGAGGTCGCCTGATTTCGCGGCGGATGTTAATTACATTTCCATTAGAGAATGTAATCAGATTGCCGCGGGCGCGGGGCGGGCGCGGGGCGGGGGCAGCTCATCTGACGGAGCCAGTGGGACCAAACACTGGAAATCAAGTCAATATATCGTTCCGATATTAAATACCACAAAACTAAGGTATAAGTTAAGAAAATTTTGGCATTACGTACTGTTTTTATTTTTCACCGAAAACACCTTTAGGAGTGTAGATGTAAAGTTAAATTTGTTTTACATAGCCGGCCGACACGACTACCGGTCAATGTTAATGCTCCATCTCTAAGCCTACAATTTTGCTGACTAGAAACATGTCATTTAGTTCCCTCGTCTCTTGGCTTTGTCTGACTACCTAGAACCCCGAATCTAGCCAAAGCCTATACAGAAATATGACTATACAGCCAGTGCGTCATTATTTGGTAAATAATGACGACGATATATTTAAATATTGGTTATAAATTCTCAATAAATGATTCATAATGCCAATAACAATAAATCAGTGTAATGTTTTGCGACATTGCTCGTACATCGCCGCTCCGGCGCGCGCACACGATACGTGAATATTCATAGCGCGCCATGAATATTACATCAGCGACTCGCTTGCGGCCCGCGAGCACACGCTCGTGTTTATGGTACCGGGTACATCACTTCACTGCATAGATCATTTTATTGATTTCCAGATACTCCTTTAACAAGATCATAATTTTTTTATAGCCCGACCTGACCTGGTGTTTAACTTGTAAGGATGTTTAAAGCCAGGACCGACCTCTTTACGTGCCTTCTGAAGCACGTGGAGTAGTTTAAGTACCTACCTGAAACCTGAAACTATCACTTGTTGCTGTTTATGGGCAGCAGTGATCACTTACCATCAGGTGACCCGCTTGCTCGTCTGCCATCCTATGACATATAAAAACCGGCCAAGTCCGAGTCGGACTCGCCCATGAAGGGTTCCGTAGCAGCAAGTAACATAATATAAAAGTTCTTGTTATATTTGAGTTGATTGAATGAAAGGTAAATTGCAGTTGACGATTTATGACGTATTAAAAAAAAACTACTTACTAGATCTCGTTTAAACCAATTTTCGATGGAAGTTTGCATGGTAATGTAGATCATATATTTTTGTTAGTTTTATCATCCTCTTATTGTAGAAGTTACAGGGGGGGGGGGGGACATTTTACCACTTTGGAAGTAGTGTCTCTCGCGCAAACTATTTAGTTTAGAAAAAAAATATTAGAAACCTCAATATCATTTTTGCAGACCTATCCATATTTACCACACATGTAAGGGTTTGGTGAAAAAATTTTTTTTCTATTTTTGTGTAAAAATCATAATAGGGTTTATAAAATACATCTACTTACCAAGTTTCAACAGTATAGCTCTTATAGTTTCGGAAAAAAGTGGCTGTGACACACGGGCGGACAGACAGACATGACGAATCCATAAGGGTTCCGTTTATTACCACTGGGCTACGGAACCCTAAAACCACTGCTTTCTACGGTACCACATATAAAGACACACATAGACAGACTAAACTGAAGTAGTTAAATTTATAACACTTTTCTTTTAAGTCGTGAATTAAAAAGCTACAGTGTGAGCGACTGTTCCAACGCGAGCGGATGTCCGCCAAACCCCCGAGCGAATATTAATTACGTTGCTCTGTGTTAATCTTTCGATCAAACTGTGTGAGGCGTTGCGTATTTACTGTTACGTTACCGTATTCTTGTTTGCATTTCATGACATTCATTTTATAGCCACAAAAATTATCTCTTTCTGATAATTTATCAATTTTGTTCACGTTGAGGGTGATCTGAAATAAGAGACGGCAGCACTGGCGAGGGCTCCGGAAGGCTGTTGTTGGGCAACAATGTGTCCGCAAAGCTGTTGTTGGGCAACAATGTGTCCGGTTACCTGTTGTTGGGCAACAATATGTCCGGAAAGCTGATGTTGGGCAACAATGTGTCCGGTAAGCTGTTGTTGGGCAACAATGTGTCCGCAAAACTGTTTTTGGGCAACAATGTGTCCGGTAAGCTGTTGTTGGGCAACAATATGTCCGGAAAGCTGATGTTGGGCAACAATATGTCCGGAAAGCTGATGTTGGGCAACAATGTGTCCGGTAAGCTGTTGTTGGGCAACAATGTGTCCGGAAAGCTGATGTTAGGCAACAATGTGTCCGGAAAGCTGTTGTTGGGCAACAATATGTCCGGTAAGCTGATGTTGGGCAACAATGTGTCCGGTAAGCTGTTGTTATCACATAATGACAGACAGCGTTTTATACAATGTAGTAGCCAAAGATATTAGACGCTTATTGTACTTTATGACTCAGTGCTGCCAACTGGTGTAAGAATTTCGGAAATTTTTCAATACGATGCAGTGGCTGGTGTTGTGCCGTTCTCGAAATTTTCGAGAACGGTGAGAACGGGTCGGAAATTTTTCCTGAGATATTCTTCTTCTTTCTCTCAAGTCCGGGAATTTTTGAGAAATTCTCGAGAATTATTGGAAAATTTCCACAATTTTCCGTGAGAAGGAATTCATGAGACCAGAGAATCTCTCTACGGCACATCAATATGTGGGTGTGATACTCCTGCTTTGTAATATTAGCATTTTGAACAGTCGACATCACTAAGCTACATTTTTCCTTTTTTCATAAAAATATCGAACGCTGGCATGGCGATCTTAAAAATAGCATTCCCGATTATTAACAAACCTTCCTACGTAACATAAATACCATATTTTTTCAATGAGTCATTTACAAGGCAAATAACTGTAATTTAAAGTTATGTTTATGTTCTGCGGCGCGGCGCTTTGGCGTCGCGTGCCGGGGTCATGTCGCAATTGAAAAAGAATCCCATTCACTTCCGACGTCTGCGGCGCGGGGTGTGGGGGGCGGGGGCAATTAAAAAGGCAAATTAAACCACCGACGGAACTAGCGCGGGAAACAGGCAGCTTGTGTGGAGGCTCGTAGCAACATCGTAGACACAGCTACGAAGAGCTAGGCGTCAGCTACGAAACTTCGTAGCCTCACTCGTATTTGTATACATTGAACAAAAGGTTTGATTCCTTTGGAATTGCTGTATATGTTAAAGGCACTTTGTATCATGACAAAGTTTACACAATTACAAATACACAGATTTACCAGATCATGTTATGTTGTGAAGGCTGGACCGTCCCGACGCTCTAGCCGAGTTCCACATATAAGGATGTTAGGGAGAGCACAAGACGACACACAGAAACAGAGAATAACTTTATTATAACTTCGCTTTACAACTTCGATAAATTAATAACAGAGACTTATGCTCTAAGATATGGTAGTAGACTCAAAGATATTAGTAGTCTGAAAGATGTTAACAGATTGAAAGGTGGTAGCAGACTGAAAAATGAGTGATGAGAGAGAGAGAAAGTAATCTAAAAATGGAAAGGAATGGAATGAAATTTGAATTAAAAATGAAATTTGAATTAAAATAAGGAATGAAAAATGGACAGTATGAGAGAAATGAGGTTGGATGAGATGCAGCGTGCAGGTGGCATGCTGCAACGTTACAATGTGAAGCAAAAGAGGCTCAGTAATATTCCAACGTTCCAACCCCGCCCGGCCCTAACTGTACCTCTGAGTGTGTGGACCAATCTCGTTCAGGTACTGACGATGAGGATTGTTCACTAGTGTGGAAAAATGAAAATGGCAATGACAACCCCCTTCAGTGGTACGTGTCGTGTGTCTCCACACAATGCCATGACAAGAGCCGAGATCGTTGGAATATTTAGTTTGATAGTTTCTGACAGTGTTTGTATATTTGTTACACGCAATACAGATGTTGTTCTCTTGTTATTTCCCTTATATTTTTTTTTTGTATTTTCTCTACATTTACGGTAATACATATTGTAGTTGCAGGAAAAGACCTAGTCTGTATATACATATAATACTTTCTTTTGTTAATCTATATCATTAATATATTTAGGAACACATCAAACATATTCTTAAACCAGATTTTGTCTTTTCTGTTTTTATCTTATAAAGAAACAAATATTCCACGGTAACTAAGTTTCGACGTTAGGAAGAATTTGAAAAATTTGTTAAACGTACCTACTTGCGAGTTTAAACGAAGTAAAACGAAACAAACAACAAACAAAGATAATTTCTCATCATCAACAAACAAAGACAGAATGTAACGGAACACTTATGTTCTCGTTCACAATTCTCAAATATTAACTGGAAAACTGAAATTCAATCATAAAATACAGTCTTTTGTAAATTGTTTCACAATAATTCATTATATCCATCTTATTTTGTTTGTTATGAAGCAGAATGACATTGACAGTTTGTCTTGTCAATGATTAACGCGAGGAAGAAAATTGATCTTTGATCTATGAAAAATAAAAAAAAAACAGAACAAGGATAGGGAAATGTAAATTTAAAAAAATATGAAATTAAAAGTATGGTTTGACTGACTTTATATCTTTAAGTAAGAACAAGGAAATAATTAATCATGATGATAACGAAATTTGATCAAATAATTGATAATTAGTTTATTCTTTTGTCGAGTTGAAAAAAAGTAAGCATTTTACGAATAATCGAGAGAATCGATTCAATCAAAATTAAACAAATATTAAAGTAAATTAATACTCAGCGTAAAAGGAATTTAAATGGTAAAATTATAATCTCATTTATTATAATATCTCGTGATACCAGATTATCCTAATAGGTCGACTCAAGGGATCTTATAGATAGCACAGGGAACACTAATAATTAAAACAAAACTATGAAATTGTCTATGGAATTGAATTTGTTACAAGGCACGCTGACCTTTATTTCATTACGAGTAGGGGTGAGCATTCAATGTGGGTGAAAGGGAGAAAGAGACAGGTAGCCTTAGAACGGTCTAGAAAGTTTTGAACCTAACCAATGGGAAAACTTTATTCAATTGAGAATTAAATGAAAAAGGTCTTATCGACAGGAAAGAGCAAGGCAGATTAGTTATTAAATGTAGGCATATTAGTTAGATATTTGCATGAGGATTTTAGAAAAAAGTTTGGCCAACGGTTTTTCACTCAAAGTGGCCTGATTTCTGAGAACCGCACGGTAGCGAGTATAAAAGGCTATGGCGCCATTAGTCTGGGACATTACGCATCGGGGAATTTGAAGAGTCAAGAAGAATTGCTGCCGGAACGCCACTGCAAGTTTTATTTTAAATCAAGAAAGAAGTAGTTTAAAGTGTGGGTTATCGCGTTATCTTGGCAAATTAGGATCGAAAAATCCCGCGAAGTCCCTTGCAAAAATATTTTAGCTAAGAAGCACATTGGTATCGTGTTCTGAAGTTAAAATATTGTAGATTCTTTTGAAATATATGAATATTAGCTTGTCCAGAGTAAATTCTCTATAATAGTTTCATATACTGTAAAGTTTTGAATGATATTGAGGAAATGATGTTGGGGAGATCTTTGATTCTTCGAAATCTTCTCCGTATCAAATCTGAGATATCTAGTTTCTATTTGTTTGATTTTAATGTAAGTTTAGTAGAGTTTTGTGTCGAATTGGGGAATACATGGCCAAGATCAACGCTGGACCTCTATTCCTTATGAGAGCGATTGTTCTTTATGAGGGTAGCGGCCAAGTAGGAGTAAAAATAATTCGACATTGTAGCTGGTCGAATGGGCTGCAATTTCCAGCCTAGCTATGCTACTTGGGGAGTCCAGACGGCCTCTGTGCCTACGGTAACCTACCTTCCGAACGGTGAGCTGGTTTTCGGCGCCCTAGCCACTTGGGGACACGTCTGGGACCTCAAACCTTTGTTAGGGCGTGGAAGTCTCGATCCTGACCACAAGAGATGACCACAACCCAAGAGTGATAGGAATAATAGGTTCGTGGGCCCAAACTCTGGCTCCCTTTTACAGCTTAGAGATGACGGTTCCTTGCTAGGAACCTAATCTATTTACCAGAGTAGGAAATCTGATTTTAGGAGCAGTCAGGCAGGTAGAATCATTAAAATAGGGCGAGGGAAGCTTCCTCAAATCTTTTTAGCTAGATTAGGGAGCGATCTCTTACACCGGAGTTCGTTCTACACACACACACACTTTGGGGATGGGGGGACAGTAACTTAACACCTTTAGACTAGAAATTAGGGACTGATAGGGACTAGATTAGGCCCATTAACGATTGCGTCAGGTTAAGGAAAAGAGGGGTATAGGAGATAAAATTCCATTCGTTTTCACGGTAAATCCGGTGGTAGCAATATAACCATCCAAGCTGCTGGTGGGTAGGACGTTACTCAAACAATTAATCTTCGACAGTAATTTTAAGTTAGATAGTCGTACCTAATATGAAAGTGAAGTTGAATGTGAAAATATGATAACAAAATGGCATAAGTTGGTTCTGTGATAGTGACAAGTGATAATGCTGACGAAATGTGCGTATTCTGATTGTGAAAGATTCAGAGAATCTGTTTCTAACAAAGATATGAAATTCCTAACCTTAATTTTTATGTACAAGGCCCTGAGACTATAATAGTGTATAGAGTATCTACCTGAATGATTTGGGGATTTTCATATTGTAAAATCACATAGATTGGCCATGAACAACTAATATCATAACTTGTGGCATAATCTCATAGCTACTTGACAATGGATTGAGTCGGAGTTGTCTATTTAATTACTAAATAAATACCTTCTTGATCTACCTATTTTGTTGAAAAATTCAGATTTGTTTAGTCCAGTGAGATCTCATAACTCTCTGACAATATATTATCATGATAATCATTCTCTGAAGGGGATGGTCTGTTGGTTCCATGGAAGTCATGTAAATTCTGTAAGGTTGAGATATTGACAATCCACATATATACCATATGATTCATCTAATTCTGGAATGAATAATGAATTCTGGGAGAGTAACGTTCCTTATATACTACCAAGGGCGAGTGTAAGGTTGACTCCAATCCCTATTTATTGAAATATAGGAATATTACAATCCTCACACTTAAATTTGGTTGAATCACTGAGACAAATAAGTCTGATGTAAATGTGCTTAAATACTAATAGACATTTCATCTCAATCTATCTCTAAGATCTAGAGTTAGTGCATAATAGTGCTTATACATAACAGCATGGCATAACATTTACATGCTTACATACATAGCTACATAATTCCTGAAAATAATAGGATAATGAGTAACAATTGATACAGGAAGTATTATCATGTAAGGATGCCTTTTCTACAGTGAAGGTTGAGGTATAGTTTGACTGACAAACAAACCCTTGCTATAAAACTCCATCTGAGTACCTAGTACTACCTGCTTGTTGTAAATTCATAATTTGAGTTCTTTGCTTTTACACCTCCGTGGTGTTAATTCAAAGTAAATAAGTCTGAACTCATCCCAGCGAACACAATGAGAGCATAATGCTTGTGTAGCAGGTAATACGCTTGAAGACATTTAGTCTACCCTCTTGTCCCTGAATTTAATAGTCAGACATAATTTTACTGACAAATTGCCTATCCTACTATTAGGTGGGAACAGGTACTATTTACTCTTTAATGGGTATCCCTTTTGCTTTCCAAAAGAAATTAGCATACGGAGGAATCACGTCCAAGTCTGGATGACGAGTGGTACTCTGGCGGGCGGAAGGCGGGGCTCGACTAGTAAACCGTAACACCAAAAACGCTGGGTATATTCACTATAATATATATCTACCACCACTGACTAACACATACAATGACAATATTAAACTATTACCTTAAACTTCTATTCATTACCTACAGTTGTAGTAATCTATATCTCATTATAGGCCAATATGGCTACTTACATTCTTATACTTACTGTACATATCCGAAATTCAATACTATATCCATAAGCCGCTGGTAGAGGAACATATTTCTGTAGAATGAACCATGCTAGATAAGCAGTATGCTCATTTATGATAAATAATTAATCAACCCTTCATAAAATAAGGCAATTCTATTAATGTGAAATAGCAGGCAACATAAAATAACACAAAGTGCATCTTAAACAATATTTATTAGGAAAAACATAAGCGCATCTTAGGATAAAGTTATTCTTATTTATAAGTAGAAATTAGTCATACACAAGGCCGATAGCAACTTTAGACATAGCATAAGATAGGGCTAGGCTTCATCACCATAGGTTAGTTTCAAAATCACTTCATTTAAGAAGGTCCAGGGGTTACTATGATAAAACAAGGGTTACTCCACTAGATGTACGATCACGCCATATAGAATTGAACAAAGAAACAAAACATGAATAGGGTATGTAGGTTGATAAAGTAGATTAAGAGTAATACAGCTAGTATTTGGTGCAGTTAGGAATTTATAGTAAGGATAGGCTAGTGAAAAAAAATAAAAAAATAATAATTTAAACTAAATAGGTTACAAGAAGTCACGTAGAGTTATGAAGCGAACATCAAGACCGGTAACTTTTGTTCTTGAGCCGGCAAATACAACGGATATTAAAAGAGATGCAGAATCGCAACTCTTTTCTTTTTGCTCCGACCCCAATGAATAGATCGAACGTCTGCCGCGATATCATTTTAATATTTAAACTCCGATCTGCGCCTGACGTAAAAAACGCCCGCCATAAATTGCGTCCGTCGGCGCATGAATAGTTCGCGGAGCTCGCCTCTCAGCTGGAACAGAAATATCTGCGGAAATTCTGCGAGACGTGTGCAGCGTTGCCTCGGGAAATACATGCACATATTTCTTCCGACCGCGTGGTTGCGGGAACATACTCTTTTCAATAATAATTTCGCACTTGCGGGTCACGTACAGCCGCGCTGGTGAGAGGGGGGATAAGATGTGTTTGTGATTACATCGTAACAGCGCGCGCTACACAATATGCCGTGAATTCCTAATGTTTAGTGCCGACATTGTTTTGGGAAATATGAATTTCTAAAGGATGAATCAAACAATAAGTAGTAGATATGCTGATATGGGACAAAAGAAACATTGCAGAATGTTCTACCTTTTTTTCTCGAAAGAAAGGCTGGCTGGCTGGCTAGCGACCCATCACTACTTTGATCTATCCGTTTTCTACTAGCGCCGATAAACACGCTCAACGTGGCTTCTGAACCTTAAGCTGAATCTATCCCCTCAGGGATAAAGAAGTTATTAGTATGTATGTATATTTCTATAAAGTTTAAAGTGCTTTTCCTTCAAATATGTGCGAGAGAGTGGATCGGTGCGCGAGAGAAAAACAATAATACCGCAAATATTTATTTTGTTGTTGTTATGTTTTTAGTATTTGTTATTATAGCGGCAACAAAAATACATAATCTGTAAAAATAACTGTCTAACTATCACGGTTCATGAGACAGACAGACAGACAAACAGCGAAGCCATATTAATAGGGTTCCGTTTTTACCCTTTGGGTACGGAACCCTACAAATGTATCACTTTAATTTAGGAACCGGTCAAATGTCACTTTCTTTCAGTCCCATTTTCAGTGAAAGTCGGCAATCGTCACAGCGACCTGTATCTTTGTAGCCGGCTGCTCGAGAGTGCTCGCTGCTCTGGTTGTGCTACCGGAGTATGAGCCATGAAGTTCCCCGACTGCCAGTAGAGGCGTTTAGGCCGTGTATGTAAGCACATAATGACACTAGTTACCAGCGATAAGCGGCGGTCCGCAGCGTCCCGTCGCAGGAAAGGGAATTAGGTAGGTCTGATAGGTCGTTTTCACCATACACAGCTTATTAGCTATTATTTTTGTATGGCTCAGGCCTAGGCCATACAGTCACAGTTTCCTATCCTAAATCTTTGGTAATATTGCTAGGACTAGTGCTTCAGTGTAAGCAGTTTTCAAAAAAGTCTTAAAATCTATTTGAAAACAAGTGCATATACGAGTACATATGAGAGCTTTAAGTTAGCGTAAGTAAAACGTATTACATAAGTATCTATTTTCTTTAACTTAACATATTAATTATAGGCCTATCTCATAAGCCCATCAGCCAAGCCAGTACTTATAAATCAATCGACTGGCTTCAATATTTATATACGTGTTTTTTGCATTCACAATATAATTAATCAAATAGCATTGTACAAAATGCAATAAAAAGAACACTTATGAAATATTGTATGGCTTCCTACATATTAGATGAGTTGCAAATTAATTGTAAAATGAGTTGAATCTACCTCACTTGGTAGTTGTGTTAGGTGACGCAAGCCTTAATGCGTATAAGGGGGAATGCGATATGGTGGAGATTTTCAACTCCGAGATTTGACCGCGACAAATGGCAGAGCATAGGTCGTACAGAGACCTTAGGTCGCACCCCGCCCGCGTAGAATTTGTCACCATATTTTATTTCTTAATTTAATAATTAGAGTACGACCTGGCTTCAGGTAAAAATTGACGCTAAGCCAGGACAGTAACAGATAATTCTGGCTTATGGTTTGGCCTACGGGCAGTGCTCGGTTTCTGGCCTCGTGTGATTTAAACGTGTTAGATAATTCCAAGTAACGTCAGTGTGTAGTGTAATAAAACGTTTACAACTAATGAAGCTAAAGCAGTGAAAATCACTTATTCCGGAGCTTGCATAACAGCCAGTTTCAGTGAGAGCCGAGGTGGCACGCACTCTTAATTACTATTTAATTGCTCGCCAGATGAAGCAGGCGTGCGCACCGCGCATGCGCGGGATGACAGAACAGAGCGTCAGTTACATACTAAAAGTATATATGTTCTTGTGGACAGGCCATTGATATTATGTTCTTATACATACTTTAGTCCAATAAAATTCGTGAATTCTACCACAACTGGTTACTAAATGGGTACGCTCAAATGTTTGAATGCACCTGTCATAAAAATATTAACTTGTAGACAGGATTTTTTGTATCTAGTAGCTAAATGGCGCAGCTATATGGCATCAACTACTTTATTTTCTACGAAAAACATATAAATAAGCAAATAATTCGGCTAGTACCAATGTGTGACCATGACTCTCTCAAAACAAACACATACACACTTAAAGTTATATAGAAGTTGCTTCCTCATAAGGGTAGCGTCACTGACCTCAACTATTCTCGCAGACCGACACTTGGCGCGCGTCACGTGTAAGTTAAACCGCTCGATCCACTTAAATCCATTGCAAAGATCCAAGCGCCATAACACACGCTAAAAGAGATCTATACATACCTAAATTGCACTATTGTATTCTTGCGACGAAACGCCGCTTACAGCTAGTTACTTTTTTATGTCATAAGATCTCTATAGTGTAATCGTGCGTTAACATAACGGCCAAACGCCTGTCTACTAAAGGAGCTGCTCTGTAAATATCTACTCTGAGTCGTCACGTCGCGTCACTGCGCTGAACTACTCGTGTGACGAGTCCCCGCGGACCGCCGCTTAGCGCTCGTCACACGTGTGATTGTGTGCTTCATAAACGGCCTAAACGCCTTGGTAAACGGGACGTACTCGCCGGGCCCTGGAGGTCTCATCTTACTACATTCTTGATTTAAACAACTCTGCAATGGTGATACTCGTACTGTTTTAGATACTTTTATCGTGATATATGTTATAGCTGAGCCAATAGATATTGAACTGCATATTTTATGCTGCAGCTGAGATGCTTATTTTACTATCTGAAAAGCTATGCCTATGATATATTTGTGACAACTATGTTGGGTATGTTAGATAAGGTTGAAACTTAAAATAATCCTCTTTCGTTATATTATTATTCATCATCAGAAATTCTAGAACCTGTGAAAATTATTGTCGACGAGATGTAGCTATGAATCTTATTAGCAGTATTGTCAGGAATCAACAAAGGCTTTCTTACATTTGATTAACGTAAACTCCGGGACACTTCCAGCTGCAGACGATAATCTGTTGTTATTTATATTGTATCTGGTCAAGTGTCCGTAAATGAGTTAAAAATGTTAAACATGGCTAAAACTGGGTAGGTATAGAAGTATAAAAGTATTGACATCATGAGAAATGTGTTTCGAGCTGGTATTATATTCTTGTTTGCGATGAATTAATAATCCATTACAATCCCAACTCCCCCGGGCGGTATCTTAATGACAATGAAATATTCAGTAGTATTCGGCATATTACCGCAAAAACTAGGGATCTGTGGGTACGGACAAAAACCTAATGGGGCGCGTAATGCGTGCGTGCCGTGTCCGCCCGCGCCGCGTCACGCCCGCCGCGTCACGCCCGCCGCGTCACGCCCGCCGCGTCACGCCCGCCGCGTCACGCCGCGTCACGTGCGTGAATCGCACCTCACTTTGTCTACAAATACTTGCCTTAGATATCTTTTACTTGACAGAGTCAAATTTCATTCAGTAACAACAAACGCATGAACGGGATTAACGAGTAATTAATAAATACCAATAATTAAAAAAATTAGTCTTTTAAATACTATTTATAAAAGATTAACAACTGTGTGTATTGTGGTCTCTTCCGCTGAAAATTTTCATCAATTAATGTAATTCAATCAATTAATTTAAATCTTGTTGTTCTTTTATCTTTCATTCGCAAAAGCGTTTGTCCGGTCGGTTCAAAGAGTGCCGCGAAAAATTGGTTCTGTTATTGATAATTTGATGCGAGCACAAGCCGAACGCAGGCTAAACGTGCCTCTCTATTGCCTGTTCCACGCTCTTGCTTGCACACGGAATTGGAAAAACGAGTAACGCTGACTGTATGCACGAAAAAGTGTCACGACTTTTTCGTGCATACAGTCAGCGTCAATCGTTTATTAATAATAAAAAAATATATAAAACATAGAAAAAAAATATTAAAAAAAGCCTTTATCACGCCAAGAACGCAACTTAGTTTCATATAGCAATACATCTATTTTTCTGTGAATTCAAATTTAACAACTATAATCGAATATTTTTCTCATGTATGAGTTAAAACTATTCCTACTTTTTGTAAGTATATAAATATATTTTCTCGTCATAAGAAACCATGAACAAAAACTATTTGATTGGAGCCCGTGCCGAGAGACGAACAAGGACGGAGAGTGTCACGAACGGGGGATGATGTGTCACGTGTAATGTCATATTAACATGTTAGTAGTCAAGACAAGGGATTGTTATAATTAGTTGGATGGCTGACGGGACGTGTTACTTCACCCGCTGCAGTCGAGGAGCTCGCGGGGCGGGGGCGGCTGGAGAGGGGGGGTTTAGGCAAAACCAGGAAATTGGGGAAGTTGCGGCGTCTCCCGCGGCGCGGCTTACGCCCACGACTTTTTCAGCTCTCATTATTCAATGTATCGTTCGCTTGCATATTCTTAATCACTTTACATACTTACTACTTATCCTAATTTTTAAATAATCCAAATTATTTAGTACATGACTTGTGCAATTGCAGGGTAAGGCTCATCTTCGTCTACAGCATGCTGTAGAGAGTAGGTTTAAAAATGGGAATCGATTTCCTTGTTTACCAGTACGCAGAAGGATTTTGGTGCGTACCTTGTAGTTGGTGTATCAAATTAAAGAATTTTAGGTTCATTATAACATTACTACTTAGGTATATAATTTAGTAGTTGACTTTTAAAATTTTTACACCATAACTGATTCCTTCATAGTTCTCACTAGAGTAATCATTTTTGAACTATCAAAACACATTAAATGAAATATGGAACTTTTATTATATTTTTCCTTTCTAACGACTTGATCAAAACATATTATACGTACCCCACGAAGCCGATCTTGCGTGAGCCAGGATCCCGGGCCGCTCCGACTTGATAATACGATGATAACGTAATATTGAAATGTGAGTAAAAGTAATGCCTCGAATGTTTGCCCGAAGTTAGAGCCGCCTCAATTTATACCAATTAAGGATGATCACAAGTAATTAATTTCCATAATTGGAAGAAAATTACAGCATTGAAATGCTAAACAGTGAAACGAAACAGAAGTCGGCGCGAATTTGCATAGCGATGGAATTAATTTCAGCACTCAAAGCCGGTTGTTCACACACTCTCGGCGGCTCCAGCGCGCTGTTTTCACAATTAGTGAAGTGGTTTTATGTCACGGCATAAAGCGCGGTGTCGAACCAGTGGTCTACGTATTCGAACCAAACGGGACAATATTCCAGCAGCGTTTTTCGAGCGTCCAAGTTGACAATCGTGGCATTAAGTACATTTTTCTTTTCTGTATATTGTTTCTGGAATAATATGACCAGTAAACAATTAGGTGGATATTTATATTTCAATAAAAGCCAATAGATTTTTTACATAAATAAAAATACAGCACATTTCAGTGCGAGGTGGCTTGTCAGTAACTTACTGTACATAGAACACATATTCGCCAGGACTATGTTTACATAGTCGTTACATAGCCTAACATTGGCTTATCATTTGAATTTAATGAACCGATTAAGTTGGAATTCGGCATTTCGGCCCTTATAGATTTATATGACCGAAAAACGTGCATTTTAAATAAACTAGTAGTTCGCTGCGAACGTGGACCTCGCGATTATTTAATTTTCCTGATAATTTCGTGAGCTAGCCACTATTATACTGATTTTGATAAGCATGTTGTCATAGTGCTAGTGTTTAGATGGCTTTAAAAGCACTCTTTTTATTTTACTCACTACGACTTATTTCAAATTAACATACAATGAACACAATATCCTTACTTTCTTGTACTAATAGTTAACATTTATTTCTATCCAAACAAATAAACTACCATACAACGTTAAACCCCTTTTTTTATTACTGTTGCAAGAATAGTTGAAATAGATTTTTCCTTCCAATCCCTAAATGTACGAGTAGAATTTCATCTAATTAATATGACAAAATCAAAACCGGGTTTCAATACAACATCTTTGAGGCGTTTAGCTCTCGATAGTGCAACGTGTAGATGAAGAGCTGCGTTGCACTATCGAGTAAAATTTGAGTAGGTCCTGACAGAAAAATAAATATAATTTCACTAAGGCACAAGTAAATGTAATAGTTTCGTCATATCTGAAAGACTATGGTTATTAACGGAATCACATTGGACATTTTATAAAAATAATTTTCGTACCAAATATTGGTCAATATATCAGGCGTTTTTGAGTATTTAAAATGTCAATAGGCCTGTGATTTAAAATTCAGGGAATAGAAATATAAAATGCCAGGTCATTTAATAGGTAAGTATCCGGGTGACTGAGCTTCGGTCGGCATGATTATGATGATTAAGGTTCTAAAACCGAGACAATATATGTGTTTTGCTTTCGAAACCTATATGGTTTTGATGTGTACCCTTCAATGTTTAATTTTTTTAGCCCCGATAGATATATTACCCCCGTTTCTTCGCTTGAGCTTTATACTTATAAAACTTTTGGTTTTCATACGTATCAATTTTCTGGCTTGTTTTGTCCGGACAACCCCCCAGCTCCTTTTTCATTTGGCTTTTGTATTTGTTTCTCTCGCAGAGTGCTGCACTCCCATACTCCTCTTTATATGCTTCGGCTTTACCTTCTAAATATGGTTTTCGTACGTCTGGATTCTACATCTGTACTTATCTTTCGCCCACCGAACCCCATTTTTTTGTCTTTATTGTGTCTGTTTTGCGGAATTATTTGTTTCTTCTTGCACTATTTTTTTCATTCCTTTTTAGGGTTTTATACCCAAAGGGTAAAAACGGGACCCTATTAATATCGCTCCTCTGTCCGTTTGTCTGTCTGGCTGTCTGTCTGTTCGTCCGTCTATGACCAGGCTGTATCTCTATCTAAACCGTGATAGTTAGACAGCTGAAATTTTCACAGATGATGTATTTCTGTTGCCGCTATAACAGGAAATACTAAAAAATTGAATAAAATGAATATTTAAGTGGGCTCCCATACAACAAACGTGATAAATTTGCTTGTTTTAAATAATCATAGAATATGTAGTTATATCCTTAAAAAAATAATAAAATAAAAGTAAAATTAATATTAATGTGGGGCCCCATGCATCAGCCATGATAATTTTGCCGTTTTTATAGATAACGGTACTTAAACCTTCGTGCGCAAGTCCGACTTGCACTTGACCCGTTTTTTTACCAGCTTTTATTGTGAAAGGATAGAATCTGTAAAATGTTGTAAACGGGATGTTCATCATTAAATAGCTCGTCATCTTCAAATCAGATCAGTGATTTTTTTATAATTATCTTCCTCTACCATAAAGTGAAGTACAATGCGAAATTGCAGTTAAATTGGTTGTAAATAACTGCTTTAATTTTTGGTTGCAGGCTTAAACCCGAACAAACATATACACACTTAAAATTAAAGATAAATAAAAACTTATTTAAATATCCCTGCGCATTTTTGGTCCTCTGTCTCCATCTGTTGGAGAAATTTGGAACTAACAAGAATTTATTATGGAAATTTTCATGGACTGGTATTTTTCTGTTCTAAAGGAACAAAATATTGTAAATTAAAAATAAGAAAGTCACTTGGAATTTAATTTGGAACAGACAGCGTAAGAAATATTTGCAATCATTGAAAAATCAAATTTTTTTGCGCGGCTCGAAGTCTATTCTTTTCGATCGGGTAACTACCGTACTGCGACTGAGCCAACCATTCGATAAGTATAGAGGAGAAAGTACCGTTCTAGTTTATAATTGTTCATGTTTAGTTAGTAAATTTAAATTTAATACACAGAGCATGGATAAAGCAGGCGTCAAACGAAATACCGCCACCTAGCGGCGGCTGTGGTTACCTTCAAAATTAAAATTTATTTCAGCGCCATCTTGTAACATATTCAGCCTAAACGTCAAGTTCAATTTTCATTTCTTAAAATTCTTTAACATTTATTTAAATATCTCGTAAACTGCTGAACCGATTTTGATGCCCTACGAACTTGAAAATTGTATTTATAAGACCTATATACATTCTAAATTTCATCTTAATTGGAGCATTAGTTCTAAAGTTATCGTGGAACAAACATACATACATACATACATATATACATACATACATACATACATACAAAACATGTCTTTTCGCCCCAACTTGAATTGAAGACCTCGCTCGCTTCGCTCGCTCGGTCAATAAATATATACGCTCGGAGAAAAAGATATTTGTATTGTTGTGTATACAATTTTAAGCATCTTTGGTTATGCTTTATGTATCCAACGGTTCAATACCATTTACCAGTTACAAATCAGAAAATGAAAAATTAAGTTTTACACACGTGCCAAATGAAAAGGTTTATTGCTAAGATCTCAAATATATATATATATTGTTCAAAATAATTATATTAAATAATTTTAGAATACATAATCTTAAGTTATTCAACGAATTAGACGAAAAATAACCATTACCTTACTTTATTTCTTTCTTAATATTCATACGAGTACTATAGGATTTTACTCATAGTTTACAGGAAAATCTATAGTATATTTTAATTATAGTTATATTATTGTTATTGGGGTCTAAATCAGAAAATTACTCTAAAGTAAGGAACCCTCTTGACGCGAGTTCAGCTCGCGCTTGCCGGTTTTATTTAATAGGGTATACCTTAAGTCTATTACATAAGTTATGCAAGAATATAAAAGGTTTATGCTGAACAAACTGAAAATAGTGTTCTCATGGAGCTATTCTCGTCGCCTGATCGATTACACCTCGCACGTGGCCGAAGCGCGCTCGACCGCCGAACGCCGACCGCCGACCACCCGGCGTTCGATCGGCTCGACCTCCGATCGACAGCGTCGTTTATCCTGCTAGTGCCCTCATCGCCGCATTGTCTGGTATTGCCGCCGCGACACATAATCATGCCGACCGAAGCTCAGTCACCCGGATACTTACCTATTAAATGACCTGGCATTTTATATTTCTATTCCCTGAATTTTAAATCACAGGCCTATTGACATTTTAAACACTCAAAAACGCCTGATATATTGACCAATATTTGGTACGAAAATTATTTTTATAAAATGTCCAATGTGATTCCGTTAATAACCATAGTCTTTCAGATATGACGAAACTATTACATTTACTTGTGCCTTAGTGAAATTATATTTATTTTTCTGTCAGGACCTACTCAAATTTTACTCGATAGTGCAACGCAGCTCTTCATCTACACGTTGCACTATCGAGAGCTAAACGCCTCAAAGATGTTGTATTGAAACCCGGTTTTGATTTTGTCATATTAATTAGATGAAATTCTACTCGTACATTTAGGGATTGGAAGGAAAAATCTATTTCAACTATTCTTGCAACAGTAATAAAAAAAGGGGTTTAACGTTGTATGGTAGTTTATTTGTTTGGATAGAAATAAATGTTAACTATTAGTACAAGAAAGTAAGGATATTGTGTTCATTGTATGTTAATTTGAAATAAGTCGTAGTGAGTAAAATAAAAAGAGTGCTTTTAAAGCCATCTAAACACTAGCACTATGACACAATTCCGCGATTTTCTGCAATATCGGCCGCTCTCTTTGTGCTCATGTTCACCGCGTGTTCATTCCATTTTACCTGCAATAACATCATAAAATACTTACTTGTCTTTTCATGTGTAAATAATGACTAATAGTGGTGTGAGATCGGCAACTGACATAGTGAAGCAAGTTTCTCCAATAATAAAATGGCCAGCTAATGTGCAGATTTTCTAAACTTGAACAACGTCTCGCAGATGTTCAGTATTTATTTCCTCATTCGACCACCAATGCTCAATGCCATGACAAAATGCGGAAACTTTAATATAACGAGATTTAGAGAAGCGTTTAAAAAATTTTTCGTGAGGTGACATTATGCTCGCGCACCGAGACTTGGTCCACATCCAGGTCAACGCGTCGGCAGGTCGTCGGCAGGTCGTCGGCAGGTCGGAGGCCGCGATGGCTCTGCATTCTCTCTGAAAACAGCCAATTAGAAAAACAATCGTATACTGTCTTTTGTGTCGATGAAACCTTCATATATTATGAACTAATTGTCGCCCGCGGCTTTGCTCACGTTAATCTCCATCACGTGGGAGTAGTAGTCTTTTCCGGGGTGAAAGAATAGCCTATGTAATAATACAAGTAATAACCTATCTATATGCTGCCTATATGTAAAATCCGTTCAGCCTTTTTGGCGTAAAGGAGTAACAAACATCCATACATAATCACAAACTTTTGCGTTTATAATATTAGTAAGATAAGACATTCGCCCTATTTTGTGTGCAATAATAGGTGTTGCGATATTGTAGTGCCGATATTTATGAGCTATCAACTGATCATGTTCTAATTGATTATTTAGACATTCGATATAAGTGGAAGCCGAACTTCTTAAATCTAGGAGATTATCATGCAGGGTACAAATATTGGCTCATCTTGTTTGATGTACTAGTAGTAGTAGTTATAGTAGTAGTAGAGTGCTACTTCTTATTATTGTCTAACTGAAAAGTGTCTGATATTGTAAAGGCGGTAGCTTCAGTTATAGCACAACCAGAGAGTGATGTCGTATCAGTGAAGAAAGTACCAGCAAAAAAGGACGCAATGGGTTCAATCCTAGTTCAATTGAAAGAGGAGACAATGCAGGACAAATGGTTGAAAGCTGCTAAAGGTACAAAAATATTCGTGACGGATATAATACCTAACTCACCACATTCAATTGCAAGGCAATCTGTATTTCTACGAGAAGCATTAACTCCGTTCAACAAAAAACTTCTATGGCACGCTAAACAGGAGTTGAAAGATATCTACAAGTACATATGGTGCAAGAAAGGAACAATTATGGCCAGGCGTCATGAGAACGACAAAGTTATTATTAAAATTAGATCCCTGGAAGATATTACAAAACTGCATATATAACCGTATGAATAAAGTACCTTTCACTTTTTTTTACAATTACCTCATAATAACATTTTTTGTTACATACTAATTTATTATGGATTATTGTTCCAAAAATATTTCTGAATATTTTGATTGTTCCGATATCAACTGTTTCCTAAAATATTTACCAATAAAAAACATAAATCTACTTTGTTTGCACGTAAATATTAGATCTACGATTAAAAACTTTGACTTATTGGTTGAATATATACTATCTAGTAAAAAGTCAATAGACTTAATTATTTTAACAGAAGCTAATATTTCACAGTCAGTGAGTTGTTTGTTTAATATTGACGGATACGAAAGTTACACCGAGTTGCGGAAAGGTCGGAAGGGTGGAGGTATTATTATTTACGCAAACAAGAAACTCAAAATTTCCATAGTCAAAAGTAACACTATATACTTTGAAAGTTTAATAGCAGAAATCACGACACCTTCGTCCCACACCGCAACTGTGTGTGCGGTATACCGTCCACCTAAAAATAGTAAACACTTATTCATAGACGAACTGCAACGCACTTTACTTACGCTTTCGGTTAACCACCACTCAGATATATACTTAATAGGTGATACTAACATCGACACTAAAGTTGACTCCGCTATAAAACATAAATACCACAATATTTTATACAATTGTGGCCTTGAGTGTGGAATTTCGGCATATACACGGATAGAACGATACAAAAATATAACTACTAAATCGTGTATAGATCATGTGTATGCCAGATCCCAGACTCAAGATCTGCACACCGCGGCGGTTGATACGGTAATGGCTGACCACCGCGTCATAGTGCTAGCATGCACCGGACAGCGCCAACATGTACAGAGTGTTCCTAAATTTAAAACAATAATTGATAATAAAAAACTTGCCTCATCTTTTAAAGATGTAGACTGGAAAAACTTATGTGATTCTGAATGCCCAAATCAATTATATCAAAATATAAAAAAAACATTCAAAGATTGTTATGATAAATCAAAGGTAAATATAAAAGATTTACGACATTCTAGGTGTGATAAAAACACCTGGATTACAAATAAAATTATTAGAGCTCGTGAATATAAAGATAAGTTGTTTAATTTGTGGAAAAATGATTGTAATAATATGATACTTAAATTGAAATATAATAAAACTAGAAACTACGTAAACAAATTAATTCAAAAGACTAAAAATAATTACACTTTAAAAGAAATAAAAGATAACAAAAATGATACAAAAAGATTATGGCATATATTAAATAAATTGACTGGTCGAATCAAAGCTTCAGTTGATAGTATTATTATTAACGCCTTTGACAAGAATATAAAACCAGTTGAAATAGCTAACAAATTTGCTAAAACTTTTGACGATAATGCAAAAAACATTATACCTAAGTGCACAACGCCTCTTTTAAACAAAGAAAGTTATAAAAATACAGTCAACTTGTCAATTAGGTTTCAAAAGGTGACTAATGATGAAACTGTGGAGATCATAAAGTCTTTAAATAGTAACAAATCACCTGGCATTGACGGTATCAGACCTATTGATGTCAAACTATTATGTAGTAATATAGTTGAAGCGATTACCAAACTGATTAACTCAAGTGTAACGCAAGGTATATACCCTAAAGAATTAAAAACAGGATTAATAAGACCTATTTATAAAAGTGGGTCACGTAAAAACTGTGATAATTATCGACCTATCACAATACTATCTATTGTCGATAAAATAGTAGAAAAACACATAAGTAGTCAAATACATCAATTTTATAAAGATAATAAAATCTTAACAGACAAACAATACGGCTTCCAACAAAATAAAAGTACAACACAACTACTCTGTAAGTTTACAAATAAATTATTTACGTACTTAGATGAAAAAAAGCATGTGTTGGTTTTGTTTATAGATTTTAGTAAGGCTTTTGATACTCTTCAGCATGATATACTTTTTGAGAGTCTTAATGATAACGGTATACAAGGGCCACTTCTCAATTGGTGCAAAGATTACTTAACTGAAAGATCCTATCGTGTTAAGATTGAAGATGCATTTAGTAATGAAGTCTCAGTCACAAAAGGCACGGCACAAGGATCGGTCCTTGGTCCTTTACACTACCTTACGTATGTTAACAACCTAACTAATCTTATGAAAAATAGTGATACATATCTATTTGCGGATGATACTTGTCTGGTGGTCGCAGGTAAAGATATAAGCGAAGCTCTTAAAAGACTAGAAGAAGACTTCACTTTATTGTGTAAATGGTCTCATGATGTCGGAATGGCATTAAACGTAAATAAAACTAAAATTATGTATATCAGCTCTAGTCAAAACAGAATAAATACTAATATTACCTTAAAAGCTCACGACCATTCTTGCTTACATAATGACGATGACATTGATCGCTGTCAATGTCCAAAAATAGAATCAGTAGAGCATCAGAAATACCTAGGTCTAGTCATTGATAGCCGAGCAAATTGGAAAGAGCATATAAATTACGTATGTGAGAAATTACGTGCATTACTAGCAAAGTTCATATTATTAAAAAATAAAGTACCTTTCTCTGTTCGCCTATCACTGTACAAGGCACTAGCAGAACCATTGATTGACTACGGACTGAGCAGTTATGGGCGTACCTTTAAAACTTACGTTGATCTCATACTACACCTACAAATAAGGCTACTAAAATCGGTTGTACCTTGCAGAATAAAACGAAGATTTAAAGATAACTATTATGAATTGTTCTCCTTTTGCGATGTCATGCCAATATATAATAAAATAAAATACGCTTTACTAAAAGAACATTATTTCAATACTGAGTTGCAGAAATTTAAAAATTATACACATAATACGAGATCTCAAAATAAAAAAATATTACTTCTTCCATCATTTAATAACCTATATGGTAAAAGAAAATTGGAATACTTAATACCGCAATTAATAAATGAACTAACAAAACAATTAAAAGATACAATTTCTTTTAAAAATATTAAGTATAAATTAAAGAATTACTTTTTAAATGGAACATCCTGTTAATAAACAGTCATAAACTCTAACGCAAACACCTACCATCACTTGTTACGTATCTACTGCACACATTTGCATTTCGTTCCGACAAGTAAAGCGAAGTGAGTTGCGGTTGGACGTTGAGTGTTTTACTGTCACTTTCATCTTGTTTTTTTTTGTTGTGTAGGTAGATACATATACTTTACTATCTAAGAAATCTATTTCTTCTAAGTACATTTATTATCCTGATTATGATTATGTATAATGAATCATATTGAAGAACATAGGTACCTACTATGTAAGCGACAAGAAGAATAAATAAAATGTATTAGTGAGTAAGTGGATATGCGGACAAACCTGACAAGGTTTTTGTATATCTTAATTAATTTATCATGTAAGTGTTAATTTTGTGGAAATAAATAAATAAAAAAAAAAAAAAAAAAAATAACTGTCGGCCGCGGCTCCGCTCACGTCAATGTTGATAGTGCGCCCGCGGGCACACTACTTTTTTCAGGAATGAAAGGGAGCCTACGTTATAATCCTAATAATAACCTATCTGTGAGCAAAAATTACGTCAAAATCCATTCGGACGTTTTGGCGTGATTGCGTAACAAACATCCATACGTATTTACAAACTTTCGTTTATAATATTAGTAAGGATCTAGTTCACTATTAATACTAATTATATAATATAATAATAAATATATACGGACATATCACACAGATTGAGCTAGCCCCAAAGTAAGTTCGAGACTTGTGTTATGGGATACTAACTCAACGATACTTTATTTTATAACAAATACATATATAAATAAACATCCAAGACCCAGGCCAATCTGAAAAAGATCATTTTCCATCTTGACCTGGCCGGGGATCGAACCCGGTCACTCCGTGTCGCAGGCTGGCGTGTTGACCGCTGCGCCACGGAGCTAGTCTTAATAATTTTCTCTTTAAACTCTTCTTCAGTCACTTCTGCACATAGCTAAGTAATTTCAAATACAAACTCAAAAAACTTCCTTAAAATTATAATGATCTCGGGACTATCTCGTTGAAAATATAAACCTCAAACGCTCACGCCCGCACGTCTGCTCGCTCGCCCGTGTGTAATCTAGAAGAGATCCGTTGCTCGCGTCGGCCCTGTACCAATTTTCACGGTACACCGTGTGCCAGCTGGAACGCACGGTGCGAGCTCTGCATGAACATTCTCGTGCGGTCGGCGAACATACAGACAGAGATGTATAAAGGACTAGTTTTTCAAACATGTTTCATGAACTATTAAGCAAACAATATATTCCTAATACGTGAAACGATTCAACCTCAACTCACTCAAGATACGAGTATATGTATGTTTAAGAGTATATTTTCGGCAAAATCGATTTGATTCAAGCGTCTCTTAGTCTTTATAATTGGAACAACAAATTGATTTTTATAGAGAACAGTTCAGAGAAATTTACTACAGAACTTCATGGTGAATATAGAGTAAACATGTAAATTATATGTTACATTAAATATAATCGTATATCGAGTATAGGTCTCGCTCGTCTGCCGCCTCAATCCTGTGCTACTCTTAATCAGGAATGACTTTGAATTTATCGTCAATCTATCTCATAAGTGGTGTCCGCCACTCCTGTCTCCCGTTTTAGTCAGTCCTAGTAATAAGTTACCTACTTATTGACTGTACATTACATAGACGCAAAGTGGTGTGGTTCCATTCTGTCAGTGAGACCCAAGATACAGGTATACCTAGTTTGGTGTCGATCTGTCAGGTGGATCTGCCCTAATTGGCGTCGTTATTTAGTTTTAAGTAGTCCTTTTGTACTCCGAATAATGTAGGTATCTTGGTGAAATAAATGTTTTTTGTTTTTTTTGTTTTTGTTTTACGCCAGCTGCCTGGTTCCACTTAAGATTCATGATCGTAACTCCGATATCCCATATCTTAGTACTCTGAAACATTACGGTAATTTTAAAACGTTTATACTGTGTACTGTAATCAACCAGGCCAGGGCAAACAACATAGGCAGGTCCCCGCGCTAGGTCTACCGCGCCCGCTCATTTGCAGCCGCTTTTTATCTTTCTTATTTTATAATCTCGAGCGAGCTGCATTTAAAACCCAGTGCTCATAAAAAAGTAATTTCGTTGAAGATAAAATTAAGTGTGGACACTGTGGAATATTATATTACATGTACAATTTTCTATAAAATTTTTGAGCAAATAATAAAGCGCCACAGCTTTTTTTTAAGTTATAAGATTTTAATTTATTTTTGAAGTAAGAAGAAATTCAGTTCTTTTAAATTTTTTGTTTATGTATAAGGCCGAACAGAGATCGACGTCCTTCTCTTGATAAAGATATTTCGAACACCGTTAGTGACTTAACTATGACAGGGTAAAATAAAAAAAATCAATAAATTTATACGGACAAATCACAGAGATAGAGCTAATACCCCACTCAAAGTTGTAATTTAAGATAGGATGACAATTCCCCAAGACAGGTCAATAAAGATGGCCGGAAGCTTTGATTACTAGAGCTCGCTAAACACGAAAGTGTCGTACGCTAAAAGCCAAGTCAACTGTAATTTTAAGACACTCTCGCGTATTTATCTTAAGTACAGATCTATTTTGTTAGAATTATATTTTTAACTGAAAAACATACATATATTTGCATTTCATTTAATTACTAAATGCGCTCAGATTTAAAAAGACACTGTTTTGCTTCGTGTTATCTCTCTAGCAGCAATAGAAGCAGACTTTTGTACATGCAAACAAGTAGAATAGACGCCGGCCGGGGCGAGGCCGCGCGTAGTTACAGTTTCTTTATCCGCGATCACAACGAACATCCGCATTATTAATGAGCGGCCCATTTTTATTCCTTTGTGCTCACAGTAAACAAATGGTCGCGTCTGAGGACTGGGGGAGGGCGGCGGGGGTCCGAAAGCGCTCTGATTGCGTGCCATGCAAATCCGCTTCCGATGTCGTAAACAACGCTTCAACGAGGCTAAAGACAGCGCGTACTGACGACAAAGTTACAGTCCTATAATTTCTCGGCGTCTGTGCAAAAGCGCTTGAAGAGCTATACCAGATAAAACTGGTTCATCATCATAGTACCTATTAAAGCTTACGAGAAATATTAATTATTAAAACACGGTTAAGTAACTTACGTTGATTCAGTTCCAATCGCCAACGGTCTGATACGAAGATTATCATCAGGGCGAGTGTTAGAAGTGGCGACATGGCGGTTTATATCGGGATACTACTTACTCGGATGAATGATGAAAGCAAGTAGTAGCTCGAGAGGCTGGACGACATACCCGATGCCATACCTACACCGGTGCCATACGTGAGTAAACCGGAACTTGGTCTACTCGCGACGATAGTAGAAACTCATCTAAGGAATTATTAATAGGAATAGTTATATAATAACGAGTAGTGCGGATAGCATCCCCTGACTTTTTCAAGTGAGTTTTTCATTTAAACACTTAGGTATTCCGGTTGTATGGCAGACTCTGTATACTCCGTAAGATATAAAGGTACCATTAGTATCTATGGATTCATATTTTGCAGCATCATCATGTAAATATGTCGATAGCTATGTAAATATGTAACATGTTTCACTTATGTGACAAATCTAAGGATATTTACAAAATGTTTCAAGAAATTTCCGTCTTGAAAATACCCTGAGATTTGTTGGAGGCCGCACCCGTGTCCACCGCGTCCGGGCCTCGCCCGCGCTTTGTTTCTCGCCGAATTACCATAATCTCTGTCTCCGCGCACTACAGTTTGCTAACTCGTTACGACTCGCCGTCTCTGTGTAAATATTACACTCTTTGCAAGTCCGACGAACTTCACAAGACTTACGGAGAGGACTTGAATTAAACAGGACACATTATTTCAAAACTCGCTTAAGTCGTTTTTTATTATTTATTTCACCTACGCAACCACAGAACATTAAGTTATTCGAAATAACCTAGGTGTGACTCTAACAACACTGACAAAAAACCAAGCAGAAAGTTTGTACAAGAAATAACTTGCTCCGCCGCCTCCGCGTTTAACAGCTGACTGATTTAATCTTAAGTTCTGTAAGATGAGCAAATATAAAAGTGAAACATTGTGGTATTAATGTTAACAAGAATATATAATATATGTATAATGCCTGATCAGCAGACTCCGGTATAAATGCTGTATCCACTTGCAGAGCAAAAAACGTCCGCAGAGAGGCATGTGGTGCCGGCGCGCGCAGAGGTCTCGGAGCGGGACTCCTTCGGCCTCTCAGAGACTAAAATGTCGCCACAGTTTTGTTGTTTGTTTGTTTTTTGTGTGTTTAAGTGACCAACACTGGAGTCAGATTTTTCGAAGATTAACGACTGCCATCAATGAAGGCAGCCGGGACCAACGGCTTAACGTGCCTTTCGAAGCACGGAAGAGCTCTAGAATTTGTGAAGGGTGACGCTATTGATGAAAATAAAGATCTCTTTCACAATCTAAGTCTGCTACCTTTAACAATACTAAAACTGTAGGAAAGAAAAAACACTGCAGATAACTCTATAAGCCTGCGTAAAGAAATGCGTTTGGCCACAATCTGACTTAACCCCTTCAGAAGTCGCTGAATAGACTCCGGATACAAATGGGTTGCTGTACAGATTCAGCCAGCCAGGTCGGGAATGATCGAACTTCTTACAATGTCTTTCGACGTGGTGTTTCCCCACAAAGTATAGTAATGTCACTAGCCTACTTGTCCGAGTTTTACGTTAGTAGAAACAGGTTATACGAATTATTAGCTATGAAAGCTTACAATAAAAATACTGAATTTATTAATTATGTTAGAACTTACTCTAAGGTTTTTCAAAAGGCGTGCCTGTGCGCAAAATCTTTATATACAAGAAAAGCTATTCTAGATTCTCATGATAAGATAAAGACCACTTGGAAAATTATTAAATTGGAAACCGGGAAAACTAAAAATCGTGACAACAAAATAGAATTAAAAGTAGATAATAAGATCCTCAGTACTAATGAAGACGTCGCAAAATATTTCGAAGATTTCTTTACTAACATTCCCGTAAATACAATCATTTAATATTTCAATATGTAACACCTCAAATTATCATTGATACATTTAAGAGTTTGAACAATAAGAAAACTGGAGATTTGTGGGATATCTCTGTAGCTGTCATTAGTAACATCATTGAAGCAATTGCACCATATTTAGCTTCTGTATTTAATAAGTGTGTAGATACTGGGACATTTCCTGACTTGATGAAGTTAAGTAAAGTCATTCCTTTGTACAAATCTGGCGATAAAAATGATCCCACTAATTACCGTCCCATTTCTATTCTGCCAGCTCTTAGTAAAATATTTGAAAAAATGATTTTTAATCAGTTATTAGCCTTTTTTAACATAAATAGCCTTTTCCATCGTGAACAGTATGGATTTACAAGGGGTCGGTCAACTACAGACGCGGGTGTAGCTCTGTTGAAATACATATATGATGCTTGGGAGGGAAAACAAAATGCTATTGGTGTTTTTTGTGATCTTTCCAAAGCCTTTGATTGCGTAGACCACAATACCCTTCTCTCCAAGTTGGAGTACTATGGAATAAAAGGTAAATCTCGCGATTTACTTGAATCTTATTTAAGTGGCCGAACTCAAAAAGTTAGTTTAGATAGGGTACAATCCTCCGGATCATCGGTTAAGATGGGCGTACCCCAGGGCTCTATCCTAGGGCCTCTGTTATTCCTCATTTACATCAATGACCTACCTTACTGTGTCAATACATGTAAGGCTGTACTATTTGCCGATGACACTTCTCTTGTCTTCAAAATTGATAGACAAACTAATTCTTTTGACGTGGTTAATAGTACTTTAGCTCAAGTGTTGGATTGGTTCACAGCGAACAATCTATTGTTGAACGCTAAGAAAACGAAATGTATTAAATTTTGCTTACCAAATGTTACAAAAATTCCAACACAAATAGTAATGGATAATGAACCACTAGATTTAACTGATAAAACAACATTTCTTGGAATAACTCTTGATGCCGGGCTTCAATGGGGTGCCCATATTACTACGTTAGCGGGTAAACTTAGTTCTGCAGCTTATGCTGTCAGGAGAATTAGACAACTGACTGATGTTGATACTGCGCGTTTGGTATATTTCAGTTACTTTCATAGTGTTATGTCTTATGCGATTTTACTATGGGGTAACGCTGCAGAAGTAAACACCCTATTTGTCCTGCAGAAACGCGCTATTAGATCTATATATAAACTTGGTGCTAGAGAATCTCTTAGAGAATTGTTTAAAGATATAAATATTTTAACTTTACCTTCTCAGTACATATTTGCGAATATTATGTTTGTGCGCTATAATCTTGATTTATATAAGAAAAATAGTGATATCCATGACCGAAACACGAGAAATAAAAATAAATTAACTACACCAGTATTGCGATTGCAGAAAACTATGAATTCATTTTTGGGTTTAGGAGTACGCTTCTATAATAAAATTCCTGCAGAAATATTAGGTCTGCCTTTACTTAAGTTCAAAACGATTGTAAAAAACCAGTTAATAAAAAAGGCTTATTACTGCATTGATGATTATATTACTGATAAAAATGCGTGGAAATTTATATAAATTTATTTAATGTTAACAATTATTAAATGTTAAAATTAATCTATAGTATGAAAAATTGTATTTAATGTTAACAATGTATTCAGAGCCCTTCAGGCACGTAGGGACCAAGGCTGGATTGAGTTTCTTTCGGCGTATTCTTCTCACCAGTGGTCGTTCCGAAACGCTAGTAGTATTTCAATTTTGCATATATAAAAAAATATATAAGTAATAAAAATATGACGTTCAAAAAGAGATACATGTATCCAATTTTGAATAAAAAAAAAAAAAAAGAGTGCCCAAACACCTGCGCTTGGGACGACTTAAGTGTTGCTTACGATAGGGTTGTCGGAGTAGCGCTCGATTGTAGCGACATAATTTAATTATGTACAATCGACACGCAAAGAAGAACAAATACATTTGTAACAGCAAAGTGTCATCCAAATTGTAGGAAGAGATAGTTCAAATTAAGGTTTTTTAAAAGTTATAGACCCGAATACTAAAAAACATCATCATCTAAGCTCATGCTGCCGCTGCCTTGACAATTACCTAGAGAGGCAAGTTTAAAAAACGTAATTATGTAAAATACTTTTCAGTTTTTGTGCAATCGTGGTGAATAATACTCGCTACTCGCGTAAAATACTAGCCACATTGCAAACTAGGCCTAATGGTGTTCCACGATTTCAAGTTCTTTGCTATAACATAGCACTGATGCCAGACACGTCGTAGCACTGTTGCTACACACGTCGTAGCATTGTTGCTACACACGTCGTAGCACTGATGTCACATCGTAGCTCTTAAGCTACGATATCTTGTAGCACTCACACTTCTTCGTAGCCTATCTGCTACGTCATCTCATTAAGCTACGCATTAAGTATTCTTATAAAAAAGATCTAGAAAATCTTTTAGACTTATATAAAATTTTATAAAATCTTGCTTTTCTATACTGAATAAGACACAATGCTTTTATACACTATGGATATATTTTTCATGACAAATATTTCACTGGACCAAATTTCCTTGAAAACAGAAATGTGTTGATTATTTAGGATGTAACAGCGGAATTGACGATCATACGGCACGGTACTGTCGCCGGCGTCGCGCCCTCATTAACCGCTCTCTGTGAGCACGCCGCGACTCCGGCCGCCGCGACCCACAAACCCGCTTACGAATGCTTTGAATCAATAACCACTTGTCTTCGAAAGCTGAATTTCACAAATAATAAATACACAAATATATAGAAACAATCACACAGTTATAGAAATATATAAAAAATAACACATTTAATTGAACATGTAAAAATTACTCGCCTACCAATATGCCAAACGTGGCTCTTATAGAACTGGGCTTTGTTCCGTAAGGAAATAGTCGTAATAGTGTACAAAAATGAGATGATAGTATAAAATAAAATATCATAGATCTTATCACAAGTTCTTCACTTTCGTTAATAGAAGACTGTACTGTGCATACATTAAGAACAAATAAAATACAGACATTTTTATTTCACATGCCAACATTTTCGTTCAATAATATAAACAATATGTTTAAGAATAATACTTTTGGTTAAACAACTCATGTACGGTTTAAGGCTTAGTCTTTGTGTTTTTTCTAAATCAGACACGCACTTGAAATCGAAATTTAATTATAACGTCAAGGATTGTCGTCGTCGTCAATTCACGGAGGGGTTTTCCTAGGCCGTATTATGACTGTTTAGTCATAATACGTACGAAGAACCTAGCGCGACCGACCGCCCGGCACAAAAATGACGCATGCCTTTGTACCGACAAAGACAGCAAAACGTCTCGGTACATAAATAAATATAGCATAACTCCTCCGCCGCGACTTGATTTATAGAATAAAGTTTACTGCGCGGCGTGACGTCAGTGCAGGCTGCCTGATGTCTAATATTTGGACCGCTCGTATTAATTCCAACATAAAAGTACTCTGTGGTTCCAACGCACATAACATTCAAATGGCTTACGGCATTTTCATAAATGAAGTGTGGTAAAACATTTGGAATGATGGTAATAATAAAAAGGGTAGTCAATTGTAGCGTCTGACGGAACTTAATTGAAAAAGTTTGTTTGTAGTATCAATAGTGCTTTCTAATGTTTAATTTTTGGTGGTATCATTTGGAATATATTTAGTGGTATAAAAATCATAAATGGAGAGTTGCATTCAGAACTTCGAACTTAAAGATTCGCAGACATTTTCGTAGCTATCTAAACAGTTCAAAAACCGACTCCCTGTACCGTACCGCGCATAGTAGGCCACAGCTCGAGCTGGCAGCGGGCCAGAGCATAACACTTCTCATCTAGGAGGTTGTATACGAGGAGGGCACCTCCGATAAATAACCGGCGGTTCGGGAGACGCACTCTCATGGAAATAAAATAAAACTTGGCTAGCAAATCTCACGCGTTCAAACTGAGATAAGAATAGGTATAGGACTCGTGTCCTATACGTGTTTGGGCCTTAACACAAGAAAACAATAGCTTTGGAATATACGAGTGACTATAGTTCGTGTACATGGATTTGGAAAAAAATTGGTTGTCTGTGAAGTCGGTTTACGGATGATAATTTTACGTGATAACGGTGGAAAAGAGATAGATGTTGAGAATGGTAATGATGATGACAATGATGGTGATGATGGTGGTGATCATGACGATGATGATGAAAATAACAATAATAACGCAACGTGAAATTTTTAGTGCATGCAGCCGGTGTTTATCGATTTATTAGACGCTATCACGTCAACAAAGAATAATTTAATAAAATTATACCGACTTCAAATTTATATTACCTAGTTATTGATACATATGCCACGTACGGTAACTCTATCTCAAAAGCCACTGAACAAATTTTGATGAAACTTGCACTATTTCCAAAGTTGAATCATACCTAGCTCATAAATATTTCTTTAAAATGTATTTTTAATAATTTATTAGTTTCTTAGTTATGCACACATCAACATACAAATAAATTAACATACCTTAACTTTGGCATAGGTACATGTTTAGAAGCTGTTATGGACTAACATGATATAAAAACCGGCCAAGTGCGTGTAGCGCCACGCACAGTTCACGCCTCACGGTTTAACGACTAAAAACGAGCCCACATGTCTAAGACGGTGGTGACTGAATAAAGAGTTATAAAATCCTACTTCACAAGGGAAATTAGAAAAAATATTATCAATTTGAATACCACCGCGAGTAGAGGCAAGCGCTGGTAACAAGATTTCGTAGATACCTATATTACTTTGACTCCTGAGCGCAACACCTAGTTTATTCTGTGGTAACGTTCCACCAAGCGCCGCGCATTTACCAACATAGTTTAAGTAATATCAGGGGAGAAGGAGGAAGTTTTTTAACTTGTACAGAGAACGAAGTGCGCCGTGACCTTATTAGAAATGATAGTGAATTGAGTGTCCCATCAAAAGTGAGTATCTATGCGCAATCCCAGGTCTTTAATGCTAGTATTGAATGGTACAACAGTGCAGTAACGGAAGGCTGAGAAGCTAAATCTATGCGTCGTACATAGTATGGACTACGAACCAATAAAGCCTGACATTTGTTTGGATTTACCCTGACTCCGAACTTGCGTGACCAATCCCCAATTGACCTCAAAGCTGTATCGACATACAGATCATAGAAACATTGAATATCTTTAGTAATGGAATCTATAAAAATAGAGAATAAAAAGGGGAGAGGAAATACCGCCTTGAGGTACGCCAGTGTCTTATTCACACCAATTTGATGATAATTTATCAACACAAAAAGGTCAAAGAATCAACAGGACTTTGTAAATAATCAAAAAGCTTCGTATATTCTGAATTTGCCAAGTTCCATAAATAACGATTACCTTCCGTTCGGCTTCGGAAAATTGGATTCATTATAAATAAATAATTGTATTACATACATTTATCCCGGCGTTCGTATATGTAATTAAATGGATCGGTTCCACTTGCCGGACCCCGATCAAGGCCGGGCGGGGTGCGGGGCGTGAGGTGGGGGCGGGGACGGGCCGGTCGCATAAATCTTGTTTTATTGAGACCGGACCGGAAATCGAGAATGGAAATTTAGGTAACCTCGCGCCGGACGCGCCTGGGGCCGCCCGCCGGTCCGGTTTTTATTCGACATGGCATTATACATAGATCTACTAAAGTACATGTCAGATACCCGAGTAAGAACCGGATTTTTACATATGTCCCGCGAAACGTCGGAAATGTAGAAATAACAATGGATTTAGAGGAAAGTGGTCTTGGTGGCATTGTGTGGTTTATGTCGGTTATAAGACTAGATTTATATTTCATTCGTCACGTCTTGGTGTAAATAAGCTATAATAATAATAATAAATATATACGGACAAATCACACAGATTGAGCTAGCTCCAAAGTATGTTCGAGACTTGTGTAATGTGATACTAACTCAACGATACTATATTTTATAACAAATACATATATAGATCCACATCCAGAGCCAGGCCAATCTGAAAAAGATCATTTTCCATGTTGTCCTGGCCGGGGATCGAACCCGGGCACTCTCGTGTCGCAGGCTGGCGTGTTGACCGCTGCGCCACGGAGCTAGCCAAGCTATATCGGCCGGTTAAGTGAATGCGTCAGTGTTGATGTAGGCGACCGCTGACGTGAGTGTGTGTTGCAGTGCTGTCCTGCGGCGAGGCGCCGGGCGCGCGGCTGGCCAAGCGCTACGTGGGGCTGTACACGGGGCCGTACTTCGACCCCGCCGCGCCCAACAACATCACCACGCAGCTCGGCACGCACGCCTACCTGCCCTGCAAGGTTGGTTTCTCTTTTTCGCGGGTGCAAGTGGCCAACACTGGTATCGGATTTTTCAAATGCCTTCACCCATTCCAGTGGGGACCGCGCCCGGAGTTACAGTACCATTTGTAAGCGCTCATCATCATCATCATTTCGAGTAGGTGTCACGGTCAATCGACCATGCACACGCTGGTGTCAGAGCTCTTCGGAACCGCCTCTCGGCCTCTGACGTGGTTCCTTTAACGACTACCAGATGGCAGCCGGGACCACCGGTTTAACGTGCCTTCCGAAGCACGGAATCACCTTTATTATCAGACAATCAGGTGATTCACGCCTGCAGTGTCCTAACCAAACTGGAAACAACTAAACAAAGTATGCTTCCGGTGGGAATCGAACCCACGACCCCCGGATCAACAGGCAAACGCCTTAACCACTGGACCCCGGAGGTTGTAAGCGCTAACAATGCACTAAGCTATGTACGTGAAGTACGGTGCAAGGTACTATAGCCTGCGGTACTTGACTTGATTAACCGCTACATTACTCACTGAGTACTAATGATACCTAAGTAAACAGTATTGGTAGAGTGCCTGTCAATGTAGGCAACCTACTGAACCACTGGCCTTTTCCAAATAATTGTGCTATTCCAACCATCAACTCTACCGCGCACTCTAGATTAAATAAGTAAGTCTACCCAGTGCTGTTTGTGATGTTTTTACTCTACTATTAGGTATAATACATACTTTACCAAAACTGCCACTGTAATCTACTACAACTGTAACTGTTTACCGCATACTTTCCTTCTAAATGAAAACGGGATATCTTTTTCAAGTACCTGACAGATCGCTTAATTAGCACAGCAACCCTAGACTCTTGTCGTCAACACCCAAGCTCTGAGTCAAAGCCACTAATTTATTGTTGTCCTTGAGAAAAATACTCAGATTTCAGACTAAGAAAGATGAGACTTCCTTTTGTCTCAATAAACATGATACGCACTGCCTCGCGTAAGGGTAATATTTTGTTTTCGTAGTTTATAATTTTGATACGAATATATTATGTTTGTATATTAACACGTATTGGAATTAATACGACGTGTACCTCAGACTGTATCGATCAATAAAATGAAATAAATGCAATGATTATCATACGACAGAAAGAACAAAATGTTAAATAGAACTAACTTGAGTTGTGTAATACATTATATAATTCTAATTATGTACGGCCATTTTGAAAACCATCACTCGCTACCGGTGAAACAGCCCGAGGCAACCTGCAGCACAGGTGACCGTTTCTCTAGTAGGAGATTAATTCGCTCTGCCCCACTGCCCAGGTCCGGCAGCTCAGCAACAAGTCCGTGTCGTGGATCCGGCGGCGCGACGCGCACATCCTCACCGTGGACCGCTTCACCTTCATCGCGGACGAGCGCTTCCAGGCCTTCCTGGTCGAAGCCACCGACACGTGGACGCTGCAGGTGACAACATACATTTACAAACATATGAATCATGTCTAAGGACATAATCCTCATGGTCAGGGTATCAAAATAAAGGTGAGTTGCTAGCCGCATCGTCTTTTGAAATGACTCCTTAGAATTTTGCCCATTTCCTCGGTCTGTTCCTACAGTCTATGCGGCAAAGAAACAGCTGGTACATTCTGCGTTTATTTCTGAGACCAGCATGAAAGAGTATGAATCTACCTACATTGTAAACTCCATCGTGGTTATTGCTAGTTATGAAGTACTTTACCTTAAAAACTTAGACTTTTGACAATTTCCTATATCTAGCCTCTTCTTTCCCACTGCAGTACCAGGTCTTCTATCATCGATCCAACACACCGAGCTTTTATCATATCAAAATCTTTGACCTTGGTTTAATATTTTTTAATATGATCGAAGCTCGTTTCTATTTTACGAAGGTTTTCATAGGGAATGTGGAGTATTTTAGAGTGTGGCAGACAAGTCCTACCCAAAGCCATTTAGACTGGCTGTTTTTAGTCTGACATCGAAGAATTGTATTTTGGAGCGCAGCATAGTGGCATTTCCAAATAATGTTAAATTTAAACTGACGTTGTCATGTTCGGCGTATCCAGGTGAAGTACGTGCAAGCGCGCGACGCCGGCGTGTACGAGTGCCAGGTGGGCACCGAGCCCAAGATGAGCCACTTCGTGCAGCTCAACGTTGTAGGTGAGTCAGCGGTGTCGCCGTCGCGCGTGGCCACGCGTCTGCTGTGCCAACTCGTGATCGAATCAGTCATACAGCCTCGTAAGCGACAGGCTTTTGTGCAAGCTCGTCTAACAAGAGCTGAATTATTAGCGTAACTCCAAAACACAACAATGCATAGATTTCTCGTTTCTGTAAGTGGCTAAAATAGGCGTCAATTTTTTTAAATGTTGTGACGCCGTGCTTCTTGCCCGAAGCCTTTGCAACGTGCATGGCTCAGCAACTACCACATGATGATTCAGACCCCATATATTTTTATGCCACTTGTGGTCACCAGTCTAAGCAGTAATCATGCTCGAAGTTGCTAAACCGTGTACCACGATAACATTCTTGATAATCTATATCGCCGTTGCACAATGTTTTATCATCAATCATTATCATCATCAATACTAATTACTTTGTTTTCAGAGATACGGTTTTAATAAACTCTATACATGATACTGCTACTAAATTGAGGATTTTAGTTTTTTTTTTCTGTATGTATGCACATATGTATGTATTTATTTTCTCTAAAACTCTTAAACGAATTAACTGAATTTTATGAAACTTGGTAGATAAACATTGAGACATACAGGACACAGGATAGCCTTCTTAATTTTTTCCTCACTTATGATAAGACGTGGCCCCCATACAAATGTACGCGAACGGAGTCGTGGGCACAGCTAGTACGTTGTATAACTGCTGTATAGGAGCACCTTTACATGCGTAGTCCTTAATGTGTGCGCCCACAAGCTCATTAGCCCCTTTGTATTACACACACATTGACTTATGAAGGCAGATGTTTATCGGTTTGTCTGTTGACGTTCCAGTGCCAAAGATCGAGATCGTGGGCGAGGCGGACCTGTACGTGAAGGCGGGCAGCACGGTGAGCCTGAAGTGCGTCATCACGCAGGCGCTGGAGGAGCCCGCCTACATCTTCTGGTACCACAACGACGAACGCGTGCTCAACTACGACAAGAGCCTCGTCGAGATCCGCATGGAGCGAGTCGCGCCCGACACCACGGTATCACATGTGCTCAATACTAATAACCAGTAGCTTTATATCTTTTGACAATATTAATTAAAAGAGCACCCTAATGAGAATTTCAATGTTTGACCAAACATATGATGAAATCGAATACTGAAAAATAGTAATGATATAAGTTAGAACGACTGAACTAAATTGGATGATGTATTGTCATCACAATGAATCAAAACAAAACGCAATCGTTCCTTTACATCGGAAAAATCTATAACTGTCAAGTCAGTTATTCGCAATTCATTCATCTACCATTACCGGCTAAAACTCTGTGGGAATTGTAATATTTTATGTTTGGCAAGCAAGCTAGTCGCCACCTCATCGAACTCCAAACAAGGATGTACCAATTAAGTTCACGTTTTGAGGGTCAAAGTATCCCATCATACTGGTGTCTGCGCGCAGACAACCCTCATATGCAGCCAACGACTCAATCGTAATGCACCCCAAAAACGCAACTTGCTACAGTTGAAGTTATGCAAAGAGATAATGAACTACATTATTATAATGAAAACATATGGTTTTTTTTATTGCACTAGGTTGAGAACAGAAGTTAGTTTAATAACAAGTACCTCATGGTAAAGCTTTCTTTGGAGATATTGTTCTAACATAATATTGATTTCCACTACTAGTTGATTGATGACATTAGTGGAGAATTAGGTAAGAATGGTCTCCTAAAAATAAAATGAATATTCAGCTACTTAAACACACAAATATGTCAATCACACTATATATAATTTCCGTGGCGTCGTTTGGTGCAGCAGTAACGTGGCGATGGTCGGGTTGCAGGTGGGGAACCTGATCATCTACTCGCCGCGGCGCGAGGACTCGGGCAACTACTCCTGCGCGCCCTCCAACCTCGACGCCGCCTCCGTCGTGCTGCACGTGCTCAGCGGTACGTCATACGTCACACGTCATACGTCACACGTTATACGTCACACGTCACACGTCATACGTCACACGTCACACGTCATACGTCATACGTCATAATTGCGTGCCCCCTGCGTCGCGCAGACACTGCGCCTACTTGTTTGTCCAATTCCCTGCAGCGGTGTTCCCAGAAACGGTCACAGTTAACGTCATTTTTGTAATTTGTATCCAACGAAATCTTGAATACAACACCAATATGAAATTTTCATAAAAAGCGGTAAATTATCTCGAGGTCCCCAAAAATAGGGGCCATTTTTTGATATTAACCAAGATACCACTTACGCAACATTCATGTGAATATTTTATCGTTTTTTTTTGTTAACAGCCCTTTATCCATATTCATAAACATACTAATATTATAAATGCGAAAGTGAGTTTGTTTGTTACGCTGTCACGCCGTATTTACTGAACTGACCATCATGAAATTTTGAATTTGTATTCAGAGAACTTGTGTTCTCTGAAGTGCGAAGAAGGGCATAGGCTACCTTTTATCCCGGAGATAGTTTCGGAAAAAGTACTAGTCCGAGGGATCGACATTGACGCGGGCGGAGCCTAGGCGGAGATAGTCTGTGTTATAAATCTACGCGTTGGTAGCGGTTTAAAATAGTGTTGGACAATCTTGTTTATCTCGTATTTTGTAATAATTTGTAATATTTTGAAAATCCGGTAGTAGGATACGAGCCAATTTGAAATGTATACTGCCAGCAATGTAGTTGTGTTGTGTTGGTGTGGCAGGCGAGCAGCCGGCGGCCATGCAACACGGCAACGCCGCCCCCCCGCGCCCCGCGCCGCGCCACCTCGCGTTGCTCGCCGCGCTCGGACTGGCCACGCCCGGACTGGCCGCGCCCGGACTGGCCGCGCCCGCCCGCTCCCTCAGATTACTTGCGCTCATAGCGCTCGCACTCCTCATTCCGTAAGTAACGAGACAACCCTCGAAATATGTTTTTAAAATCTATTCAGGCAATACTTTAATTTCACTTCGACCTGATATTTTATCTGACCCTGCAATAGAATTTATCCTTACTAATATTATAAATGCGAAAGTGAGTTTGTTTGTTTGTTTGTTACGCTTTCACGCCGTAACTACGGAACCGATCATCATGAAATTTTGCATACAAGTTCTCAAGAGTACAGAGAAGGACATAGGCTACCTTTTATCCCGGGAAAAAGTACTATTCCCGAGGGATTGACATTAACGCGGGCGGAGCCGCGGGCGACAGCTAGTTTTCTATAAAAAACTTCAGGTCCAAATTAATTCTACGTTCTAAATATAATTTATAACTAGATGCCACTGACTAAAAACTTTTCGTTTTTCTTTGTCGTGTGTGTAAGTAGCCAACACTGGTGCCAGATTTTCCAAGCTGCTTAAAGGCGCCTACCTACTGAATGTAGTTTCGGGAGAATCGCTTTCGAATCCGTTCATCCCCTTGCTGACTACGATATCACCGACCGATCTACGTGTAGCGTGTCCTACTAAACATAACATACACGAATCACTTTCTACTCCCGACCAATAAGTTTTTACCTGTTCGTGTGTCTGTCGCCAAGCCTAAACTGATATGTGCCGTTGTCGGCAGTGTCCTGTGCCACGACGAAGACAAGCCGCAGCAATGGCCGCGCCAGTGACAGTGCAGTGCGGTGCAGTGCAGTGCAGTGACGCTAAACTAAACGTCCAGAACATTCGCATGTGATGCGAGTGCTACCTTAATATTGTAAATTTTCAAATACCTATATCGATTAGTGGAACGATCGGTCGGAGCGATGTGATATGAACGATCAGAGACGATCGAGGAGGAATTAAATTATTTATATCGGTACTAAAGTTTATATTATTATGGGAAACAAACTATGTAAATAGTCGGGAGTTTGTAAAGTTGTACATAATAATTGGAGCGACGCTCGCCCTAGCTACATCGAAGTTACTCTCGTCGCTCGACGACTCTCAGGATTTGTTAAACAGTACAAATGTCGATCGGAATTGTGGTGGCTCGGTGCTAGCCGCGGCCGGAGGTTTCTATTGTTACTGTATACTTTGTTACGTACTGTGAATACTTACTTTGTGCCGGGTCTCCAGCGCCGGCGCCGGCGCTCCGCGTGCAAGGCTCTGCTTCGCCGCTGCATCTCCACTCGTGTGCGCATTGTTTTAGTTCCTGTTGGCCCAGCCACGTGTATATACTGTTTTGCATACTCGGTGTTTGTACGTGTGAGGTCACATTATTTATGCTAAACACACAGGCGCACACCAAACGTCTGTAAGTTATATGAATGACTGGACTCTACAGTTAATTACAGTTAACTAATTTAATATACTAGCAAAATGTGATGCTTTATTATTAACGTGCGAAGCTTTCTACCTAGTAATTATTTATAACGACAGATGGCGTTAGTAATACAATAAAATTCTAATGAAGTCCTCGAAATTGCTGTTACTTCAATTTTCAAATGTGTACCTATATCATGGTATTTTTAATTATAGATAACACATCAAGGCGTGGAATAACTTTATTAAAGCAAAAACCTACAGGTGCAATAGTTTCATCGTAAAGTGTACCACATAAAGGGATAATGTTAAGGCTCATCCGACCTGAAGTTACTTTACAAACGTAACATACAACGTTTAAGTTTATGGTTTATGGTTCACGGAAAAAGATCTTCTATGATACAGAGCAGTTTACCTCAGCGCCATGTAACGATTTTTTTTAAATATACATATAGAAATTAATCAGCCGGTTGTATGAGATGTTTTTTCATGATAAAAGTGATTCAGTGTCATCAGGATGTCCCTGTATTTTGTGTCCTGATTGTAAAATCTGAAATAAAGATTTATTATAATTATACAAAAGCCTTCTGAATTTTGGAATGTTTTGTATTTGGTGTATACTCGTAGGTCCTGGTTCGAAGCCGGCCTCGTCTGCAGGACAAGTGTGGGTATGTGTGTTTAGCGTATGTTGGTGTGCGTGTCGCCGGCGTGTCGAAACTCGCTCCGCGAGCGCGACGCTCGCGGGACAGCATCTTGTTACTTTGAAAATGATGACGACAGTGGTTCCAAGTTGAATGATTTGTTTGATTGACACTGTTACTGCCTCACTTGTAAATAATAAATGTAAGTAATACAAATAAAGATGAGATCGTTGAAACATTCACTGTAGTATCATTTATTAATCTGAAATCGCTGTATAATACCAATATTTGAAAAATGTACGTTCACAACCACATTAATATTATAATAAATAAAATAGACACTTTCAAACCACGGCCAAAAAACATTCACATTTAGGTGGTGCAATAACACACTTTTACACCGCGAGTAAGTACTTGGAGAATGTCACGGCGGGTGCCCGCTCTCGACGAGGAAGGAGCGCAGTTGTTCGCGCAGGGCGTAGTTGGGCGACACCCGGGCGTTGCTCAGGCGCCGCCCCGACACCGGAGACACCGCGCCGTCTGAACAACGCACCACAGTGTAAACACCTCGTCCGTAGTAGCGCCTTGTGAAAACTTGAAATAGGTAATAATAGTTATTACGGAATAAGTGATCTAACTTGACGTATAGTATAGACCTCTCTAACCCGTCTAGCCAGCGTGGAGAGTGCAGGCCGAGTCCTCTGGTTGCTCTGGCCAAGTATGGCCCTAGTAGTACAGAGAGGATCGTGCTCCCGTAGTGGGGACTAAAAAGGACCTGTTGATGATCAAGTGATCTAGCTAGGTGGTTTACGTGAATAGTACTATCTAGAACTGGATTTTAAATTATGAAACAGGTTTACTCATGTACCTATCTCATCCCAGTGTTGTGCCAGGCTAGGCCTTCACTATGTTTAAATGTGTAAACCGGAGTCGTTTGAGACATGGCGGTGTAATGTGGTGTGTGCACCTGCGGCGAGGAAGAACTCCCTGAGCGCGGCGCGGTCGTAGCTGAGTCCGTCGGCGGCGCGCGCCGGCTCGCGCAGCAGCCGGTGCGACAGCGGACACAGCAACGCGTGCGGCGCCGCCTGCGCCTGCGCACGGTACAAGTGAACACACTGGATCAAGAGCCCGAACTTTGGCCGCGTTCGGCTGTAAATACGTATATATAGGACTTTTCAACGTCTAGCCCCGTATGTACACCGACCAGGTCGGGTGGTGGCGGCGCGCGTCGCAGCCACTTCAGCTCGTCTTTGAGCCGCTCCCGCAGCGCCGCCAGCTCCGCGGACACCTCCTCAGACAGCTCCTCTTCTTTGTCGTCTGCAGGACATTACGACACACTTTAAAGAGTATGAAAATTAAAGTATCCTTCTAAAGTAACTACCGAGGAATGTGAAGCGAACGTCGGGATATGAACGCTTTCATAGTACAGGCCGAAGCAATATGCACGACAACTACATACTCATTTCGGAACGGCAATACGACGAGTTTCAATAGTATTCAAACCCGAATCAACGAGACGTAATGATTTCATTTTATTAATGTCATAAACATTATTTGCGAGTAGACATTTAAAACCATGTGATTTGAATTGTGTCAAAAAGACTGGCTTCCTTGTGGCCGGAGTCATCGATTGTAGAGTGCAGTGGACTGACATACTAGTGGTTGTGTACTTGTAATAGTGTAAGTTCGCAGACCAAGTAGAACAGCGAGCAGGTCCTGCGGGTCGTCGTCGAGCAGGCGCTGCCCCGTGAGCCGCCGACCCCGCGCCCGCCCCACCAGCAGCCGCTCCGCCTCGCCGGCCCCCGCCCCGCTGCCACCTGAACACCCCATTACATGAAAATATCTATAATCAAAATACAAAATTTTATAGTTTTTATAGTTGTACGAGCTTAAACCTCCATAATCTGTAAATAGCTCCTTAATCTTAGAACTAACAGAGACACACATCGATGGCATAGCGCTGTTCTATCGGCGATACCATTGAGCAGCGCCTGGATATGACGAAAGGATCCGTCACTGCCAGCCATCATGTAACCAGCAAGACAATAAACCATTTCTCCGTGACGTGATGTTGTGTCTCCACACCATCATCTTCAACTTCAGTGTTGTTAGCCAAAAACCAAGTCCATTCAAAACTGATTATACCGTCTATATATAGCATAAACCTGTAAGGGTTGTAAGTCCTTACGCTGATGATAAATGATACTGATCAGGTTCGTTTCGGGGATGATGATATAAACATCCGAATTGAATAATACGAGTAGAGCACACATATTAGCGCAATATATGCTATTATTTGGTCTGGGAGACCAAATAATAGCATATATTGCGCTAATTATGCAAATCATATCGAACACATTGAAAGTATCCAGAAGAAACTTCGTCTACTTTTCTACGGACTCAACCGGTGCCGTAATCGCTCTTCGTACCATTAACAACTTAGAGTTTTCCATATATCTGAGCTTAGTGCACGTCGTCACCAACAAAATTTGGTAATCTATATCTATACATATAATAAAACAGTAAAATTATTTTGTCTGTACATTTCGAATTTTTGACTGAAATGGATAGAGGGACACTTAAAAAGAATAATAGAAAGCAAAAAAAATTTTTTGGAATTTCTTTTCTGTCTGTCTGTCTGTCTGTCTGTCTGTATGTATGATCACGATTATCTCCGAAAATACTGAACCGATTTACTTCAAACTTTCACCAATTGCTTTGTTTTAACTCAGTTTAACATTTAAAGTTTGTTTCATCAAAATCGGTTCATTAAAAAAAAAGTTATCGTCATTTAAATGAACTCAAGGCATGAGTTTGCCTGCAAACATATAGCAAAAACAAAATAAAATAATAAGTGACTTAAGAAAATTAAAATCCAAAGTCAATCCATACTATCCATAGTAATCCATACTAAAAAAAAAGGAGAAGCTGACTGACTGACTGACATATCAACGCAGGGCCTAAACTATAAGGGTTAGGAACTTGAAATTTTGCACAGGGGTTCCTTTTATAACGTAGGGGAGCACTAAGAAAGGATTTTTGGAAATTCATCTCCTTAGGGGGAAAAACGGGTTGCAAAGTTAGTATGAAACTTTGTTGTTTTTGAAGTTATTCGAATGAAATTCAGCATGAAGGTTCTTTACTGAAAGGTATGAAACACGAGTAAAATATTTTACTCAAAAATCATCCCTTAAGGGGGTAAAATAGGGGTGCAAAGTAAGCATGAAACTTTGCCATTTTTAAAGTTAGTCGAATGAAATTCAGCATGAAGGTTCTTTACTATAAGGCATGAAACACGAGTAAAATATTTTTCTCAAAAATCATCCCTTAAGGGGATATAACGGGGATGCAAAGTTAGTATGAAACTTTCCGTTTTTGAAGTTATTCAATTGAAATTCAATATTAAGGTGTTTCATTGAAAGTCATGAACTAATGTATTCCGGGTTCAACTAATAATTCTACTGTTCCTGAGAAATCGACACTTATGCGGGCGGAGCTGCGGGCCAAAGGCAAACCTGACTTATATATCAACGCACAGCCGAAACTACTGTGAGCAGAAACTTGAAATTTGGCACAGGGATTCTTTTTATGATGTAAATGAGCTCTAAGAAAGGATTTTTAGAAAATCAAAGGGGTTGAAGTTTTATGAAATTTTCTCATTTCTGGACTTAGAAGTTTGAAAGTAGGTACGCAAGTTCTCAATTAAAATTAAAAAAGATCTGTTTAGGTGAACCAGACAACATTCTCCCTTGAAGGGGTAAATAGGGGGTAAAGTTTGTATGGAATTTTTCCATTTCTAGACTTAGAGGTATGAAAGTAAGTATATACGTTCTAGGTTACAATTAAAAAAGATCTGTGTAGGTGAAATGTACAAAATTGCCCCCTTAAGGGATAAAGGGGGGGGGGGGGATTGTATGGAAATTTTCTCATTTCTGGACATAGAAGTATAAAAATAAGTATATATGTTTACGTTGAAATTAAAAAGATCTGTGTAGTTAAAATGGTCGAAATTTCCCCTTTGTCCAAAATTGAACATAAAACAATTGTGTAACACAGAATGCCGCGCTACGCACCATCAGCATCACAATTGAGCGCACGACCAGATGACCCGGATACACGCTGCGTCGGCAATCTTCACGAACGACACACAGCCAAATATCATCAGATGTGTATAGGATAAGAATTATGTATATAAGCTAAAATAATTGTATTAAAATCAGTTGTAACTTTGGATTGGAGTTGATCATTTCCTCCCCGCTCACCACCAGCACCGCTGGTTAAGTGTACCTATACGCTTGAGCTCTACGTCACAGTTCCCAGTACGATCTGGTGGAATCGCTGCACTACCCAGTGTCTACTGTGTTACAGCATCCCCCCACTGCGGCCAAGACACCCTTAGCCGTCACGCTGATCAGTCCTATGAGTCTGTAGGATTGGCAGTGGGTATTCATTTCACAACACCTTAATTCCTACCCAACCTCCATCTGTAACCTTAGGTCTCTTGGTTACAGATTTCCTGTACTTATCTATATATTTATTTATAACACCGTATGGTTAGGGCTAGGGTGTTAGGTACACATACACACCAGTAGGGAAGGTTAGGAACTCCGTCACATTCAGTTACACTCACACCACATACATTTACACATAAACACGCACATCCAATACACACCCATGAGGGTGATAGAGTGAAGAGTTAGGAGTTAGGTTTTTTTTATGTGCAGTGTTGGATAAGCTGTTCACGGATTTATCCTACGTCTGCACACCCTTGAAGGGGTAGAATAGGTGAGGTAAAGTTTGTATGGATTTTTTTTATTTACTTAGAAATATGACAATAAGAAGTTCTCTATTACAATAAAAAAATATCTGTGTAGGTGAAATGGGCAAAATCCCCTCCTTAAGGGCTAAAGATCTATGCAGGTGAAATGTATTAAATTCCCCCTTACGGGGAAAAAGCAAAGGGGCAAGGGTTTGTATGGAATTTTTATCATTTCTACTGTTCCCAAGGGAACGACATTAACGCGGGCGGAGCCGCGGGCAACAGCTAGTATTATATATTTTTTATAAAGCCCCGATACAAAAAGAAGGGTGTTATTAGTTTTACGTATTTTACGTGTCTGTATGTTTATCTATTTGCTTATTCATACATACATACATATTATCACGTCTTTATCCCTTACGGGGTAGACAGAGCCTAAGGTAAGACCTAAAGGCCACGTTTATTTGTTGGTTGGCGTAAAGGTGGATAACGGAATCAAAATAGTGATGGGTTGCTAGCCGCATCACCTATTGTCATGATTCTTTAGATTTTCGCCCATTCCCTTGATCGACTTCTACGGTCTGCGCGGGAAGAGAAGCAGCTGGCACATTCTACGTTTTTTCTTCACTCCCAGACCAGCATGGAAGAAGCTTTTTGCTTATATACTAAGGAAAATATACATACAGTAGTGGTAGTTTGCTGATTTAGAAATACGTGTTCTGGTGTACGTGCAATTATTGACAATATTATTTACTTATAAAATAAATATTGAAGAGATTTTTTTTATAAAAAATGAGCTCAACAAAGATTACATACAAAATTTATTATTACCGCGTACCGCACGCGTCGAAATGGAAAAATGATAGTTTACCCCTTATTGATATTGTTTCGCCAATTAAAACTAGCGGCCACTGGTCTTGTCAATTATTGTGCTAAGTATAAATAATATCAAAATCACTCTTCGAGCAAAATGCTATAACGCAGCTGAAAGCTTCTACTTTCTCTGAAAATTTATGTTTAGATAGTTTATGTATTGTTTTTATAGGGAGTACTTCTAAAGTTTATTCATATCAGCTGTACTCAATACGAATTCAACAAAGAGACAGCTAAGATAGCTGTCTCTTTGTTGAATTCGTATTGAGTTTATAGATTTAAGAAGATTTTTTTCAAGTTAATATTTTAATGTTATTATGGAATATTTCGGATTTTTTCTGCACAATAGGTATTTGTGTTTTAATTCTCACAGGACTAACAAAAACCGAACTGTAAATTAAACCTTTTTTTTTAATCCCTTGGGTAAATAAATTCATTTTATACACTGTTTTTTTCTATTTTTAATAAATTATATGAAAACAAACAAACGTAATGATTACCTGTAATGACGTATTCTCGAAGCCACCGCGTCACGCCTTCCATTCCCCAAAACCGGGGGTCACTGCCCTCATCATCGTCTTCGTCGTCGTCGTCCCGCGGCAGCCGCCACAGCGACAGTTCCCCGCCGAGCGTGCCCACCGCTACCAGCGTGCCGCCTGGCCGCGCGTGCTCGGGCTCGGCTTGCTCGGCTTGCTCGGCCGGCTCGCCGTGCGGGGGCTCGGCCAGCAACGCCACGGCGAGCGCGCCGCGAGACTCGGCCGCCGGCACCGCACAGACAGCGCTCAGGCTCACTTCAAACGGCTATTTCAAAACAAAAGTAATTAAAATTACTATTGCTGAGTCTCTACGTCTTCGAAGATATTATAAACATTCGTATTGTTATATATTATAATACATTGTAAAGAGTAGGGCAACACTATGTTTCCGCTCTCTATGGGATCTCATGTTTAGCCAACCTCGGGTTGTGGTCTATGTGTGTCATTTTACAATAAACGAGTCTGATTGGTTTCCGGCAGAGTAGAATAGGACCACTCCAAGTTTTCCCATGGATGTTGTAAGAGGCGACTTAGGAAATACAAGCTAAACAAAGCTCATAAACATCAACAAGACCTTTCCAACCCGTCTGACCAGCGAGGAGAGTGTAGGCCAAATCCTCTGTCTGCTCATGCCAAGTATGGCTCCAATAGTACAGAGAGCGCCATGCTCCTGCAGTGGAGACTAAAAAGACCTAATGATAATGATGATTAGTCCGATTAATTTAATTCGGTATATTAATTAATTACAATCACGTTGGATGCAACAATTGGCGACGAGTAAGTTACGAACAACATTTTTGTAATAATAATGGCAACCTGATCTTCCATAAAAACAGAAGATTTATTACTGAAAATAACCTCGACATATATAACAATAGGTTACCGGCGTCCATTTTGATAAACGAAACAATTGAAAAACTAATCAAACAAGAAAAAAAAGCTTGGATACAAGATAAAACTGAAGCAGAACTAAATCATTTACGTGTGCATATAGACGCCATTAAAACAAAAGACGGCGCACTGGATGTAGAGATCTAGGCGTTAATATGGCGTCAATTACTGACTATTATGGCGTCAAGCTCAGAAGGATTTTCAGGCGAAAACTGGAACGCTTGTCAGCAGCAACTGGGATGTTTCTTCCTGGTGAACAAAGTCAATGAAGCTAAAAAGGTCCCATTGCTGATAACAAAGCTTATCCCCAAATGTTTATGATTTATTGACAACGTTATGCACCCCTACATCGCCGATAAAGCACACTTATGAAAAGTTGTGCGAGAAGTTCAGCAGTCATTACCACCCAGTAAAAAACTATGCCTTAAACCAGGTAGAATTTCGTAAAACGTAAAGAAGAAAATAATAGGGCAATGGACGCTGAAATATTTGATATCTTTTACTTATTTATATTATAATGATAATAAGAAAATTCCACCTGCTACATTGGAGGTTACCGAAAAAATGGAAATATATTAGCATTTGAGGTAGATATTGGAGCGGACGTGAGTACAAACCCTGAGCCTGATAAATTATTATATTTTCCTTTTTAATAAATTATTATATTTTGATAATTAAAACAGCGTTATGTGATATTCACTAACTTTGATCAATCAACGTCAATGCCTTTAGAGGTTATTGAACATTTAAATATTAGTTTTGAGTCTGTTAAAATAAATAAACAAATATTGTTTGTGGGTAAGGATGGTACGCCAAAAATAATAGGTCAAGATTGGTTATCTTTTTTGTAATTATGGCCTCCAAAATTTGAACAAAAGGTTTGTGAAGATAAGTTAATCAAATGTATTGAAAGTGAATATTCAGTTGTTTTTCAACCAGGAATGGGTGATTTCAAAGGAACACCAATTCATTTATCTATTGAGCCAGGCGCAATACCAGTTTTTATGCCCATACAACACTTCTGTTTAGAATATCCTCTTAATTATTTTTTTATCATCCCTCACTTTATCGTTTTTCCGGTTATATTCTCAGCTTTTGCATATTTTTTTTATTTTATATAACACGGAAGACTTACAGCTCTATTATAGCCCGGGGTCTGCTATTATGATGTCATGTAAGTAATTCTTCTTAGGTAACAATTCCTTGAACCTAAACCTTCTTAGGTTTGTACCCAAGAAGTTTCTTAAAACAAAATAAACAGTAGAAGTATGTTACGTCGTTTTGGTGTGGGTCGAGCCGCCAGACGCGTACCCAGCGGTCCGCGCCGGCCGAGGCCAGCAGTGCGCCGGCGCCGCACCGCGCCCGCCAGCGGACGCTCGTCACGCCGCCGCCGTGCGCCTCCAGCTGACGCGCCACTCGCACCGTAGCGGACATCTCCTCCTGCCAAAAATAATCTAATTATCTTTCTTACCTTCATTTTTATTTACAAAGAAGAAGCTCTGCTTTGTCTTGTTTGTTGTGTCTTGTGGGAGGATGAAACCTACATACTTTACAGTCACTAGATTTCTTCAGCTGTAAGTTTATACAATGACTTCTCGAGAACAAAAAACGCGAGTCGTTCATTTTTAGGCCTTTCAGAGAAGTTCAGTTGATTAATAATTTTTTGACGTAAACTGACTTTACAGGCAACCAATTTTTTTATACTACATAATCTTGTTGCAAAATGTTTGTATCTTTTAAATTAAAATTATATTGTTTTGCATGTGTATCTATTGTTCTCGTTTTAATCATGTAATCTGTCGTTATGTTATACCAATAAAGCTATTCTATTCTTCCTGTCACCAGCCCTAAAGGCACCAGGCGAGTATGGCGATACAAGTCGGTAGATTGGGATGAGATGCGACATCGTTTCGACCACGTTGGCCCTATTGGAGACAAGATAGCTTCCTGTCCCTCAGGAAGGAAAGCCTTCTGGTCTCTAGCCAAGTCGGTGGAGATGAACTTCTATCGCCCATCGCTGCCACCATTGCAGAAACCTGACGACTCTCTGGCCCATTGTGCAAAAGAGAAAGCAGACTTGTTTGCTAATCCTTTTGCAGATAATTCGCGTCTAGATAGTAAAGGTAAAAGCCCACCGCAGTTACCTTCGTTCGACCCCAAGATGCGGGCCGCTCAAATTCACCAAAAAATAAAAGGTACTTAAATGCATGCTAAACCTAGACGTGAATATGGCTAGTGGACCCGATGGTATTCCAGAAGTTGGTTCTGAAGCGCTGCGCACCCGAGTTGTCTCCTGTACTGACACGCCTCTATAGACTTTTTCTAGAAACTGGCAAGGTCCCAAGATCCTAGAAGCTTGCCAATGTACAACCTGCCTAAAAAGGGAAGTCGCTCCGACCCGGCCAATTATCGACCTGTTGCGATCGCCTCCATATTGTGCAAGATTATGGAGCGTGTATTGAACAATCTCTTGGCATACCTGGAAACCAACGAGCTCCTTAGTGACAACCAATATGGTTTTTGCAAGTGTCGCTCAACCGGTGACCTACTGGTATATGCCACTCACCTATGAAGCGAAGCCTTGGAGGGTCACGGTGAGGCAATTGCCGTTTCACTCGATATATCCAAGGATTTTGACCGGGTCTGGCACGAAACTATCCTAAGTAAGCTTCCAGCGTATGGTTTACCAGAGGACCTTTGCAACTGGAAATCCGATTTCCTGAGGGAACGGGCGATTCGAGTGGTTATGGATGGCTGCTCTTTCGACCTAATGGCTATTAATGCCGGGGTACCTCAGGGATCTGTTCTCTCTGCAACCTTGTTCCTGCTGCACATTAACGACCTCCTTAAATCTGGCATTATTGGCTATGCTGATGACAGCACCGTTGTAGAGAGTTATACGTCCAGTGCCAGTGCAAGTCCACAAGAAGTCCAGTCTCTGAGAGAGTCTATGATTGAACGGGTTAACTCGAAATTACAGAGGGTGTCCGATTGGGGAGACGCCAATCTTGTTAAGTTTAACCCGTCCAAAACACAGGCGTGTCTCTTTTCCGCAAAAAAGAGTGCTTTCCCACTTGCACCCATTTTCCAGGGTGTTTCCTTGCCGTTAGTTGACCACCTTGGGCTTTTAGGCATGACAGTCACGTCCAAACTAAGCTTCGGCCAACAGATTGAGTCGATGGCACTAACTGCTTCTAAGAAGTTGGGCATTCTCTCTGATGGAGCCTGAACTACAGTGAGGTGTTTTGAAATGATAGAAATGTTAGATAGAAGAAAAAGTCATTATATTTCAAAGTTACACAAAAATGTTAAAATATAAAATGTTGAAAAATGTTAAATGGCAATGAAAATGTTAATGACCGCATCGCACGACGTCGAATTGTGCACTAAAGGCTTTTGGGTCAAGCGCCTCAATACGTGGTGCGCTTGACGTCATTGTTAGGTGTAGTATTACACCGAACATCTTGCCGGGGGCAGAGATCCGAGAAGATGAAGTGCAAGATGAAGGTGAGAAGTGCTATGATAGGTGATACAAGAGTGACGCACAATGATTTCTTAAAGTCCCTAGAAAGTGGCTTATACATTGTTTTCATCGAAAGAAAGTTTTCGCAAAAATACGGGAGTCGCAAGTCTGTTTGTCTGTAGGTTATTTGAACGCGGTTCAATCATTTTCACTCGCGCACTGCACTCATTCACTGACACTGACACTGCCGTTGGCTCGGTCCTTTGGGCGGCTCGCGAGCGGCGCTCCGCGGGACGCGGTGCGCCTGTGGGCGCCGGCGGGAGCGGGAGCTGCGTGACGTCCGAGGATCTCCTTCTGAGACGAACTCTTTGGCACACGACTATGATCCCCCCGATGGTGGCTGCGCCTACTATACTATATATGAGGGCGTAGTGATGCACGTCGTGCACCGAAATGTTATCTGTTAGGGGTTCTTGTTGTTTCATGTGTTGAATTCTTTTGTCGATGTTGTCGAGTAACAATCTATTTTCTCGAGTTTCGTCGATGTCTTTTATTGTTTCCACGGTGATGTTCATTATATGGTTGATGGGAGCAACGTAAGATGTCTCAAGGGAGTTTTCTAAATCGATTCTTTTTTCCAAATATTTATGGGAGTATATTGTAAATTTATCAGTTTTCACTTCGCAGTTGTTATCAATGTTTATTATGTTAGCTCCAGTCAGCTGATGCGCGGTAACTCGATCCTCACATAGCGACCGCACTTGACACTTGTCACAACAAAAATAGAAATAAGTATTTAATTTATTTAAGCTGACCCATCTGCTCTGGCACGCGACGATATTTATCTTGCATTGATCTAGCTGCTTTTCGTTACGGATACACAGGTCATTGTCCGCTTTCATCTTGTATATGGGAGTCTTGAGTTGGCAAAGATAGGTTTCGTCTCGTTAAAGACAGTGGTCTAAGTCCAATTTAGTTACAGGTAAGTACGAGTCCTTATATAGGTTTATAGCTAAGTATTCTTCGATGGGAGTCACCGTAACCATGTTCGGACCCACTTGGTGGGGAATGGCAAGTATGTGGTATAAGTCATAGTTGTCTCTACTAACCAATGGCACCTTTATCTCAAAGATTAAGTATTGCGTGGTCATCTTAGTTTTTACAGATAGTAATGGGCAAATATTTCGCATATTGGTTTGGATATTGTCAATGGGAATGTCTTTCGGTAACTGTCCTGATATAACACTTAATTCATTTTGAAGTTGTTCCGGGCTCATAATGTGCATGTTGATTCTTCCTTCATATGTACTTGTGAGCGTATCCAATAAAATATCTTGAACATTCTTAAGATGAGTTAAAATATTTGTAGCCGCCATCGCCGTAAGAGTAAATTCTGTTTTAAAAGCTTCTTCGTTGACTTGTTTTCCAAGAAGGTTAGCAGCCGAATCTAAACTTAGTAGATGTTGATGTACGATCTTATGTTGTTTCTGGATAGATTCTTCTGTACGCTTAAGTAAGTTGTTTTCTGCCTCCACTATCGATGTTTGGTTCTTCCATAAGAGGGCCATGTGTTGTACGTTATTGCGAACCAGTGTGATGTCCTTTTCGTATTGTTCCGCGAAACGGTCGTCCAATACCCCGAACAGGCTATTCGCGAGATACCCGACACCATTGATAAGACCGTGACGGCGGCGCCGGGCATGCTTTGTCATTTGATGATTAAGTAAGACTTTATTGTTCCGATCCAATTCGTTGTAGGTATGACGTAATTGTAACAGGATAAGCTCGCACTGGTACACCTGTTTTAATGCATGACACACGTTTTCAAGATGTTTATAATATTTATCGTAGGTCATGGTACTTTCCCAATACGGGTCAATGTTGTAGTATGCGACCATTTTCCATTGATCTCTTATAAGTTGCATATTGGCCATCTTATCAAAGTAAAGTTTTTGATTTTCATACAGGGTTGTAGTATTAAAGGTACTTCCTGATGTTATAAAGGTAGCGAAGTAAACAAACATTAACGCTAATGTGGAAAGATTTTGTTTCGTTTTTCTATTATATGTTTTGTTTCCGGTTTGTTCTAATTGTACCGGTGATGCCGTGTTTTGTTTAGCCTCATTTTCTAATGGTAAAACCGATAATTTTACTATAGGCCTTTAAATATGCCGTTTTTGGTTTTCAAAGTAACCACCCTCACATATCCATCACTTCCTGGATGGACATCGATCACTCTGCCTAGTGCCCACTTCCCGGGCGGGAGATTATCTTCGTGTATCACTACAATGTTTCCAATTTCAATATTAGACTTAGGTTCTTTCCATTTATGTCTAGCTATCAGTTGACTTAGGTATTCAGTCTTCCATTTTTTCCAGATATCTTGTGTTGTTTTTTGAATAAGGTTCCAGCGCGTTCGAGCGTCTTCTTTGGTTTCAATGACGGTGAGTCCTGGGTTTCCTGAGAGAAAATGTGCGGGGGTAAGATAGTCCAAGTCTTCGATGTTTTCTGTTAATGCACATAACGGCCGAGAGTTGAGGCACGCTTCTACCTGGGTGAGAATGGTCGCGTACTCCTCGAATGTTAGCTTCTGTTCACCGATAACCCTTCTCAAATGATGTTTAAGGCTTCTTACGGCTCGTTCCCATAAACCCCCTGCGTTAGGGTGTAAGGGGGCGTTGAAATGCCATTCGATGTTCATACTAGCGAGATTAGCCATGAGATTATCAGTAAAAGTAGATTGAATCTGTTGAACTTGTTCCTGTATAGCTCTGTTAGCTCCGACAAAGTTCGTGCCATTATCGCTATATAGGTGACGGGGGCATCCTCTCCTTGCAGCCATTCGCCTTAGCGCTGCCATGAATGCCGAGCTGGAGAGATCTGTCACCAACTCCAGATGAATCGCCTTTGTGACCATACAGATGAAAATAGCCACATAACCTTTGTAGGATCTTGCTGTTCTTCCCCTGTTGGCCTTAATATCGATAAAACCTGTGTAATCAAGTCCACATTTTTCAAAAGCTTTTGATGGATTCACCCTAGCCGGGGGGAGGTCTCCCATCAATTGTTGTTGTATAGTACCATCTATTTTTTGACAGGTGACGCACTTCCTCAATTCTTTCTTCACCGTATTGTTCCCGCCAGTAATCCAATACTCCTGTCTTAATGTTGCCAGTGTGAGCCGAGGTCCACCATGGAACGTCAACTCATGAGCTTGTTTGATAAGAAGAGCAGCTAACCGGGAGTCGTTCGGTATAATCTTGGGATGTTTTCTCTCCATGTTGATGTTTGCGTGTGCAAGTCGGCCTCCAACGCGCAAAATACCGTCTTGATCTATAAATGGGTTTAAATTTATTATTTTACTGTTAGATTTTACTTTTTTGTGTTTACGTAAATGTTCAATATCCGTTCCAAATACCGATTCTTGAACATATTTCACAATTGTTAATTTAGCTTTATTCAATTCTTGCAACGTTTGCGCTGACGATTCATAAAACGCTGTATCCATGCAATGATGTTAATTGTTTTTGTTATAGAACTATATTTATGTAGTAAGAGATTTATAATGTTTTCATTGTTATCTATTTGAATGGTATTTGATTGTTTTTGGTATTTTGACTTCATTTCCAAATCTGTATGGTATTTTTCTTGTTTTTCATGTTCAATATTATATGTAGGCATCCATGCTGGGCCTTTCCACCATATATTATGTTCTTTTAGCTGGGAAACATATAAACCTCTGCTAGCGGGGCCTGCGGGGTTATCGTTTGACTTGACGTAGCGCCAATGCTTGGCTGGTATGATTTTACAGATCTTTTCAACTCGGTTGGCCACAAAAGGCTTCCAACGGCTTGGCTCTCCTTGTATCCAACCCAGAACGATCATGGAGTCAGTCCAGCCGTATGCCTCGATTTAATGTTGAGATAAAGAATGCTGTATCTTCTCAATTAACTTTGCAAGAAGAAGAGCTGCGCTAAGTTCGAGTTTGGCCAACGAAAGAGCTTTCTTGTAAGGAACTAACTTGCTTTTGGCAGCCAGAATTACAGAGGATTCTTGATTCTTCACTTGGGTATAAACTACACATGCGTAGGCTGCTTCGGAGGCGTCGCAGAATCCTTGTAGTATGATAACATCGCCTGGAGTACATAATATCCATCTCGGAATTTTCATGTCATTTATTAAATGTATGTCTGATGTTATTTTATTCCACTCTTTATAAATGTCCTCAGGCACAAAGTCATCCCAGCGAAGATTTAACCCCCATAATTTTTGAAATAGGAGTTTAAGTTTTGTTGAGATTGGGGTGAGCCATCCAAGAGGGTCAAATAATTTCGAAATTTCGGAAAGTAAGTTTAGTAGGCCTAGTTCTTTGAGCAAAAATTTTACATTGAAATGTAAATTCATCCTTAGTGGCATTCCAGGCAAGGCCCAATGTTTTTGTTGTGTTATCTGTTTTGAAATTGAAAACCGTGTCTTGATCGTTTGCCTGGATATCTGACAGAAGTTCGATATTGTTGGATGACCATTTTCTTAAGGTCATTCCGGCTGATTTGAGTAGATGGTCAAGGTCAGCAATTAATTGTTTCCCGTGCTCAATCGTAGTGGACCCATAAAGAACATCGTCCATATAGAACGACGATTCTAAGACCTTGGAAGCTTCTGGAAATTGATCTCGTTCATCTGCCGCTAATCTTTTTAGCGTCATCATAGCTAAAAATGGCGCGCTCTTTGTTCCGTATGAGACAGTTGTTAATTTGTATGTTTTTAAGGGATGCTGTGGAGAGGGACGCCAAACGATTTTTTGAAGGTTTTGATCCTGTTCGTTGACTAAAATTTGACGAAACATTTTAGCCAAATCTGAGCAAAAGGCAAATCTGTACTGTCGCCATTTTAGTATTAATGTTTGGAGGTCTTGTTGGAGATTAGGGCCAGTACACATCAAGTCGTTCAGACTTTAGCCGGAAGAGGTTTTAGCAGATGCATTAAATACCACGCGGTACTTAGTAGTTGTGGACTCACTACGGTACAGGCCATGGTGTGGCAAATAGCATTCTAATGATGATAAGTTGTCATTGTTATCTAGGGTCATGTGATTTAATGTTTCGTACTCGTGCATAAACTCCTTGTAATGTGTTGCTAATTGTTGTTGTTTTTGAAATTTTCTTTTAAGATTGTAAAATTGCGCAATGGCCATTTGTTTTGAGGACCCTAGTTTTTGTTCTATGTCTTCTTTTAGGGGTAGACGCACTTCATAACGTCCGTCTTCCTTCCTGATTGTTGTCTTGTTATAAAAGTCGATACACTCTTGATCTTCTTTAGATAAATTCGAGTTTTCTGTGATTTCTTCTAGTTCCCAGAATCTTTTTATGTCGTCCATAGAGTTCAAGATCACGTTACAATGATATGTTTTTGCGTTACCGCACAACAGCCACCCCAATTGAGTTTGCTGCGCTACGGGTTGCGTAGAATATTCTCCCTTGATTAGACCGCTTAAAATGATCATAGAATAAATATCGGCTCCAAGCAACAAATCTACTGGACGACTCTTGTAAAATTCAGGATCAGCCAAATTAATATTATTTATGTGGTTCCAAGATGGCTTTTCAAATGTTTGATTTGGTAGATTTTTAATCAAATTATTCATTATCAGGACTTCCGTGTAAAATTAAAAATCGTTGTATATTGATTTGCATTCGATGATTGCCAACCCTTTGCTTGAATTTTCCATATGTCCTACCCCGTAAATAGTACCCCTGCATTGTTTTCTTTTAAGGCCTAACTGTTGTGCTGCCTTTTCTGTAATTAAGGACAATTGGGAACCAGGATCGATTAAAGTTCGGAAAGAATGGTATTGCCCATCGCTGGCCTTGATGTCTACCATCGCAGTAGCCAATAATGTTTGAGAGAAATTATCTTGAGATGCATGCGTGTTAGACGTTATATTTTCCTTAGGTTTTCTTGTAGTCGACGGAATCGATGCAGTAACCGGGGTCGATGACTCGGCGAAGGCCTCGTGCAGCATCGTACTATGCTGACTCGAACATTTGCGACACGAGTTTGTTGAAATGCACGGTTTACCATTATGACTAAATAAGCAATTTGTACAAAGTTTTAATTAATTGACTGTATTTAATTTTTGAGTTGCTTGCATTTTGAGAAATATTTGGCAATTGTAAAGGGCATGATTTTGATAACAGAGCGGGCATTCAAATTTAGAAGAAATGTGGTATGTTTTAGTATATGGTTTGTTTGATTGTTTTTGTTGATAGTTATTGTTAATGTTGTTTGTTTGATTAGGTGTAGACATTTTTGACGAATTATTATAGTTTCGTGGCAGGTAGTTGTTAGGTTTTTGTTGAAATGTTTCGGGTTTTCGTTTAGATGATTCCAGAGCTGTAAATTTTGCCTCGAGAAAGTCCAGAAAATCTTTTAGAACAGGCAGCTCGCGGGGATTTTTCAGGGCTTCTATGTAGTCACTGTGCGTTTCGGTATCCAATTTCTGTGAAAGGAGGTGCAATAATAACGGATCCCATGTCGATATGTCGACTTCTAGGTTTTTGATGGCGTTGAGCGATTCAATAGTCACATCGTGAAGTTTTTTGATCTGTCCCAGAGCCTGGTGTTGCATGTTGGGAAGTCCGAGAAGGTTGTTCATATGAGTAGTAAAGATGAGTTTTTTGTTGTTGTAGTGATTGTTCAGGATTTCCCAGCAGGTATTATAATTTTCAGAGCTGATCGGCAGGTGTTGGATCAGTCGCTCGGCTTCTCCACGAACCTTGCTTCTTAAAAATTGCATTTTCTAAGCGCTCGAAATGGAGTTATTATTGTGAATCGCCTCTCGGAATAAATCTTTGAATGGAACCCATTGATGAAATTGACCATTAAAAATTGGGATATCTAACTGTGGGCACGATTTTTCGCGATGTACCACTGACCACATTTTTGAGTTAATTTGTCTTTTCAGCCTGTTATACTGTCTTTCATAGAAATCGAATTTTATCTCATATTCGTTTATTTCTTCACCAGCTTCGTTGATTATTTCCCAATGTTGTTTATCGACCAATGACCAACGAGACTGTAATGTTTTCAGTGAATCCTCAAACTCCCATTTTTCAGTCATAGCTTCTAAATCCATACTTTCCATAGTCCTTTTGAAGGCTTTGAAATTGGTTTCCTGTTTATGCAGCATGTTGCCTAAAACCTTGTTCACCGTGGAGATTTCCATGGATTCATTTAATGTTGCAGATTTGAGTTGGGGCTCGTCCATACATTTTTCATTGGACTGCTCGAATGTTTTCCGAGGCTCAGCTACTTGGCCTAAAGCCGGTGTCACCTGGCTAGTTCCTGCCTCTTGTTCGTCTTCTCCGCATGGTATCGACTGTTTTTGGGTATATTGTTCAATATAACATCTTGCTTCCTTGTAGAATTTCTCATCTCGATGATAGTAATTGCTTGTGAAGTATGAATACGAAGACTTATTTATAGGTGCTTCATCCAATTTGTAATGATTTTCTCGGAAATCTTTCCAACAGATTTCCAAAGTTTCCAGCCGCCGGTGAATGCTAGAAGATGTTTTGCGAGCAGAAGGTTCTTTCTTGAAGTTAGTTAGAACCTTCTCCATCACCGAAAGGAGTTCATATTGAGTTTCAATAATGTTGTCAATGTTTTCCATCTTGTAAATAGACAGAAAGACAAGAGCAAGCAAGAAAAAGGAAAGATCTTACTTGAGGCTCGGCGGCGTTGTTGAGGTGCCCTACTCAGCTGGATGCCGGGCTGGCGAAGTTGAAGATGAGGATATATCGATCGCTCACCAAATGTTACTCACTGAGTTCACACACACAATATTTAATGTTCACTGATTGTTCACCTCAAAACACGAATTTAATTACGCGCGCGAGGTGTAGCTCGAAGGACCATATGATGGAGCCTGAACTACAGTGAGGTGTTTTGAAATGATAGAAATGTTAGATAGAAGAAAAAGTCACTATATTTCAAAGTTACACAAAAATGTTAAAATATAAAATGTTGAAAAATGTTAAATGGCAATGAAAATGTTAATGAGCGCATCGCACGACGTCGAATTGTGCACTAAAGGCTTTTGGGTCAAGCGCCTCAATACGTGGTGCGCTTGACGTCATTGTTAGGTGTAGTATTACACCGAACACTCTCAAAGGTTCGGCCGTACTTCAGCTCTGAACAGCTGCTCAATCTTGAAAACAGCCCAGGGTCGCTCTTGCATGGAGTACTGCAGTCACCTCTGAGATGGCTCAGCTAAATACCAGCTTGAAGCATTGGACTCTGTGGACCGAAGCGCCTGCAGGCTCATAAATATCGACGTGGTCTCAAATAGGAAATTGCAATCCCTGGAGCATCGCCGTAAAGTCGCTTGCCTATCGGTATTTTATAGGATCCATTTTGGAAAGTGTGCGAAAGCGCTCTTTGAGCTAGTTGTACCCTCACTATTCCTCCATCGGACTACGAGGCGCAGATAGAAATTTCACCCTTTTATAGGTGGAATACCAAAGAGTCTAACTAAACGCTTTGACAGTTCCTTTTTGGATCGAGTAGTTAAGGTGTGGAATGAACTGCCTGCGTCTATATTCCCAGACAAGTACAGTCCCGTGACATTCAAAAGTAGAATAAATGAGTATCTCTTGGATAGGCATGTAACATTCTCGTCTTCATCGTCACTTACCATCACGGGAGATGGGAGACAAATGCCTAATCCAACATTTAGTAAAAAAAATAGTAAAAAAAATCCGTTCCGACACCTCCGCTCACAATAGTTTCCCTCCTGAAGCGAAAGGTGTGGGGCAGTTTCGTGGTGTGTGATGGGGAACTCTGGCAATCCACGTTCATAGTTAAAGGTCAAGCATTCATAAGCGTTTCACACAACACAATTGCCACGAAAGGGCACGAAACATGCAATCGACTGCCACTTATCAAAGCCTAACATGTGTAGTTACCTCATCCAAAACAATGATCCACAGCTTAATGAGCGAGTCAGCGCCCGCCGTGGTCAACAAACAGGAGCGCTCAGGGTCCGGCAGCCCCAGCGCGCTGCAGTCCTCCAGGAAGTCGCAGCTTTGCACTCCTGCTAATAACAGATCGGTGAAATCAGGTTCCGACATGACCTGGACATGCCTGCGTTTTTATGAGTGGTGAGCTGACTCACCCATGTCGTGCGCGGCCGGGTGGTGGTAGAGAGCGTGCGCTTTGGGCGGCGGCGCGTGCAGAGCCAGCGCGCCGCTGGCCGCGCCGAGCGCCAGCACGCGCCCGCACGCGCTCCACGCGCAGCACCACCACGCCGACCCGTCGCCCGCGTACACGCTGCCCACACACCAACATATCAGTGTAGTTCAGCAATTATGACTCAGTAGTCTGATGGTCTCTATTAATTCCTCATCGGAATTAAAATTATAATCTGCCTCAATAATAGTCATTTTAATCCAATATTATCGATTAAAATTATTTCTAGTAAAAGAAAGTAACACAAACGCTAAATAATTATTTGGGCAGCAAGATTTTACAAATGGGGCAACAGAGAAAACATTTGGATAAACTTTGGCTTTCCACCTAGAATGACTGAGGGCAAAAAAAAGTTTTGCTGACCATAAGTTGCTGCCCAACTATTTTAACTGACCAATTACATTTTTTTGCTAACAAAAATACAAATATTCTGATAACCGTTTAAATAACACCCAAAAATAAAACATCGTGAAAATACAGTATTAAAGAACAATGCACAGAAGTAGATTGTTCTCTAGTGTCAGAAATGGAGAATGCAATATGGCATGAAATGGCATCCCACTCCATTGCTTCTTAGTTTCCTGGCAGGGACAAGTAAGCGAAGTGCAGGTGGCTGAAGCGGACTGACTGCGTGGGGTCGGGGCCGGGGTCGGCGAGGCTCCACAGCGGCGCGGCGCCGTCATCGGCCGCCAGCAGCAGCAGCGGCGGCCGGTGCGGCGACACCCGCGCGTCCCGCACCCCGCCGCCGCCCTCGCCCTCCACCGAGCCGCGCACCCCCGCACACAGCGACCGCAGTTGATATCCCATCTAACAGAAAAAGCACTTCGGTTTTCAGAAAAAAACTTAATTAGTATAAACTATGTAACTTCAAAATGTACACCTATCGAGGAAATGTAACTCCTCGATAGGTGTACATTTTGAAAAACTATGTGATATCAAATCACACACTAGAATACTAATTCTACTAAACAATACGTTCAAATGAAAACAAACATTAAACGTAATCGTAAAAAGTTTAGTGAATGGGCTACTCCAGGCATTTACGTCAGTAGAAAGAATAGAATTACTAGCTATGAAGGCCTATAATCAGAATCCTGATTTTGTTAAATTAAATTAAAATTATTATTATTTATTTCAGGTAACTTTTTGACCCATAAAACAATACAAAATATTAAATTAAATTACAGTTAAAAATTAAGTTAAATTTGTTAAAACTTATTAAAAAAAATTATAAGGGTATGTGCGTGTGCAAAATCTTTATGTACCAGACAAACAATTTTAAATTGTAGTGACAAAGTGAAAACAACGTGGAAAATTATTAATACAGAAACAAGAAAAACAAAAAGACGCGCCAATCTAAATGAATTAAAAATAGATAAAAAGGTCCTCAGTACTAGCGAGGAGATTACTTAATATTTTGAAGACTTCTTCACAAACATTCCTGTGAATACCACTGCCTCCTTACTTTCATCATCTGAGAAATCAAAAAAGTTATTATCTATAAGTAACCCTCTAAAATAAAAAAATCATTGATACATTTAAGACATTCAATAATAAAAAATTACCGACACCGATATTTCCATTGATGGTCAACCATTGCCCAAAGTCACCCACTTCAATTATCTTGGATCGATACTCTCTGAGAACGCCGAAATAGACTTAGATGTAGCGCATAGTCAATGCAGCATGGTTACGATGGAGAAATATATCAGGAGTACTCTGCGACAACAGCATTGAAGGGCAAAGTCTACAAAACGGCTATCAGACCCACCATGCTCTATGGCACTGAATGTTGGGCGATGAAAAGACGCACGAAAACAAACTGCATGTCAATGAAATGAAAATGTTGCGATGGTCGGCTGGCGTGACCAGGCTAGATAAGATAAACAACAAGTATATCAGAGGCTCCTTCAAAGTTGCGCCCATAGATAATAAGCTGTCAGAAAGACGTATGCGCTGGTTCGGTCATGTGATGAGGAGGGACGAAGAGCACCCGGTAAAGAAGGCCTTGGCGATCCCGGAGAGGAGAAAAGGCAGAGGACGCCCTTTGGCTATATGATGGACAACCGTATCCAAAGATATGGAACGGGCTCAGCTGAACACACGGACAACCCAGGATAGATTATCCTGGCGCCTAAGGACGAGGAGAGCCGCCCGGAAATAAAAGGGATAAGGCAAGGAAGAAGAAGAAAAATAATAAAAAATTAATAGCAAAAAAAAATTAAAAAAAAACTTTTATTTCATTATCATTTAATGATCATAAAAGCTTATCGCAAGGTTTAATTATCTATCATCATCATTATCATCACGTCTTTTTGGTCTCCACTGCAGGAGCATGATAGGCGTACCCCAGGGCTCTATACTAGGTATTTTATTGTTTCTAATATATATTAATGATTTGCCATACTATGTCAGCACATGCAAAGCTGTATACTATTTGATGATACTTCTCTTGTTTTCCCTGTTGATAGGAGAACAGATAATTTAGACGAGGTCAATAGTACAGTAAGGGACAGAGTTACCTGACCAGGCCATCTACCTATATCTTGAATTTACTCTTAAACTATAAATAATATTAACATGAAAATGAATATTAAGAAATACGTTACAATCTGTTACACATATATACATTCTCATGTTAATATTATTTATACTTTTAGAGAAAATTCAAGATATAGGTAGAGGTGCTAAAGAATCTCTTAGAGAACTGTTTAAAAATATAAATATTTTGTCATTTTCCGCGCAATACGTATTTGCAAATATTGTGTTTGTTCGTAATAATAATCTCCATATTTACACGAAAAATAGTGATATCCACAACAGGAATACGAGAAATAAAAATAAATTAGCGACACCAACTTTGCGATTACAGAAAACAATGAATACCTACATTTTTGAGACTTAGTATACGCTTCTATAATAGAATTTCTGCAGAAATATTGGTTCTGCCATTGGTTAAGTATAAGACTGCTGTTAAAAATCAATTACTCAAAAAGCCTACTATTGTATTAATGATTATCTAACAGATAAAACTCCATGGAAGTAATTCAGTCAATAAATTGTTAATCAATATACATCAGTAATTAATGTAATGAAATGAAATGAAATACTTTTATTTGCAGCAAGCACGGTAGAAAAACATATTAGGACAATGGGTTTGTCAAATTTCTATTGGACAAGCGTGTTGCGCCAACAGTTGGCATGCAAATGTTCAAAGTGAGTTTAAGAACTTTACATATGGTCAAATAATTTAATTTGTAAATATGCGAAAGCGTAGCCCTTCAGGCACGTAGGGACCAATAATGAACTGAGTTTCTTTCGGCGTATTCTTCTCAGCAGTGTTCTTTCCGAAACGCTAGTAGTTTATCGATTTTGCAAATATTAAAAACTAGCTTTCGCCCGCGGCTCTGCCCGCGTCAATGTCGATCCCTCGGGAATAGTACTTTTTCCAGGGATAAAAGGTAGCCTATGTCCTCCTCCGTACTCCAGAGAACTTGTATGCAAAATTTCATGATGATCGGTTCAGTAGTTACGGCGTGAAAGCGTAACAAACAAACAAACAAACAAACAAATAAACAAACAAACAAACTCACTTTCGCATTTATAATATTAGTAAGGATAATAATATGACGTTCAAAAAGAGATACATGATATCCAAATTTGAATAAAATTTCATTTCAATAGGCTAGTTTCCTGGGTCGTAATAATAACATAACAATTAGTCCGTCAGTTAGATAATCAAAAAATATTGGACACGTATTTTATCTTTTGTCAAATAAACAATAAATAATAAAGATAAAGCGCGTCAAAGTTCAGGAGTGGGAGCTCGTGACGTCAAAGTTTGCTAAAAAGTGTAGCAAACTATGACGTCACACGGAACTTCAAAGGGCTATATCTTTATCATTTTTTGTTTAATCGACAAAAGAAAAAATACGTGTCCAATATTTTTGGAATATCTAACTGACGGACTAATTATATTTTTTTTGGAAACTAGCCTATTCAATGCAGCATTGAATAGGCTAGTTTATATGGAGGAAATATTCCTACTCTAATGATGACAGCCGGGATCAAAGATTTGACGTGCTTTCTGGAGCACGGAGGATCTGCCTAACCAAGTAAGCCCTCGAACTCTGTTAATAGGTCATAGTATTTGTAACATATGGCAATCTGGTCCGTGTACCTGCACATCCCACAGCTTGGCGGTGCCGTCGAGCGACGCGGTGAGCAGCAGCGCGCCGCCCGCGCCCGCGCTCACTGCCAGCGCGGGGTACTCGTGCGCCGCCAGCTCGTGCTGCAAGGACAGCCGCCCCGAGCCCCAGCGGAACACCTTCACCGTGCCGTCGCTGCAAACAACAAAACGACTCATTCTAAATTGTTTCAACTATACAATACGTTGTTTCAAATACATTCACAAGTGAAAGTGCAGAAATAAATGCAGTAGGATCATCGCCACAATATTCGCGTGAACATGTGACCGCAGGGCATTCACCTGAGAAAATTCAAAGCACGGAAAACGCTACCTAGACTTATAACAAATTTTACAAACACAAATTTTCTACAGTTTTATCATACACAACACATCTGTTAATATTTTTGAATGAATAGAAAATGTTTACACAGCCAACACCAACTATACAGTAACACTTATGATGTGATGCGGAGAGGGGTAACAATGATGACCCTGTTGGTAGTAGGTTTGAAAATGAACTGGTTTTTAATGGATTAAACAGAATTTATATACACATCTTAAATTGATTATCTACATTGAACGGTTACAAGGATCTAGTACGTTGAACTATATACTATAATAAGGGTGTGTGTCATCATACTACACACTAAAAATAGCTAGTTACCTATACAACTTCCCTTTGACTTGATTATATACCTTAAACATAATGCGAGTTAATAAAATTATTAATATGCGAATTACGTGTTACTCACGTACGAAGTCACTAATAGGCCGACATGTTTCAAGCTCATCCAGAAGTCTCCCTCAGGGCGAATGTGACCGACACGCGCGCACACGAATAGGCCTATAGCTGACTTCGTACGAGTACGAGAGTAACCCTTAATCAATAGAGTTTGGTCTCGGGCGCACTGCAGCTGAGGATGCAACTGGGATTACGGTCGAGTTAAGTAGTTGAGTGGAGGCAGTTTAGCAGAAATGTACCTAGAAGCAGTAGCGATGAGGTCGGCATGCGTAGCGATGCAGTTGATGGGGCCAGTGTGCGCGAGCTCCTCGTACCAGACCTGCCGCGCGCCGCTCCCCTCCCCCGCCGCGAAACCCGCCGCCTCCTCTTCCACCGGACCGATACCCTGCCCAACACATACTTTAGAATATCTGAGTAACCCTAAATCACGGAGGAATCAAACATGTACAATCTTATAACGGAACCTTAAACTCTGCGCAATACGAAGTGATTTGACAGGTCACAAATCATAAAAATACCTCTATCTCGCTCGCACTTATAGGCCGTATGGAGATCGAATAAAGAAGCAAGAATTTAATATGTTATATGCATGCTTTATTCTTACGGCCTTCTTTATTCGATGGGAGTATAAACTCAGGTCATTAGGGAGTTATCCTCAACTGCTTTTCTGGTGGTTGCTGGCAGGCATCAGGTACGCGCTCCCAGCCTCCTGACCTGCTACTTGCTTTTCCCCCATTCATTCGAGTGAGTAGTATCCCAAAACTTTCATTCCCTTCCCAAGTCCAACAAATTCCTATCCTTCCCCAACTTAAAATACTTCCGATGGACAACAGCTTCAGAAGCACAAAAAGTCAGAGTAACTGCGCCTGCCAAGCGTGGGGAGTATGGCAATATCCTCCCATGGAAAGAAACATCCTTAGGAGAGGTCTTGTCGAGTACTGGACATCTTACGGCTGTAATGATAGTATACCCAATGAGAGTAGGCAGGCGGCCGGCTGTTAAAAATTCTTCAAATCATTACACCATAAATGCTATTACACCATAAATGCTGTAACTGGAATAACTGGTCACGGAACAGCTCATCGTTCCACATTTGCCTGTACGCTGGTGTCATGGAGTTTGTCAGTAATGAGCGTGGTGTGAGTGACGTGCCTGCAGGTCTCCGAGCGCGAAGTGTTCGAGCGCGTTGCACGGCGCGGCCAAGGCGGACTCCAGCGACAGCGGCCGCAGGGAGAACAGCCGCACCGACTTGTCGTTTGAACCTGACACCGATTCAATACGTTTTCAACTTTTGAATAATTGTGCACAAAAACTTAAAAGTATACAACAGCGTGTCAGCCCATCTTGGGACGAAATGACCCACTAACATAATATTAAAGTAGCCTCCATTGTCTTCGCAATTTATATTATGAATACTTACATACGAAAGACCTAAGGCCATAATGCTCAATGATAAACAGCTTCAAAGCCAAAGATTTTTATTAAAAATTGGCTACATGTATTTCTTTTTGAACGTCATATTTGTATTTGTTATATTTTGTATAATTTATGCAAAATCGAAATACTACTAGCGTTTCGGAACGGCCACTGGTGAGAAGAATACGCCGAAAGAAACTCAATCCAGACTTGGTCCCTATGCGCCTGAAGGGCTCCGATTACATAGAAAGTTTAATAATTATAATAGAAGTATTGAAAATATCTCCTGTGAATGTTTTAACAAAGAAAAATTAAACAAACGATTTAGATACATAAGTGCAATATATATAGCTCTCGCTATTCTAGGTAAATCTAGAATTAAAACTAGAAATAATTAACTAAAATTTTCTTAAATATAAATACACTAAATGTGAATGTTGTACAGGTTGAGTTTGGAATCTTAGCTAACATAGTACACATACAGTGCGGTGGAAATGACCAGCATTCATAAGGGCAGACTCTCACTGACTGTCCCGGGCCGCGAAATGTCCGCGCCCAGCAGTCTGTCCGAGTACAGGCTAACAACATAGTTTACATTTAAGATATCATTAAATAAATTTACATTAATTGCCAAGTATTTTTATCAATTATAATCAGCAATGCAGTAATAAGCCTTTTTTACTAACTGGTTTTTTACAGTCGCTTTAAATTTAAGTATCAGGCAGATCTAATATTTCTGCAGGAATTTTATTATAGAAGCGTACTCTAGACCCAGAAATAAATCCATAGTTTTCTGCAATGGTGTAGCTTATTTATTTTTATTTTTCGTGTTTCGATCATGAATATCACTAATTTTTCTTATATAAACTAAAGCTCGGGGGAAGAGATAGTATTCATTACAATCATTACATTTGAATGTCAAAATGTAAATGTCACCCTTCCATGTTGGTCTAGGAGAAAAGAAAAAACTTAGAATGTACCAGCCGCTTCTCTTCCCGCACAGACCGTAGAAGCCGGCCGAGGGAATGGGTGAAAATTTAGGAATCGTGTCAATAGGCGATGCGGCTAGCGACCCATCACTATTTAGATTCCGTTTTCCAACTATACGCCCACCAACATGCTAATCGTAGCCTTTAGTCTTATTAAATTAAAAATTAAATTAAATTTATTTCAGGTAACTTAAGTATAACCTTAGGCTCTGTCTACCCAGTAGGGGATAAAGACGTGATAATATGTATGTATGTAAATGTGACGTACTGACCGGTGATGATGAATCTTAGTTGCGAGTCGAGCGCGACGCAAGTGAGGTACCGCGGGTGCGCCAGCAGCACGTGCAGGCAGGCGGCGGCGGCCGGTCGCCACAGCCGCGCCGACCGGTCCAGAGACGCCGACGCCAGCAGACCGCCGCCGCGGGCCCAGCGCAGCGCCGTCACCTGGAAACGCGGGCGTCAGCGGGCGGCGGCCACGGGCGGCCCTGCCGTGTCCGCGGGCAGCGGGGCGACCGGCGGCCCGCTGTGTTAGCGGGCAGCGGGGCCACGGGCGGCCCGCTGCGCGCCACTCACCGCGGCGGCGTGTCCGGCCAGCGAGCACTGCGGCTGCAGCCCGCGGCCCGCGGCTGCCGCCCGCCACACCCGCACCAGGCCGTCGTGGCCGCCCGTGGCCGCCGCGCAGCCGTCCTCCGTGGCGTCTGCGCAGAGCGCGCCGAGATCGTGCGCGCTGTCGATCCACGTCAACGGGGTCGGGGCTGGCTCATTTTCTACGCCACTGTTACAAACGTCTGAAACCACTCAAATATTTCAATCGAGTATTAGATTATTTTATCTAGGTGGGAGAACCGATTAAACTTTCAAATTACCGTTCAAGTCGAAAACTTTCAAAACGCCTTCAGTGCAAGCCGTCAGAAGAAGCGCGTGGCTCGCGGTGACCGCCACCGCTTGTAGGGATCCCTGGTGCGCGACGTGACGTGCGAGAAGCGTAGCGCGGGGTACGTGCCACACGCACAGCGCGCCGTCGTCGTGGCCGACGAGCAGGCGGCCGCCGCCGGCCCAGCACAGCGCGCGGGCGGCCGCCGCGGCCGGCGCCGCCAGCTCGCGGCGCGGCGCCAGCTCGCGGCCCGACCACACGCGTGCGGCGCCGTCCACGCCGCCCGAGCACACGAGCGCGCCGTGCGGCGACCAGCGGGCGCACGTCACGCCGTAGCGATGGGCGTCGCGGACGAGCGCGCCCTCCTCGAAGCCGCGGCCCGGCACCCACCGCCACAGTCTCAGAGTTCTGTCCCCAGCGCCGGTAGCGAGGTGCACGCCGGTCACGTCGGCGTCTGCGCACGTCACCTCGCTACGATGTGCACGCAGAGTTTGTAGTAACACTGGCTCGTTTAAACCGATATCTTCCATCCTGACCGCTCCGAATGCTCTATGTAATCAAATAACACATAAAGGTGGCGATAGCGGCGGTTCGTGTTGGCACGCGAGCTGCCAAAATAGAAGTCATTTTTAATGTAACTTTTCTGTCCTTGGACACCACTCAGAATTAATTTCCAACAAATTCTACTAACTCGCTCACTGCTCGCTCAACCGACGAATTCCCTAAACATAACGTGTAGACACACCGAGGTGGTGTAAAAAGTAATGGACTGTCGTGGGCAGCGCTCGGGCGCGAGTGTCCGGCCACTGCGGCGGTGACGGCCGCGGGGCCGCCGTGTCCCCATGACGTGGCGCCGTGCCATCAGCGACGCTGGCTATCGATTAGCACCTTGAAACACAAATGACACATGAATTATGCATATACACACATGTGTATTGTCCTAGTTGCCTTCGGCACACCTGCTTTAGATTGTAACATGTTTTCTATTTTTAACATTTTCTTTGTGTGAATGTAGTATACTGTAGTATACAATATACTCCAGCACAGCGACGCAATCGTAGTCAATTTACATAAATGTACGCAAATTTTTAATTTACTAGAAAACCCTGTTTTTAATTTTTATATTTTTATTGAATCTTTAAGTACATAGTATAGAGCTGGATTATGGAATAACACATCAGGAAATTGGTCCCCATGGACTGTGGCTTTGCTGGCACATGCGCACTCTTTAGTTGTAATTTTTCAAGATCATGTTGAATGTGATTAGGGTTTGGGAATTCCCGACAATTTCAAAATCCGACGAGAAAATACGCAAGACAGCCTAAATAAAATCAAAATCCTGGGACTCAAAGACTTTTAATCACTTTTGTTCTTATTTGTTATTATGAGTTATTAATGTTTATTGTTGTTTGTTTTAGAAAATTCGGATTCGGAGCCATTTCTCGTAAAAGTAATTGCATTGACTAAATATCTAAAATTATAAGATTGCAACAAATTTAAGAATTCATTCTTTTCACTGCCATATTTCAGAACATCAATGTTAAAGTCTCCAGTGATGAGACATTTTTTATTGAAGAAATGTTGTAAGAATGATTCAAAGCTTTCCACAAATTCAATGAATTTTGTGTTGTTGTTGTAACAGCAAAAAATGTATGTATTTGTTTCTATATCTCTTATCCCACATATTTCGAAATATTCAGTTTTACAAAATTGTTTACATATATTTACTTCTTCTACCTTTCTACCTTTACTTACTAGTATTAAAGTTCCTCCTCTCTTTTTTTTCGTCCTAACAAAATGAGTTTCCAAGTCATAATTTGTCAATCTCAATAGCGGAATAGAGTCAGAATGCAAAAAGTGTTCACATATACATATTATACTAGGTTTATCATCTAAGTTTTCTATATATAACTCTAACTGATCTTTTTTTGTGTTGATTCCACAGACATTTTGATAATATATGCTGGTCAATTTTTTATTACTTATAATTTCTAATACATTATTCTCGAAAAAACTGGTTATCTTCTTTTCTATTCGAGACAGGTGAGATTTTATCGCAATGTTCAAGAGGTTTGAAGTAGTCAATAATGTGTTTTTGTTTTATAAGTTTTTTCTTCATATCTCCTTTTATTAATTTGAAATAGTCTGTAATTTTCCGTTTAAATATAGTATTTTCTTTTACATTGCATTTTGAGAGGAAGTCATCTTTTTTACAATTTTCCCTATGTAATAACGATACATTTTTAATAAATTTATTTACATATGTTTCATAGTCGATTTCAATATTAATTTTCATACTCAACAACTCAAGATTATTATACTGGTTATGGTCAAAATTAATTAATTTACAATTTGGGAAATTATTTACTAAAACCTTTAATTCATTGTTCAATTTTGTCACATTTAAAAAATCATTAAATGATACATTAAGAATAATAATTTGTTTATCTTTAAATTTCAAAAAAACATTGCATAATTCTGTAATCAATATATATGGGTTTTTATCCGAAGTACCTACAGACAGGACAATGATATCATCATTTGATACATTCGACAAATTACTGCAGCTGCTTAAAATTTGACTTGAGGTGGCATACGGCTTGATAAATCCACTCACGTTATAAATATCGTTCCATTTTCCGTACCTAGATTCTTTAATTTTTTTTGCTAGGCCACGAACTTCTTCTCCGCCGAATACGTGTATCTTTGGTTTTCTATTACCCGTGACTAATGAGGGTGTATAACATTTCTGTTCATCAGATTTCGTTATTTTATTTATATCTAGAAGTAGATTTGCTTCTGTTGTCGGGTCCTTCTGGTTTGCCAACAAAGACCTCTGTTCAGTTTCTTGCGTGAAGTCTAACCGTGTTTTAGTTAGAGTATGGAAGTTTTTGGGAGTAGCTTTTTTTTTCTTTATACTAGAGTTGCTGCTACATATATGGGTAAACTTTTTAATTTTTAACTCATAATCTTTGATTGTATTTTTTAAAACTGAATTTTCTTGTGGTATATTCACTATTTCATTGTCTGCTACTTGTAATTTTTTCTTAAGCAATTTATTTTCACTTACCAATTCATCAACTTTGTTAGCATCCACAAAAGGTATGTCTGGACAACTTCTATTAAGATGACTAAGGGAATTGATTTCTCGATCTTCCAGGTCTTCTTCAGTCTCATCAGATAAGGACTCAAAAGAATTTGAAGTTTCCAGGTTTACTTTGTAGTTTTTATTTCGTACCGTGACGTTCTCGATACAAGCGGATGGTGCAGTTTCAGATGTTTTTTGAAGTGGTGTTAATGTTGCTGTGTTCAGAATAATTGGAGACTGCAGTGCGTTGCTAGAAGAATTTGATGTACTGGATGATTTGTTTGATTTGGTTTTTTGTAATTTGTTTATACACCCGTTGCATTTCCAGTTAGATTTGTTATCTGGTGTCATAATTCGAAAACGACCAAAAGAAATACTAGCACAGTCTATGTGAAACATCTTTTTACAGATTGAGCAAAGAAGTTTTTGTTTATTTGTTATTTTCATTCTGCATTTTGCACAGTCCAACTCCATCTTAGTGATACTATGTGAATTTTCCATTTTTATACAATGTCAATATATTTACTAGTCAAATTATTCTGTTCTCTATGTCTTTTATATTTGTATATTATTATTATTTCTTTTTCCAATTAAAAAGGGGAAAAAAATGTCACAATAAAAACTATGATTTGTCAAGATAGATGATGCGTTGATTGGGATTCGATCTTGCAACCCCGGAGCACTAGGCGCATGTTAAAACCACTGGACCAGCGACTACTAGTCGACTATGATGAATTTACTTGTTTGTCGTAGAACCCTTTACGATCGGAACAGATCGGAATGGCTCTGATTGGTTGTTCGATGTTCGGGTTTATCGGCTCGGCTGAGTCATACATAACTCATAACTGACGAGACGGTGGACAAACACAACACTGCACATTTCGACGAATTATTCCGAAATAGATTCTTTGTTTTTACTTGTAAGTCGATGATAAGTTTGTAATATTTTAGCACAGTCCTATTCAACACTTAATTGTCTTTGTGTATATGTACATTTGACACTGATTTATGCACTTTTTATATTTTAATGAGCCTATTTCCTAAGTCGCCTTCTACGACATCCACGGGAAGACTTGGAGTGGTCCTATTCTACTCTGCCGGATACCACACGGCTAGGATGAAATGATATGAAACAACAATAAGCGGGAAAAATAAAACAATGTTCAATATTGTCACTAACTGAAGTTAACAATATTTCACTAAACTAGGCAAAAGACATAGTTTATTGAAAGCCCGTTTACAAATACCATTTCTTGTCTTTGCCCGGGTGTTTTTGCGTATTCTTATTTTAAAATTCGATGAATCCTGCCCCCGTAGTGTAACATTCCTACCCTTACTTTAATTTTCCTATCACCCTTTATCCCATGTAACATATATGAAAACTAATTTTCATTATTAAAACAAGCGTAATCGTCGTTATGGCCAGAAAATGTAATCGTCTATTTGTCTTACAAGGACCCATACGTTGTGTTTTATTTAAATCGGTTACGTAGTAATTGTTTGGTACATAAAATACATTTGATTAAAGTAGTGCACGCATAGAAATAAAAGCAGGACTAAAACTATCACTTAGCTTTGAATTACTGCCGATGTTGATACTGCGTCGCCTCAGTGATGTAGCCCTCATCATGTCCCGTATGATAATTTCGCCTCGTGATTTCTATCATCTGCCACATCGGGAGTGTCTCGATTCTCGTTCATGCATGAAACAGGTTTTCCCACAAGTTTATATTCATATAATAGAAATATGATAGAGCTATACAGGGTAAATAAGATATACATATAATATTCAACTAAAACTAAGACCATTAAACCAATTACTCTCCAATACTCCATCTAGAAGAAAATGTATTGAGACAGGCCATAATACCTGTAGAATTCCTATAAAAAAATGGATATATGCGGGTCTCCCATCCTTCCTAGCAACCTGCCCACACTATAGCCAGTTCCAAGACAGAATTAGAGGGTGCTGATGTTCCACGTGCACCTGGCTATAAGTGTCCTGCGACCTGGCTGATCGACCTTCTAACCTAGATTCCCTAGACCCTATTTCCTATCCTACTTCGTCTGCAGACGTCTTTAACCTACTTTTCCTAAGCCTACGCTACGCCAGTGACTCTTCCAGATCACCTAGCTCTAGATTTATAATTACAGCTATCAATTCCAGGCTCAAAACCTCATTCTTTCGACAATATTCCCTAGAACTGCGGCTGTCTACAGTTAGCTTCCCTCGCTGCGGCTACTGCCGTATCTAGACGAAAGCCTTAAGCTTTGAGTGGAAAATTGTAGCTACTATGTCTTATGACTGCAAAATAATTATAATTAAATTCATTGAGTACTAGTGATATGGTGGAGTCTACAAAAGTCACCAGACGTTCTAACTAATAAAATAAATTTAGTAATAGCTTCTGATAATTTAAGAAATGTTACAAAAAGCAAGTGTCAGAGTAAGGGCTTGATGAAAATACGTCCCTATCAAACACCTAGTACTATTTCAGATCCATTACTATATTGACATGATCTCCAGCTAGACATCAAGACATTCACAAGAAATAAATACTTAAACAAATATGTATAATGCAGCGACTCATAATCTCACTTTTCAACGTAGACTGGACTATACAACCTCGCCTTCTGACATTATCATACAATGTTAATTGTCATGCAAATATATGAAGAAATATAATAGAATAATAAGGTTTATAAAATAATAAAATATAAATTTCATACAACCTTTGTAGCGTGATGTTAAATTTACCAGGAGATATCTGCGCAGTCTTGTGAAGATTCGCCCCTACTTCACTAATCACTTAATTATATATTTAAAATTTACAGCAGATTTTTGATTTTAATATTAATTTTACGCGAGATTTTATGCGAACAAGCTTGTCTCCCGTAATTATCGAATTAAGTGTGATTTTCTAATTTTTATACGTTGTTTTAATTAATTATCTTTGAGACACTCCCAACTAACTCAAAAATCGATCCGTACACGAAACTCTAATAATTAATCTTTGCTACGACTATGCGTACACGCAGCCCAAGCCCGACTACCTGATCTCTTCCACCCCCGTCACTGCCAATCTCCCTGTCTTAGTCACACCCCTAAATTCTCCGAATTTTACTTAATTCACCCTGAATGGCGTTATTACGCAAATATAGCTATCCTTTTCTTTTATTGATAAATGCCCCTCCTTAGAACATTGAGTCAAAGCGAGTTTTATTTAATAATTGTAAAGCACAGTATTATTATATAAGAATATAAATAAAAAATATACGATGAAAATTCTGTAAATGACTGTGTCTGTTACAGAGCGCCCCTTGATGAACGATAAATTTTATGATAAGGAAATTTTGAGTGTATCACATTAGATTATTGTTGTTATATTATAAGATTATAGCCTACCTTCTAGAACCATATATTCTCATTCTGATTAGAATCTAATAATAATAGTTTCAAATAAAATCCTTTGTTATTATATAATTTTTGTTACGCCTTAGAGAAAGCTTCATGTATCAAGTTACATGATTAATTAAAGTTCCCATTTATTTTGTTAATCAATAATAAAGTCTTCACATTGTTTTAAATGCAAGAACGTAAAAATTTAATTAAACTATATTTTAATCAATTCAGTAGTATTGAACTATTATAAATTGACCAAGGCAAACGCAATACGTATTAAACATAAAGATCGAGTTGTAATGCTGATGAGGTTATAAAATTATTGATCAGTTTGGAAGTACGTACACGTATGATATTATCACATTCTTATCCAACGTGGGCCAGCCAGTGTCCAAGGTCACAAAACCCGATTATCACACTCAGCGTTTTATTGAACGTATATGTAGAGACGTATACTAACGTAATCAATACAGTGATGGATTGCTAGCCGCAGTGCCTTAAAGATACATAGTATGTTTTAACAACATCACAAGTATTCGTAACTAAATATTACCGACTCTACTTTCTTTCTCATCCGTGTATATTACGATCTAAGTACATATCCTATATCCTAACTAATTAACAACATTTATAATGTATGTTTGCTTTAGTTTTCCTTTAAATTTCTCAGCTCTTTTTATTTTATTGCCTTTTTATTTAAATAATAAATAACAAAGAATTTATATTACTTAAATAAAAAAAAAACTTTTCCTAAAAATTGCGCGATATTTTAGCATAAGTAATTGGATTTCATTTTATTTTAAGAAATTGTATATTTTCTATAATTTACAGACAATATCATTATCCATACCATGCAGACGATCACGCTATTTTAAACTAATTAATACACAATGAATTATTGATCACTTAGCTGAATTCGTATGTTCGGCAACGCCCCTATTTCAGTTGCCAGCATATGTCCATCTTTAGGCCCATTGCAACCTGAAATTGATTTACATATTCTATGATTACTAAATGATATTGAGAAATTTGTATGAAATAACATTAATTTTACAGAAATGAATTATTTGCAGTCTTATTTCAAAACCATATGAGGGTTGTATTGTGTTTAAGTGTTGCGATAACATAACTCCAAGTTCCTAACCATAAATTATGGTCCCTTTAAGAGCACTACTAATTTTACATAACAAGTTGTTTATTCACACTTGTACCTTGTTCAGAATCCCACGAACCTTATCGCTCAAAGATTTAAGTAGGTACTTCATTTGTTTTTATCGAATCCGAGAATTTTGACTGCGTAACAGACCCTCTTTTTTTTTGTATTTTTCAACGTGTGCAAGCCATGTTTCAAAAATAGCATATCTTTACTGCAGGGCATAAGGAACAATACATATTTGTTGTATTGTTATTGTGAACCGTTTCCTTCCTTTTATTTCTCCCTTAAAATGACAACCAATAACTATTATTGCCTTATAACTAAGGTATAATATACATGTAATAATAAAGAACTAGTTATAAAATCCCCAAGAATCCACCTCTAGTTTTTTTTTTTTTTTTTACATTTTATTTCTTTATTCATATTATTCTTTGCGATCCTTATGAATATTATTTTCCCAAAATCATAGAAGTGTACCTGTATGTAGCCCTATTGTATGTGTTTAGAGGGTAATATGTTTTTTTAAACCGAGAGAGTATTCGTTATTGTTCAAACTTCAGCTTTAAACTTAAAACTTCAGCCTATAAACGACAATAACTTTTTACAATGTTAATTCAAATTTTTGGACAGTGTGAGGTTGTGAGGCTCACAGATCCTATTAATCCTACAATAGCACATACGATGCGTATGAATGGTTGGTTGGTTGGTTGGTTGGTTGGTTGGTTGGTTGGTTGGTTGGTTGGTTGGTTGGTTGGTTGGTTGGTTGGTTGGTTGGTTGGTTGGTTGGTTGGTTGGTTGGTTGGTTGGTTGGTTGGTTGGTTGGTTGGTTGGTTGGTTGGTTGGTTGGTTGGTTGGTTGGTTGGTTGGTTGGTTGGTTGGTTGGTTGGTTGGTTGGTTGGTTGGTTGGTTGGTTGGTTGGTTGGTTGGTTGGTTGGTTGGTTGGTTGGTTGGTTGGTTGGTTGGTTGGTTGGTTGGTTGGTTGGTTGGTTGGTTGGTTGGTTGGTTGGTTGGTTGGTTGGTTGGTTGGTTGGTTGGTTGGTTGGTTGGTTGGTTGGTTGGTTGGTTGGTTGGTTGGTTGGTTGGTTGGTTGGTTGGTTGGTTGGTTGGTTGGTTGGTTGGTTGGTTGGTTGGTTGGTTGGTTGGTTGGTTGGTTGGTTGGTTGGTTGGTTGGTTGGTTGGTTGGTTGGTTGGTTGGTTGGTTGGTTGGTTGGTTGGTTGGTTGGTTGGTTGGTTGGTTGGTTGGTTGGTTGGTTGGTTGGTTGGTTGGTTGGTTGGTTGGTTGGTTGGTTGGTTGGTTGGTTGGTTGGTTGGTTGGTTGGTTGGTTGGTTGGTTGGTTGGTTGGTTGGTTGGTTGGTTGGTTGGTTGGTTGGTTGGTTGGTTGGTTGGTTGGTTGGTTGGTTGGTTGGTTGGTTGGTTGGTTGGTTGGTTGGTTGGTTGGTTGGTTGGTTGGTTGGTTGGTTGGTTGGTTGGTTGGTTGGTTGGTTGGTTGGTTGGTTGGTTGGTTGGTTGGTTGGTTGGTTGGTTGGTTGGTTGGTTGGTTGGTTGGTTGGTTGGTTGGTTGGTTGGTTGGTTGGTTGGTTGGTTGGTTGGTTGGTTGGTTGGTTGGTTGGTTGGTTGGTTGGTTGGTTGGTTGGTTGGTTGGTTGGTTGGTTGGTTGGTTGGTTGGTTGGTTGGTTGGTTGGTTGGTTGGTTGGTTGGTTGGTTGGTTGGTTGGTTGGTTGGTTGGTTGGTTGGTTGGTTGGTTGGTTGGTTGGTTGGTTGGTTGGTTGGTTGGTTGGTTGGTTGGTTGGTTGGTTGGTTGGTTGGTTGGTTGGTTGGTTGGTTGGTTGGTTGGTTGGTTGGTTGGTTGGTTGGTTGGTTGGTTGGTTGGTTGGTTGGTTGGTTGGTTGGTTGGTTGGTTGGTTGGTTGGTTGGTTGGTTGGTTGGTTGGTTGGTTGGTTGGTTGGTTGGTTGGTTGGTTGGTTGGTTGGTTGGTTGGTTGGTTGGTTGGTTGGTTGGTTGGTTGGTTGGTTGGTTGGTTGGTTGGTTGGTTGGTTGGTTGGTTGGTTGGTTGGTTGGTTGGTTGGTTGGTTGGTTGGTTGGTTGGTTGGTTGGTTGGTTGGTTGGTTGGTTGGTTGGTTGGTTGGTTGGTTGGTTGGTTGGTTGGTTGGTTGGTTGGTTGGTTGGTTGGTTGGTTGGTTGGTTGGTTGGTTGGTTGGTTGGTTGGTTGGTTGGTTGGTTGGTTGGTTGGTTGGTTGGTTGGTTGGTTGGTTGGTTGGTTGGTTGGTTGGTTGGTTGGTTGGTTGGTTGGTTGGTTGGTTGGTTGGTTGGTTGGTTGGTTGGTTGGTTGGTTGGTTGGTTGGTTGGTTGGTTGGTTGGTTGGTTGGTTGGTTGGTTGGTTGGTTGGTTGGTTGGTTGGTTGGTTGGTTGGTTGGTTGGTTGGTTGGTTGGTTGGTTGGTTGGTTGGTTGGTTGGTTGGTTGGTTGGTTGGTTGGTTGGTTGGTTGGTTGGTTGGTTGGTTGGTTGGTTGGTTGGTTGGTTGGTTGGTTGGTTGGTTGGTTGGTTGGTTGGTTGGTTGGTTGGTTGGTTGGTTGGTTGGTTGGTTGGTTGGTTGGTTGGTTGGTTGGTTGGTTGGTTGGTTGGTTGGTTGGTTGGTTGGTTGGTTGGTTGGTTGGTTGGTTGGTTGGTTGGTTGGTTGGTTGGTTGGTTGGTTGGTTGGTTGGTTGGTTGGTTGGTTGGTTGGTTGGTTGGTTGGTTGGTTGGTTGGTTGGTTGGTTGGTTGGTTGGTTGGTTGGTTGGTTGGTTGGTTGGTTGGTTGGTTGGTTGGTTGGTTGGTTGGTTGGTTGGTTGGTTGGTTGGTTGGTTGGTTGGTTGGTTGGTTGGTTGGTTGGTTGGTTGGTTGGTTGGTTGGTTGGTTGGTTGGTTGGTTGGTTGGTTGGTTGGTTGGTTGGTTGGTTGGTTGGTTGGTTGGTTGGTTGGTTGGTTGGTTGGTTGGTTGGTTGGTTGGTTGGTTGGTTGGTTGGTTGGTTGGTTGGTTGGTTGGTTGGTTGGTTGGTTGGTTGGTTGGTTGGTTGGTTGGTTGGTTGGTTGGTTGGTTGGTTGGTTGGTTGGTTGGTTGGTTGGTTGGTTGGTTGGTTGGTTGGTTGGTTGGTTGGTTGGTTGGTTGGTTGGTTGGTTGGTTGGTTGGTTGGTTGGTTGGTTGGTTGGTTGGTTGGTTGGTTGGTTGGTTGGTTGGTTGGTTGGTTGGTTGGTTGGTTGGTTGGTTGGTTGGTTGGTTGGTTGGTTGGTTGGTTGGTTGGTTGGTTGGTTGGTTGGTTGGTTGGTTGGTTGGTTGGTTGGTTGGTTGGTTGGTTGGTTGGTTGGTTGGTTGGTTGGTTGGTTGGTTGGTTGGTTGGTTGGTTGGTTGGTTGGTTGGTTGGTTGGTTGGTTGGTTGGTTGGTTGGTTGGTTGGTTGGTTGGTTGGTTGGTTGGTTGGTTGGTTGGTTGGTTGGTTGGTTGGTTGGTTGGTTGGTTGGTTGGTTGGTTGGTTGGTTGGTTGGTTGGTTGGTTGGTTGGTTGGTTGGTTGGTTGGTTGGTTGGTTGGTTGGTTGGTTGGTTGGTTGGTTGGTTGGTTGGTTGGTTGGTTGGTTGGTTGGTTGGTTGGTTGGTTGGTTGGTTGGTTGGTTGGTTGGTTGGTTGGTTGGTTGGTTGGTTGGTTGGTTGGTTGGTTGGTTGGTTGGTTGGTTGGTTGGTTGGTTGGTTGGTTGGTTGGTTGGTTGGTTGGTTGGTTGGTTGGTTGGTTGGTTGGTTGGTTGGTTGGTTGGTTGGTTGGTTGGTTGGTTGGTTGGTTGGTTGGTTGGTTGGTTGGTTGGTTGGTTGGTTGGTTGGTTGGTTGGTTGGTTGGTTGGTTGGTTGGTTGGTTGGTTGGTTGGTTGGTTGGTTGGTTGGTTGGTTGGTTGGTTGGTTGGTTGGTTGGTTGGTTGGTTGGTTGGTTGGTTGGTTGGTTGGTTGGTTGGTTGGTTGGTTGGTTGGTTGGTTGGTTGGTTGGTTGGTTGGTTGGTTGGTTGGTTGGTTGGTTGGTTGGTTGGTTGGTTGGTTGGTTGGTTGGTTGGTTGGTTGGTTGGTTGGTTGGTTGGTTGGTTGGTTGGTTGGTTGGTTGGTTGGTTGGTTGGTTGGTTGGTTGGTTGGTTGGTTGGTTGGTTGGTTGGTTGGTTGGTTGGTTGGTTGGTTGGTTGGTTGGTTGGTTGGTTGGTTGGTTGGTTGGTTGGTTGGTTGGTTGGTTGGTTGGTTGGTTGGTTGGTTGGTTGGTTGGTTGGTTGGTTGGTTGGTTGGTTGGTTGGTTGGTTGGTTGGTTGGTTGGTTGGTTGGTTGGTTGGTTGGTTGGTTGGTTGGTTGGTTGGTTGGTTGGTTGGTTGGTTGGTTGGTTGGTTGGTTGGTTGGTTGGTTGGTTGGTTGGTTGGTTGGTTGGTTGGTTGGTTGGTTGGTTGGTTGGTTGGTTGGTTGGTTGGTTGGTTGGTTGGTTGGTTGGTTGGTTGGTTGGTTGGTTGGTTGGTTGGTTGGTTGGTTGGTTGGTTGGTTGGTTGGTTGGTTGGTTGGTTGGTTGGTTGGTTGGTTGGTTGGTTGGTTGGTTGGTTGGTTGGTTGGTTGGTTGGTTGGTTGGTTGGTTGGTTGGTTGGTTGGTTGGTTGGTTGGTTGGTTGGTTGGTTGGTTGGTTGGTTGGTTGGTTGGTTGGTTGGTTGGTTGGTTGGTTGGTTGGTTGGTTGGTTGGTTGGTTGGTTGGTTGGTTGGTTGGTTGGTTGGTTGGTTGGTTGGTTGGTTGGTTGGTTGGTTGGTTGGTTGGTTGGTTGGTTGGTTGGTTGGTTGGTTGGTTGGTTGGTTGGTTGGTTGGTTGGTTGGTTGGTTGGTTGGTTGGTTGGTTGGTTGGTTGGTTGGTTGGTTGGTTGGTTGGTTGGTTGGTTGGTTGGTTGGTTGGTTGGTTGGTTGGTTGGTTGGTTGGTTGGTTGGTTGGTTGGTTGGTTGGTTGGTTGGTTGGTTGGTTGGTTGGTTGGTTGGTTGGTTGGTTGGTTGGTTGGTTGGTTGGTTGGTTGGTTGGTTGGTTGGTTGGTTGGTTGGTTGGTTGGTTGGTTGGTTGGTTGGTTGGTTGGTTGGTTGGTTGGTTGGTTGGTTGGTTGGTTGGTTGGTTGGTTGGTTGGTTGGTTGGTTGGTTGGTTGGTTGGTTGGTTGGTTGGTTGGTTGGTTGGTTGGTTGGTTGGTTGGTTGGTTGGTTGGTTGGTTGGTTGGTTGGTTGGTTGGTTGGTTGGTTGGTTGGTTGGTTGGTTGGTTGGTTGGTTGGTTGGTTGGTTGGTTGGTTGGTTGGTTGGTTGGTTGGTTGGTTGGTTGGTTGGTTGGTTGGTTGGTTGGTTGGTTGGTTGGTTGGTTGGTTGGTTGGTTGGTTGGTTGGTTGGTTGGTTGGTTGGT
>OX383938.1:28361863-28363526 GCA_947532085.1 Elegia similella
GACCCACGGGGTCGGGTGATGGAGGAGTGGCTCATCACGCTCGGGCTCGCTGTGCTCAACCGGGGGACAGTCAACACGTGCGTGAGCTGGCAGGGCGGTTCAATAGTGGACGTATCGTTCGCTAGCCCTGCCATTGCGTCGCGTGTTCATGGCTGGAGGGTTTTGAGGGACGTGGAGAATCTGTCTAACCACCGCTACGTGCGGTTCGATCTCCACGCTTCCTCTGTCCCTCCGAGCGGCCCAAACTGGACCCCGAGCGAGCTCGGCCCGGGGTGGAAGGTAAAGTGCCTTGACAAAGAGCTGCTGCATGAGGCGGCCATAGTCCAGGACTGGTTCCGTGCGCCAGTCAGTGTAGAGGTTGAGGGTGAGACCGAGAGGTTCCGGGGTGCAATGTCCGCAATCTGCGATGCTTCGATGCCCCGGGCCAGTACTCGCCCTCCAAGAAGGTGGGTATATTGGTGGTCTCCGGAGCTATCCCGGCTCCGTGAGGCCTGTATTCACGCGAGACGCCAATATGCCCGCTACCGAAGAAGAAGGCGCCGGAACGAGGACGAAGAGGCCGCCCTGTGCAGAGCACTTGTGGAGGCGAAGAGTGCGCTGAGTGTACGCATTGCCGCGGCGAAAGAAGCGGCTAGGGAGGAGTTGCTGGCGACACTAAATCGCGACCCGTGGGGACGGCCGTACCGGATGGTGAGGAAAAAGTTCCTGCCGTATGCCGCCCCCCTCACGCGGTGTCTCCAGCCGCAACTTCTGGATGATGTGGTGGCCGCTCTTTTCCCGCGGAGTGCTAATTTCCGCCCCCCCAGCATGGCTCCGCCATCGGTGGCACAGAGCGGGGACATAATCGAGGAGATCCCCGAGATAACCGTGGGTGAGTTAGGCGCCGCTATTTTGAGACTGCGCGCCAAAAATACCGCCCCCGGTCCGGACGGCATCCCGGGGAGAGCCCTGGTTCTCGCTCTTGATGTTCTGGAGGAGCAGCTGAGGGGGCTGTTTAGCGCCTGCGTTGCGCAGGGAAGGTTCCCGATGGCGTGGAAGACAGGACGATTAGTCCTGCTAAGGAAAGAGGGGCGACCGGCGGACTCTCCGTCTGGCTTTCGTCCTCTCGTGGTGCTTGATGAGGCGGGCAAACTGCTTGAACGCATAATTGCTAACCGCATCGTCAAGCACCTTGAGACGGTTGGCCCGGATCTTGCGGATTGCCAGTACGGGTTCCGTCGGGGCAGGTCCACCATCCACGCCATCCTGAGGGTAAAATCTGTGGCGCAGGAAGCGGTTTCCCAGGGTGAGGTCGTCTTGGTGGTGTCTCTTGATATCACCAACGCCTTCAATACCCTCCCCTGGGCTTGCATTATGGAGGCACTCCGCTTTCACGGGGTGCCAACATACCTGCGTCGCATTATTGGAGACTACCTCTCAGGAAGGAGGGTCATTTTCCCTGCGCAAAGCGGGTGGAAGGAGAAAGAGGTGACGTGCGGTGTTCCACAGGGGTCTGTCTTAGGACCACTCCTGTGGAACATCGGCTACGACTGGGTGCTACGGGGGACCAATCTCCCTGGTGTCGAGTTGGTTTGTTACGCCGACGACACCCTGGTGGTATCCCGTGGCACCTCGTTTCGTGAGGCGTCAATACTCGCCACGGCTGCTGTCGCTGATGTGGTGC
>OX383939.1:0-25000 GCA_947532085.1 Elegia similella
GTTTTTACAACTTTTACAATCTTATTTTAAAACTTGACAATGCCGCTTGCTCATTCCCCGCAAACAACCTGTGCGACGTCGCCCATTGGCAGGACACCTAAATCGGTGTCTTTTGCTGACCCACAAAGGTGTCTGAACTACTCGGATCCTAGTGACCTATCCTTCAATAAATATGGGCCAAGACATCCCGACGCCACGCCATTTGTGCCACCTAAATATAGGAAGCAGCGGTTAACCGACGATGGAAGGGACAACTTAGCCTCGAAAAGCAGGGAACTTTTGAGACAAATTGAGGAAGATTTAGAAACGGCAAGAAACCTAAAAAACACGATCAAAGACTCGATAAAAGAGAAGTTAAGAAAACTAGATGACCTTATCGTAGACCTGGCCGAATATGTCGAGCCTGGAAATATTACCCCGGGATACCACCCTAGCGTCCGTACCCAGACATCGCCGGAGGCCCATTCAAGCCCACATCGAATGGGAAGCAACATGCGGGACATGGAAGCAAACATTAAGACGATGGCTGGGATGCTGGAGGAAAACACCAAATGTATCCAAGAAATACAAAATATGCTCAGCCACAAAAGCGAGCACAAATCGACATACTCCGAGGTCACGGCGGGTAGTAGCGGGAAAACTAGCCACTCCCATGCTACACTCCATTCAGTTGCTATTTCGTCAACAGAACTCGTGACAGGAGAAGAAATCTTGGAGCAGGTGAGGGAAGCAGTTGGTGAGGATAATGAGTGGATAAGGGTCGAAAGAGTGAGAAAAGCAAAAGAGGGAAAAGTCATTGTAAGCTGCATCTCAAAAGAAGAAAGAAAGAAACTAAAAGAAAGAGTAGAAAAGAGAAAGGAATTGAGAGTTGAAGAAATCTACAATAAAGACCCTCTCCTCATATTTAAAAATGTGCTAAAAAAGACCACGAGCGAAGAATTAATAGATAGGCTAAGAAAACAAAATAGGAAAATATTTGAAGGTATCGGGCAAGAAGAAAATAGAATGGAAGTAAAGTTTAAGAAAACGGCGAGAAACCAACTGCTTAACCACGTGGTGATACGGGTGGCACCAGCCATCTGGAACAAGATGGCGACGGCTGGCTCAGTGCACGTTGACATGCAAAGGATTTATGTGGAGGACTATTCGCCGCTCATCCAGTGTTCAATGTGCCTAGGCTACGGCCATGTTAGGAAGTACTGCGGAAAAAATACGGAAAAGTGCAGCCACTGTGGTGGCGACCACAGGAAGACGGAATGCGCTAGCTGGTTGGCTGGAGCACCCCCATCGTGCCTGAACTGCATCGCGGAAGATAATGAGGTTAGAAACCATAATGCTTTTAGTAGTGCATGCCAGGTCAGGCAAAGGTGGGATGCCCTGGCCAGGTCCAGGGTGGCCTATTCCTAAAAAAGTTGAAACTTAAACATTGCATAGCAACCTGATTTTGTTGTGGCTAATGGTTTATCATTAAAAACGCAAAAACTGTAGCGGAAAACTATGCAATGTTCAGGTAAACAACCAAAATCACGAGGCTATAGAAGTGGCTTTGTATCTGGAAATATATTATTGCCTCAACAAAGTGCGCGATAGACAAGTGATTATGTATAGGGCCATAAGTATAAATGACGTAGTAAATAGGATCTAACAAGCCGTTTTTTGTTTTTAACTTTCGACTTATTATACAAAATAATGTTATTGACAACAAATTCTTAGTAAATAAGCTTCATTATAGTGAAATAAGATACGCACATCTTTTTACATTTAGATTAAATTTTATTATGTGAGCATTTTTATTAAATAGGATAATAACGTTAAAATTTTAGACCCACATCTGTAATTCGTTAATTTTTAAGGCGGAAAATAATTCTAAATTTTTCCGCCTTAAAAATTACCCAATAAAATACTTTAAAAAATTCTAGCTATAATTTAATACTGTATAATACTAAGTGTGCAAGAAAACGATAAAATATGAAAATAATTAGTGAAGCTATAAATTCATACTGAGAATGTAAACAAATCTGTTGATACGATTAAAAACTGTAAGAGATATGACCAGCAATCCATTTAAGAGTAGTAAATAAGCAAATAAAATAGGTGAATAGAAATAAAATGTATAAAACTGTAAACAAATAAAATGATAAGTTTATTTAGAAAATAAGTACTTATACACGTAACAGTTTATAAATATAATGTTGAATTGGTATAGAATGAATATATTAGATTGGAATGAAAATAACTTAGAAAAGAATACATGTTTTACATAACTTTATTGTGAAATAAATATTATTGTATAAACTCTGCAAACAAAAAGCAATATAGTTCCACTTTGACTAAAAATTACTTTGTTAACTTTAGAAATAAAATAAGTTTAAAATTATATAAGAGAATTTAGAAGCAGACTATAAATGCAAGTTTATATAATTATAGTATAAGTTATAAATGTATAGAGCGATATGTAATGTAAATAAAGACTCTGCGAGCTATGGCAGGGGATTCTGGTCCAAATAAACTCCCTCTGGGTGTGGCTAGCACCGGGGGAAAACTTAAAAAAAAAAAAAAAAAAAAACCTAACCTAACCTAACCTAACCTAACCTAACCTAACCTAACCTAACCTAACCTAACCTAACCTAACCTAACCTAACCTAACCTAACCTAACCTAACCTTTTTTTTTTTTTTTTTTTTTTTTTTAACGAAGGAAAGATCCATGTTACGGATACCCGACAGCTTGCAGGGGAAGCTGTCGGGTTATGTGGGACTCCACGCCAGAGTGACGTGCCTACCCACTAAAAAACCTTCGGAGTTCCATCTCGGCCGCTTTTGCCGGGGACACGGGAAGGGAAATACGACCGCGAACCCCGGCGCGGCTGGCCGCCAACGCGGCCCCTCCTCGGGGACGTCCGAGCGCCCCCCATCCACTCACCAAGTAGGCGCGTCCGGAACTCACGGACGCGCCGTACCTCCTTGGGCCAATTGAGAGGCGGCAGACTCCCACGCAGTCCCACCGCCTGTGGCCCCATGGGAGCCAGATAAACTGGCTCCCAGCGGCGGAGAAGATGAAAGGCTCCGCCGCTTGCCTCTCGCCGCAAACACGTGCGGCACCGCTCGGCCGCGGAAGAAAGGGAGATCGGCAACGCAGCACCGAAACTCCCTCTCCTCCGCGACCGATCTCCGACCACAACCACGGCGGTGTGGCCCCGCCTGAAGCGCCGGGAGAACAATAAAATATTACCCTCCCGGCGGCTCCACCTCGGGTGGGGGGAGATCTTCCCACTCCCCCGCCGCCCCAATGGGCGCATCCTTGCGGATGCGCCCCTCCCCGGGTGGGGGCAGATCTTCCCACTGCCCCGCCGCCCCATTGGGCGCATCCCAGCAGGCTCAAGGCCGAAGCCGAGCCCGCGGGAGCGCCCCTCCTCGGGTGGGGGGAGAACTTCCCACTCCCCCGCCGCCCCAATGTGGGCGCTCGCTGCTGGTGTGTCAGGCAGCAGGAGCGCCCCCGCGCGGGTTCCTCTTGGCTTCCCCGTGGTTTGAGGACTAACCACGGGTACTGAGCCCCCCCGGTACGACAAACCGGGAACCACCTCGGGGGGGAACCTAACCTAACCTAACCTAACCTAACCTAACCTAACCTAACCTAACCTAACCCTTTTAGCCATACGCAAAGCTTGTGAATGGGCCACTCAACAAAAGTACGGGCACATAAACATCTATTCAGACTCTCAGTCTGCGTTGCTCGCGTTGGCTAATCGCAGCAATGCCCACCCTTTAGTTCACGCGATCCACAAATCAATCCATCATTACTCAGGTAAAGTGAAGGTGGCATGGGTGAAAAGCCACGCGGGCAATATTGGAAACGAGACTGCCGAGACGGTGCTGCCAAAGCCGCTACAAAATTGCATAGTTCACATCATTATGACCGTTTCCCTATATCCTACTTAAAAAAAAATTTAAAAAACGGAATCTAGAAGCTTGGCAGCATCGGTACAGCTCCGAACCGCAGGGGAGCCACACACGGTCCATGCTGCCCACAATAACCCAAATTGGAAGCCTCTTCAGCGTCACTGAAAGAGGCTTCCATCTAACTCAAATTCTAACAGGGCACGGCTTTCACAAACAGTACCTAAAACGTTTTCACATAACAGAAAATGATAAGTGCCCATGCGACAACATTGCCACGCAATCCATCGAACATCTACTAAAGCAGTGCCCCAAATTTACAAACGCCCGGTTCAGCCACGAATCCAAGTGTGCGTTTCTAGGAACCGACCCATACAGCGTTGCAGGGTTCGTGAAGAACGAGCGAGCGGTTCTCTCGTTCACGACTTTCGTCCGAGACATAGTCAGCGGACTGAAAAGCTTTAATAAAACATAAATTTAAAACCAACTGATCCCTCTAAAGTCCATCTTTCCTTCATTATAATAGATTAAATTCCACTAACATTCTGTATCAAATAGCAGAATTAAATTCTCTGACAAATAAGTCAGAGAACAAAAAAAAAAAAAACCTAACCTAACCTAACCTAACCTAACCTAACCTAACCTAACCTAACCTAACCTAACCTAACCTAACCTAACCTAACCTAACCTAACCTAACCTAACCTAACCTAACCTAACCTAACCTAACCTAACCTAACCTAACCTAACCTAACCTAACCGCGATCCACAAATCAATCCATCATTACTCAGGTAAAGTGAAGGTGGCATGGGTGAAAAGCCACGCGGGCAATATTGGAAATGAGACTGCCGACGGTGCTGCCAAAGCCGCTACAAAATTGCATAGTTCACATCATTATGACCGTTTCCCTATATCCTACTTAAAGAAAATTTTAAAAAAACGGAATCTAGAAGCTTGGCAGCATCGGTACAGCTCCGAACCGCAGGGGAGCCACACACGGTCCATGCTGCCCACAATAACCCAAATTGGAAGCCTCTTCAGCGTCACTGAAAGAGGCTTCCATCTAACTCAAATTCTAACAGGGCACGGCTTTCACAAACAGTACCTAAAACGTTTTCACATAACAGAAAATGATAAGTGCCCATGCGACAACATTGCCACGCAATCCATCGAACATCTACTAAAGCAGTGCCCCAAATTTACAAACGCCCGGTTCAGCCACGAATCCAAGTGTGCGTTTCTAGGAACCGACCCATACAGCCTTGCAGGGTTCGTGAAGAACGAGCGAGCGGTTCTCTCGTTCACGACTTTCGTCCGAGACATAGTCAGCGGACTGAAAAGCTTTAATAAAACATAAATTTAAAACCAACTGATCCCTCTAAAGTCCATCTTTCCTTCATTATAATAGATTAAATTCCACTAACATTCTGTATCAAATAGCAGAATTAAATTCTCTGACAAATAAGTCAGAGAACAAAAAAAAAAAAAAAAACCTAACCTAACCTAACCTAACCTAACCTAACCTAACCTAACCTAACCTAACCTAACCTAACCTAACCTAACCTAACCTAACCTAACCTAACCTAACCTAACCTAACCTAACCTAACCTAACCTAACCTAACCTAACCTAACCTAACCTAACCTAACCTAACCTAACCTAACCTAACCTAACCTAACCTAACCGGTGGGCAACGAGAGGGCAGACCAGTTAGCAAAAGAGGCAGCCGAAAGCTCCAAGAAAAAGCCGGATTACGACAGGTGTCCAGTTTCATTCGTCAAGAAAAATCTTCGGGCGACTACACTTGACGAATGGAACAAACGCTACACCACTGGGGACACCGCGTCTGGAACAAAGCTGTTCTTCCCGGATGTGTTGGCCGCACACAGGGTAATAAAGAAAATAGAGCCCGGAAACATACTGACTCAGATTATGACTGGACATGGTGGTTTCTCGTATTACCTAAACCGATTCCGTTGCAAAGACAGCCCGGCCTGTACCTGTGACAACGAAAAAGAAGAAACCGTACAACACATTTTATTAGAGTGCCCCACATTTGCAGCCAAACGATATGACTTGGAACAATTATTACAGTTGGAACTAAAAAGCGAAAATATAAGCAAAATAATGGACAGCGGGGATAGAGAAGTTTTTCTACAGTACAGTATAAAAATAGCAAACGTCGTAATAAATAGGAACAAATAAACAAGAAAGACATATATACATAAACACACTACTACTTATATGTAAAATAGATATATAAAATGTATTATTAGCATTCGATAGGTAAATTCAAAAATACTGTACAATATCAAACAAACACACATATATATATATTAACAAACATTAATGTACTTATTTGATAAAACAGAACAGAATTAATTGTTTGCAAACTGAATTGTCTCCGATTATGTTGGAGGTAAAGACGAAATTAATAAAAAAAAAAAAAAAAAAAAAAAACCTAACCTAACCTAACCTAACCTAACCTAACCTAACCTAACCTAACCTAACCTAACCTAACCTAACCTAACCTAACCTAACCTAACCTAACCTAACCTAACCTAACCTAACCTAACCTAACCTAACCTAACCTAACCTAACCTAACCTAACCTAACCTAACCTAACCTAACCTAACCTAACCTAACCTAACCTAACCTTTTTTTTTTTTTTTTTTTTTTTTTTTTTTGTTACGCGAAGAAAATCCCTTCGGATACCGCACCAGCTACGGGAAGCCGGTACGGTTATGTGGTGTTACCACTAAAAACTCCGCGGTGTCACTCTCAGCCGTTCTGAGCCGGGCCGTGTGCTATTCTCGCTCCACAGCCCGGCACGGCGACCACTTAGATGGTCCCTGCCCGCTCTGGGGACCCTCTCTGTCGAGAGAGGGTATCAGAGCAGGCCTGCAGGTTTGGCCCATCGGCCACTCTCGTTACCCGCAAGGGTAAAGTCGTCGTGACACTACACGACTTTGAACCCGAAGAGCCGTTATGTCGAGCAGTGGAATCCCGTTTCCACCACCCGACCGGCTCTTATTGTGGGGGCTGCAGGTGCAGGCCATAGACCCGCCTCCTGCGCCCTGTGCGCCGGCGGCGGATGGCGAGATCGGTGGTATCCTCTCGCTCTCTCTCCGCCGCCTCCTTGCGGAGCATCACCTGCTCCGCAAAGGCCTGCACCGCATTCCACGACGTCTCGCTGTCGACCATAGCTTTGACCACGGTCGGCAGCGAAAGGTCGTCCCCCACGATCGCGCACAATTCGGCGCGTTCTTCCGCCCAGGCTGGGCAGCACTCTAGGGTGTGCTGGGCGTCCTCGTCAGCACAGCCATCGCAGTGGTGGCAAACAGCAGACGGCTCCCTCCTCGCTATGCGACACAGGTACCCCCCGAAGCAACCATGTCCGGACAGTATCTGTGTCACACGGAAGGTAAGCGAGCCATGCTGCCTCGCCAGCCACTGGCTCAAGACTGGGCGGACCGCCTCAACAGTCCTGACCCCGAAACTGGGCTGCTCCAGCCTTAAGGCCCACTCCTCAATTGAGCGCTGACGCAGCTCATTGCGACGTCCCGCTATTTCACGTGGTGCCGGTCGGTGACCCCGGGCCAGCGCCTCCTCACGCCAATAAAACAGTGACGCGAGGGCACTCGCTTCAATGTCCCAGGGTATGGAGCCGACCAGCACGCAAGCTGCCTCGTAGGACATCGTGCGGTATCCTCTGGCGGCTCTTATCGCCATCACCCTCTGCGGTCTTCGCAGGAGGGTGATATTCTGCCGGTTTAAGGCTTCGGCCCAGATAGGGGCACCATATAGGGCCATGGACCGCACGACTCCCATGTAGAGGCGCCTGCAGGACGCCTCAGGTCCTCCAAGGTTCGGCATGAGCTGCGTCAGCGCCCTCGCCGTCGCCACGACTCGCGGCGCCAAAGCCGCGAAGTGGGCGCCGAAATTCCATCTGCCATCAAGGACGATGCCCAAGTAGCGCATCGACGACTTGATGGCAATCTGGACTCCGCCCACCATTAGTCCAGAATCTGGAGGTGGCGCTCTCCGAGGGCCGTGAAAGCACAACGCCTCGGATTTGTGCAGCGCCACCTCAAGGCCTAGTTGCCGGATCCGGCGCACCACATCAGCGACAGCAGCCGTGGCGAGTATTGACGCCTCGCGAAACGAGGTGCCACGGGATACCACCAGGGTGTCGTCGGCGTAACAGACCAACTCGACACCCAAAAGATTGGTTCCCCGTAGCACCCAGTCGTAGCCGATGTTCCACAGGAGTGGTCCTAAGACAGACCCCTGTGGAACACCGCACGTCACCTCTTTCTCTTTCCACCCGCTTTGCGCAGGGAAAATGACCCTCCTTCCTGAGAGGTAGTCTCCAATAATGCGACGCAGGTATGTTGGCACCCCGTGAAAGCGGAGTGCCTCCATAATGCAAGCCCAGGGGAGGGTATTGAAGGCGTTGGTGATATCAAGAGACACCACCAAGACGACCTCACCCCGGGAAACCGCTTCCTGCGCCACAGATTTTACTCTCAGGATGGCGTGGATTGTGGACCTGCCCCGGCGGAACCCGTACTGGCAATCCGCAAGATCCGGGCCAACCGTCTCAAGGTGCTTGACGATGCGGTTAGCAATTATGCGTTCAAGCAGTTTGCCCGCCTCATCAAGCACCACGAGAGGACGAAAGCCAGACGGAGAGTCCGCCGGTCGCCCCTCTTTCCTTAGCAGGACTAATCGTCCTGTCTTCCACGCCATCGGGAACCTTCCCTGCGCAACGCAGGCGTTAAACAGCCCCCTCAGCTGCTCCTCCAGAACATCAAGAGCGAGAACCAGGGCTCTCCCCGGGATGCCGTCCGGACCGGGGGCGGTGTTTTTGGCGCGCAGTCTCAAAATAGCGGCGCCTAACTCACCCCCGGTTATCTCGGGGATTTCCCCGATTATGTCCCCGCTCTGTACCACCGATGGCGGAGCCATGCTGGGGGGGCAGAAATTCGCATTCCGCGGGAAAAGAGCAGCCACCACATCATCCAGAAGTTGCGGCTGGAGACACCGCGTGAGGGGGGCGGCATACGGCAGGAACTTTTTCCTCACCATCCGGTACGGCCGTCCCCACGTGTCGCGATTTAGTGTCGCCAGCAACTCCTCCCTAGCCGCTTCTTTCGCCGCGGCAATGCGTACACTCAGCGCACTCTTCGCCTCCACAAGTGCTCTGCACAGAGCGGCCTCTTCGTCCTCGTTCCGGCGCCTTCTCCTTCGGTAGCGGGCATATTGGCGTCTCGCGTGAATGCAGGCCTCACGGAGCCGGGATAGCTCCGGAGACCACCAATATACCCACCTTCTTGGAGGGCGAGTACTGGCCCGGGGCATCGAAGCATCGCAGATTGCGGTCATTGCACCCCGGAACCTCTCGGTCTCGCCCTCAACCTCTACACTGACTGGCGCACGGAACCAGTCCTGGACTATGGCCGCCTCATGCAGCAGCTCTTTGTCAAGGCACTTTACCTTCCACCCCGGGCCGAGCTCGCTCGGGGTCCAGCTTGGGCCGCTCGGAGGGACAGAGGAGGCGTGGAGATCGAACCGCACGTAGCGGTGGTTAGACAGATTCTCCACGTCCTCCAAAACCCTCCAGCCATGAACACGCGACGCAATGGCAGGGCTAGCGAACGATACGTCCACTATTGAACCGCCCTGCCAGCTCACGCACGTGTTGACTGTCCCCCGGTTGAGCACAGCGAGCCCGAGCGTGATGAGCCACTCTTCCATCACCCGACCCCGTGGGTCTGTCGCGGGAGATCCCCACGCCGTTGATTTGGCGTTGAGATCCCCAGCCACTATCACAGGGTAGGGGTGGCTCCTAAGCACAAGTGCCTCGACTTCGGTCAGGAAGTCCTCAAACTCATGGAGCGGCCGATTGGGGGAGAAATATACCCCAATGACGACTACGCCGCCCACCAGAGCAGAGGCGATTCCATGACCTCGCACAACATTTAATGGAGGCGAAGAGTACGCCGAAGAAATCAATGCCACCAGGCCATCTCGGTCCGACACCCAGTTATCGGCCGGCGGGACAAAATACGGCTCGGCGACAACCACCACATCTATCAACCACTGTGCCATGCTCTGAAAGAGCAAGTCCTGAGCCCTGGCACAGTGGTTGATGTTCGCCTGGAGGAATTTTAGGGCCATAATTATGCAGTGGCCCCAACCTCCATCCGTTCCGAGGCGCTTGGTTGCGCCGGCTGGGCGGGCTGCGTTTGGGCCGTAGCCCTAACCGCAGTGCGCCGTCCACGTCGTTTTTTGGGTTGGGAGGCAAAACATGCCTTGTTCCCAACCCTATGTCCCGCCGGTTTCCCCAGGCCCGCGCAGAGGACGCAGTGGGGTGCGTTCACGCACTGCCCAGCTTTGTGACCAGGCTTGCCACACCGAAGGCACAATGCACTTCTGTCGGCCTCTGCAGTGCACGTCTGACCGACGTGACCCACCTCGAAACAGCGGTAACACTGCAGTGGCCTCGACGGAAGCACAACAACCTTCGCCGAAGACCAGCCGACTAGAAGGCGTGCACCCGCAGCCATGAGCCGCCTGGCCGCCACCACTGGGCATCGGACAAGTGCTGACCTGGTGCCGGTGTGGTCCTCCTTGACCTCTCCGACTTTGATCTCGTCCTCTGCGCACTGACACACCCTGGCCACAGCCGCTTTGATGTCCTCAACATTAATCGAGTCATCAAGCTCCCGGACTCGAATCTCAGCTGTTTTTTGAGGTCTGGATATCTCCACCAGTTGTGGATCCAGAACCTCTCTCAATTTGGTTGCGAGAGCATCGGCTTTGCCGTCCCTCTCATCCCCAGACACCTCGAGAATTCGAGCACCGGTTGCTGCTAGCCTTATTTTAACTCCAGCGATTCCCAAGCCCTGGAGGTCCACCTTCTCACGCGCCAGGGTGAGTACCTGCCGGTAAGTGACGCCGCTCACCTCCACACCCGGCTTCAGCTTAATTTGAACCGCAGCCGAGCGCGGTGGGCGGAGCCTGGGCTGGGGCTTCGCTGGAGGTCGAGCCGCCTGCGCTGGGGCAGTTTTTGCCGCTGACCTCGACGATTTCGCACCTCTTCTAGCTACTTGCACCCAGGGCTCGTCCACCGACTTAGGGGCCGGTGGAAGAGGGCGCGATGCCGGGGGTGCAGCGCTAGGTGCCGCCGCAGGCGCGCCTTGGCCTTCTTGGGGCTTAGGTTGAGGTCTTACCGCCGGTGCCCCGACAGGGGGCTCTGTCGCAGGGTCCAAGGACGTTCGAACACCCGGACCTGGAGTCGCTGCGCGGCGCTGCCTCTTACCCTTTTTCTTCCCCTTTTTACCAGCAGGGACCTGAGCGGGGGTAGGGGACTTTTTGAACTCAGCGACCCTGCTTTTTACTGCCGCTGTATTCTGGGGACTCTCATCCTCACTCTCCGACGAAGACGGAAGGGGCATTTGAGCGACTTGGTTACGCTTGTCCGCCGCCAGTGGGGGACGCAGCCGCTTTTCCGGCAGCAGCCTATCCTGAATGCCCTCGAACCGGGCATTCAGCATAGGGCCGACCGTCCTCAATATGAGGTTGGCGAACGCGTCCATCTCCTCCTCAGACCCAGCTGCCAAAGCTGCCAGCGTGGGAACTGTTGCCGGCGCACCAGATCGCTCAGCTGCAGAGGCGCGCAGCTCAGCCGACTCGCGTTCTAGAGCTGCAATTCTAGCCTCTAGACGCTCATTTAGGGCATACAGCCTTTGCGTCTCCTCATTTGTCGACCGCCTGTGTAGGGCCGACACTGCCTCTTCTATGGAGGTTGCCGCTTCTTTTAGGCTCTTGACGAAGGTGCCTTTAAGGTTGACGGACTTCGTCGCAACCTCTCGAATTATGGAGACGCTGGCCTCCGCCTGTTTTTTGAGCGCCTCTGCCGGCGCTTCCTCCGAGGCCTCCGTGGACTCAGCAGGCCTGGTGACCTTTTGGGCCATTGCCCTCATGCCCATTTCTAGCACCAGCCGCTCAGCCTCATCTCGGCGGGCTGCCGCTATCTCGGCCCTGGACCTGCGGTCACTATTAGAGCGACTACGGCCCCTGGACGCAGCCGTTACCTTCGACGGTGCTCCATCATACTCTCCTCCTACGAGGCACCTCTTACGGCGCCCCTCCAAGCTGGGATCGCGGGAGGCTGATGTCACCGACTCGAAACTCATTTGAGAGCTCGCATCGGAGACATTACCCCCTTCAATCTCTCTCCGGCCATCTTGGCCCGGGTGCGGGAATTCTTCCCGGAGGCGGTTCTTGCCCCCCCCAGATACGGTGGGGCTGCCTGCGCCCAAGGACGCAGGGAGGGATTCTCCGGAATATCCGGTACCCTCCTGGGGTAATACGTTTTGTAGAGACGCCATCATAATGTTTTTGGGCGCTTGGAACGGGACTCCCCTCCCGTCATTCATCCCTTTTTACGGCACGCCAGACCGTATGGGATTAGGGTTATTTTTTATTGAGGTTTTCTTCCTCGCGGCACTGACCTGTAACGGACAGCACCCTCGGCCCCATCAATTTGGGGAAACGAGTTGCCCGACGTGTTTGGAAAATCCAGAACACGCCGCGCGTGTCGGCAGGATATTAGCCCACAACCAATAAGACCCCGAAGAGAGTTATTAGCTGTGACCCAGGGTGCACCGTCCCGAATCCTTTGCCAGCCCGCGTCCCTCTCACCGGATCAAAGATCAAGTGACAGAGTTTAACACGAGCCCGCAAAGGACCAGGCACTCGAGGAGGTTCCCCGCCCGTAGCACCCCAACCTTTTTTTTTTTTTTTTTTTTTTTTTTTTTTTTTTTTTTTAACGAAGGAAAGATCCCTGTTACGGATACCCGACAGCTTGCAGGGGAAGCTGTCGGGTTATGTGGGACTCCACGCCAGAGTGACGTGCCTACCCACTAAAAAACCTTCGGAGTTCCATCACAACCGCTTTTGCCGGGGACACGGGAACGGAAATACAACCGCGAACCCCGGCGCGGCTGGCCGCCAACGCGGCCCCTCCTCGGGGACGTCTGAGCGTCCCCCCGACTCACCAAGTAGGCGCGTCCAGAACTCACGGACGCGCCGTACCTCCTTGGGCCAATTGAGAGGCGGCAGACTCCCACGCAGTCCACCGCCTGTGGCCCCATGGGAGCCAGATAAACTGGCTCCCAGCGGCGGAGAAGATGACAGGCTCCGCCGCTTGCCTCTCGCCGCAATCACGGTGCGGCACCGCTCGGCCGCAGAAGAAAGGGAAATCGGGAAGGCAGCACCGAAACTCCCTCTCCTCCGCGACCGATCTCCGACCACAGCCACGGCGGTGTGGCCCCGCCTGAAGCGCCGGGAGAGCAATAAAATATTCCCCTCCCGGCGGCTCCACCTCGGGTGGGGGGAGATCTTCCCACTCCCCCGCCGCCCCATTGGGCGCATCCCAGCAGGCTCAAGGCCGAAGCCGAGCCCGCGGGAGCGCCCCTCCTCGGGTGGGGGGAGAACTTCCCACTCCCCCGCCGCCCCAATGTGGGCGCTCGCTGCTGGTATCTACAGCAGGAGCGCCCCCGCGCGGGTTCCTCTTCGCTTCCCCGTGGCCGGGACTACCACGGGTACTGAGCCCCCCCGGTACGACAAACCGGGAACCACCTCGGGGGGGGTAGCACCCCAACCTAACCTAACCTAACCTAACCTAACCTAACCTAACCTAACCTAACCTAACCCTTTTAGCCATACGCAAAGCTTGTGAATGGGCCACTCAACAAAAATACGGGCACATAAACATCTATTCAGACTCTCAGTCTGCGTTGCTCGCGTTGGCTAATCGCAGCAATGCCCACCCTTTAGTTCACGCGATCCACAAATCAATCCATCATTACTCAGGTAAAGTGAAGGTGGCATGGGTGAAAAGCCACGCGGGCAATATTGGAAACGAGACTGCCGACGGTGCTGCCAAAGCCGCTACAAAATTGCATAGTTCACATCATTATGACCGTTTCCCTATATCCTACTTAAAAAAAATTTTAAAAAAACGGAATCTAGAAGCTTGGCAGCATCGGTACAGCTCCGAACCGCAGGGGAGCCACACACGGTCCATGCTGCCCACAATAACCCAAATTGGAAGCCTCTTCAGCGTCACTGAAAGAGGCTTCCATCTAACTCAAATTCTAACAGGGCACGGCTTTCACAAACAGTACCTAAAACGTTTTCACATAACAGAAAATGATAAGTGCCCATGCGACAACATTGCCACGCAATCCATCGAACATCTACTAAAGCAGTGCCCCAAATTTACAAACGCCCGATTCAGCCACGAATCCAAGTGTGCGTTTCTAGGAACCGACCCATACAGCGTTGCAGGGTTCGTGAAGAACGAGCGAGCGGTTCTCTCGTTCACGACTTTCGTCCGAGACATAGTCAGCGGACTGAAAAGCTTTAATAAAACATAAATTTAAAACCAACTGATCCCTCTAAAGTCCATCTTTCCTTCATTATAATAGATTAAATTCCACTAACATTCTGTATCAAATAGCAGAATTAAATTCTCTGACAAATAAGTCAGAGAACAAAAAAAAAAAAAAAACCTAACCTAACCTAACCTAACCTAACCTAACCTAACCTAACCTAACCTAACCTTTTTTTTTTTTTTTTTTTTTTTTTTTTTTTTTTTTTTTTGTCGGGGTGAAAATGCCTTCGCACCGTACCGCTCTGCGCGGGACAGCAGAGCGGGTGTGTGGGGCTTGAACCCACTAAAACACCCCGGTGTCATCGCCTACCGCATATGGCCGAGACTGTGGGCTATTCTCGCCCATGGTCCCAGCGCGGCAGCCGCTACCTCGGCGGCCTCGGCACGGCACGCTCAACAAACAGCCTCTTCTTTGCGAGAGGGTCGGAGCGGCCAGCAGGACTACTCTCTACCTGCGACGGTAAAGGCGCACATGACACTCGTGCGCCTTTCAACCCGGACCGTTAAGCCGGATGGCGGATTCCCGTATCCGCCACCCGACCGGTCTTTGTTACGGGGGCAGATGGTGCAGGCCATAAGCCCGCCTTCTGCGCCCTGTGCGCCGGCGGCGGATGGCGAGGTCAGTTGTGTCCTCGCGCTCTCTCTCCGCCGCCTCTTTGCGGAGCATGACGCACTCCGCAAAGGCCTGCACCGCTGTCCACGACGTCTCACTGTCGACCATGCATTTGACCACGGTCGGCAGCGAGAGGTCGTCCCCCACGAGCGCGCATAGTTCGGCGCGGTCAACTGCCCAGGCTGGGCAGACTTCCAATGTGTGCTGGGCGTCCTCGTCCAGGCATCCGTCACAATGGTGGCAAACGGCCGACGGCTCCCGTCCCGCTATGCGACACAGGTACCCTCCAAAGCATCCATGCCCGGAGAGCAACTGCGTCAAGCGGAAGGTTAGGGAGCCGTGCTGCCTCGCCAACCATTGACCCAAGACTGGACGGACTGCATCGACGGTCCTACGCCCAGCAGTGGGCTGCTCCAGCCTCTGGCTCCACGCCTCGATGGCGCGCTGACACAGCTCGTTGCGGCGTCCTGCGATCTCTCTGGGTGCCGGCCGATGACCCCGGGCCAGTGCCTCCTCTCGCCACCTGAAAAGGGTGGCGAGGATCTCAGCTTCCAGGTCCCAGGGTATACTACCGGCCAGCACGCACGCTGCCTCCGCGGAGATCGTGCGATATCCCCTTGCGGCCCTGATCGCCATCACCCTCTGCGGTCTCCGCAAGAGGGCGATATTTTGGTTGCTCAGGGCCTCTGCCCATACTGGGGCTCCATAGAGGGCCATGGATCGCACGACCCCCAAATACAACCGCCTGCAGGACGCCTCCGGCCCTCCCAAATTGGGCAAGAGCCGCGTCAGCGCACCAGCCGCCGCCATAACACGCGGCACCAACGCCGCAAAGTGGGCGCCAAAATTCCATCTGCCATCAAGGACGATGCCAAGGTAACGCATCGTCGGCTTGATGGCGATTTGAACACCGCCAACCACAAGGCTAGAATCTGGCGGAGGCCCCCTCCGAGGGCCGTGGAAGCACAACGCCTCGGATTTTTGAAGGGCCACCTCCAGACCCAGCCGGCGGATTCGGCGCACCACTTGCGCTACTCCCGCAGTCGCCAGCAATGACGCCTCTCGGAATGTTGTACCACGGGCGGTCACGAGCGTGTCGTCGGCATAACAGATAACCGCGACGCCCGGAAGATTGACCGCCCGCAGCACCCAGTCATACCCGATGTTCCACAGGAGCGGTCCTAAGACGGAACCCTGTGGAACACCGCGCGTCATTGCGCACTCCTTCCATCCGTCTCGAGCAGGAAACACTACCCTCCTCTCTGAGAGGTAGTCCTGGATGAGCCGGCGCAGGTATGGTGGCACCCCGTGATAGCGGAGTGCCTCCAAGATGCAAGGCCAGGGGAGGGTGTTAAAGGCGTTGGCGATGTCAAGAGACACCACCACGACCACCTCACCCTGGGAGACCGCATCCTGCGCCATGGACTTCACTCTCAGAATGGCGTGGATGGTGGACCTCTTCCGGCGGAACCCGTACTGGGAGTCCGCGAGGTTTGGACCCACTCGCTCGAGGTGCTCGACAAGGCGGTCACAAGTGACTCTTTCCAGCAATTTGCCAGCCTCATCGAGCACGACTAGAGGACGAAACCCAGACGGGGAATCCGCCGGTCGTCCCTCTTTCCTCAGCAGGACCAATCGTCCCGCTTTCCACGCCTTGGGAAACTTCCCCTGCTCGAGACAGGCGTTGAAGAGCCCCCTCAGTCGCTCCTCCAGGGCCTCTACTGCACCTAGAGCGAGGACCAACGCCTTTCCCGGCACACCATCTGGACCCGGGGCGACATTCCTTGCGCGCAATCTTTCCAGACCTGCGCGCAGTTCGTCCCGGGTTATCTCCGGGATCTCTTCTCGGTCCTCGCTCCGTGGCACCGATGGAGGAGCCATGCTGGGGGGTTCGATTGCCCCTCCCTGCGGGAACAGAGTGGCAATCACCTCTTCGAGGAACTGCGGCTCGAGACTCTGCGTCAGGGGGACGCCATACGGACGAGTCTTGTTACGGACGAGCCGGTACGGCCGTCCCCATGGATCGCGGTCCAATGTGGCCAGCAGTTCCTCCCTTGCCGCTTCCTTTGCGGCCGCAATCGCGTTCTTCAGCGCGTTCTTCGCCTCCACTAGGGCCGTGCACAAGGCGGCTTCTTCAGCGTCGTCCCGGCGCCGTCTTCTCCGGTATCGGGCGTATTGGCGTCTAGCCTCACAACAGGCCTCCCGCAACTGCGTGAGTGCCGGCGACCACCAATACACCCACCGCCTGGGAGGACGAGTACTGGACCGGGGCATAGACGCGTCACAGATAGCAGTCACTGCACCCCGGAACCACTCGGTCTCGTCCTCAACCACCACACTTACCGGCGCACGGAACCAGCCTTGTAAAATGGCCGCCTCCTCTAGCAGCTCTTTGTCGAGGCGCTTCAGCTGCCACCGTGGGCCGACCTCGTTCGGGGCCCAGTTTGTGCCACTCGGAGCGACCGAGGACGCAGAGAGATCGAACCGCACGAAGCGGTGATCGGAGAGCGTCTCCGCGTCCTCCACTACGCTCCAGCTCTGCACGCGGTGCGCCAACGCAGGGCTCGCGAACGAAACGTCCACGATAGAAGAGCCCTGCGGGCGCACGCACGTTGGAACTGAGCCCCGGTTTAACACGGCCAGCCCGACGGTGATGAGCCACTCCTCGATGACCAGCCCTCGCAACCGACGAGGGTCTCCCGGACGAAAGGTTGCCGGGCATCCCCACGCCGTTGACTCGGCGTTGAGATCCCCAGCAACAAGTACCGGGCGAGGGTGGCACCTGTGGACAAGCGCCTCGAGCTCGGCCATGAAGGCCTCAAACTCACTGAGCGGACGGTTGGGCGAGAAATAAACGCCAATGACAACTAAGTCGCCCAGTTGAGCCGAGACCATTCCATGGCCACGCACGATATCCCTAGGAGGCGAAGAACTCGCCGAAGACACGACGGCCACAAGACCATCCCGGTCCGACAACCAATTGTCCCGTGGAGGGACATAGTACGGCTCAGCGACCACCGCCACGTCTATCAACCACTCCGCCATGCACTGAGAAAGCAGGTCCTGAGACCTGGCGCAGTGGTTGATATTCGCCAGGAGAAACTTTTGGGCCATACTTATTAGGTGGCCGCCGTCTCCATCTCCTCGGCGTCCTGAGCCGTACGGGCGGGCTGCGTCTGGGCCGTGGCCACGGACGCATTACGCCTCCCTCCTCGTTTCTTGCGCGCGCTCGGGCATGATGCGCTCCCAACCCGGTGCTTTGCCGGCTTGCCGGCCCCAGCACACAGCACGCAGCTGGCTTCTGCGGCCGTGCACTGGGCGGCCTTATGGCCCGGCTTGCCGCAGCGGTAGCACAGCGTGCTCCTGTCAGCCTCCGCAGTGCACGTCTGACTGACGTGGCCTACCTCAAGGCAGCGGTAGCACTGCAGAGGCTTAGTCGGCAGCAGCTTTACTTGCGCCGACACCCAACCAACTAGGAGCCGCTGGCCGCTGGTCAGCCGTTTGGCCGCCACGACTGGGCACCGAACCCAGGCTGTGCGAGTGCCACCGTGGCCGTCTCGGATTTCTCCGACCTTGACCTCGGCCTCGGGGCACTGGCCAACCCGGGCGATCGCGCTACGAACCAAGTCCGGGGTTGCTGAGTCGCATAGCCCGAGCACGCGCAACTCCGCACACTTCTGCGGGCGGGACACCTCCACCATCTGGGGGTCTATGACCTCCCTTAACTTCGAGGCCAGGGTGTCGGCCTTGGCCTCCTTCTCGGCGCCCGCAATTTCTAAAATGCGGGCACCGGTAGCCGCCCGTTTCCATTTGACACCGGAGATGCCCAGCTCCCCGATGTCCACCTTCTGCTGGGCCAAGGCCATCACCTGCGCGTAGGTGGTCCCCCGCTTCTCCGCTTCGGGCTGTATCTTTATCAACACAGCAGCCGAGCGCGGGGGGCGCAGTTTGGGCAGTGGCCTGGCGTTTGCCTGCCTAGGCCCAGCAATGTTGCGGGCGGCCTGAGGACCAGCCGGGCCAGTTTGGCCAGCAGGTCCGGCAGCCTGTTTATTTTGGCGTTTGGCGCCACGTCGCGCTACCTCCGTCCAAGGCGTATCCATGGACGCTGGTGCCGGAGGTAGCGTGCGCGGCGCTGGGCCCTTTGTTGCGGCATTAGGCGCCGCCTGAGAAGGCGCCGTCTTTTTGGCCAGCTGCTTCGACGTTGCCGCCTTAGCAGGCGGCTTCGGAACTACCGGGGGTGCGACGGCCGATGTTGACGGCGTCGGTTCAGGCTGGGGAAGCTCCACTCGCGCCTTTCCCTTTTTGCCCTTTTGCCCCTTTTTGCCCTTTTTGGGCTCAGGGGTGGGCTTAGGCGGAGATTTCCGCCACTGCGCCGTACTATTTGTGACGGGGCTCACGCTCATCTGCGGAGGCTCCTCGTCATCATCTTCATCCGACAGCATGTCAGAAACCGCCGCAGCAGCGGTAGAGATGCGCCGGTCAGCCGCCAGCGAAGGTCGTCGCACAGGATCTGGCAGGAGGCGGCTCTGGATGCCCTCAAAACGGGCGTTTATAACAGGGCCCATTGTATCCAGGATGAGGCGCTTTTGCGCCTCATCAGCCTCCTGCCGCGTGTCCATCGTTGCCGCTGGTGCAGCCCGTGTGGACTGTTCCACCATAGCCCGCAGCTCCTTCATTTCGCGCTGTAGCGCCGCCACTTTGGCTTCCAGGCGTGCATTGACGGCCTGGAGCCGTTCCGTCTCCTCGTTGGAGGTTCTACCGACAAGGGCCACCACGGCTTCCTCAATGGTTGAGGCAGCCTCCTTAAGGCCCTTCACAAAGGTACCCTTAAGGTTACCAGAGTTGGACGCAATGTGACGGATGACCTCGATGCTAGCATCCGCCTGGTCCCTAAGGGCACCAGCCAAGCGGCCCTCGTCGGGAGAGCTCAGCCCCTCCGTTACTTTTTTGGCCAACATACGTTTGGCCATGTCCGCCACGACTTTTTCGGCTTCTTCCCTTCTAGTAGCCGCGAGCTGCCGTCTTGCCACGGCAGTCATCGTTGGGGCCGCCTTTGGGCGCCCACCCTTTTTTCCGGCCGACCGAGCCTGCACTTTCACAGCCGTATCGGAATCCGATCCAGAATTCGGATTATGGCTCCTTTTACGGCGCCGCCGCTCGTCCGTCCGACTTTCCACGCTCATCCAGGACCCCGTGTCCGATACTGAGCCAGCTTCTAGCTGCGACATCGTTTGGTTATGAGAGGGACTCTCGTCCCTCTGGCGGTTCGTGCCCCCCCCAGATACGGTGGGGCAGCCTGCGTCCGAAGACGCAGGGAGGGATTCTCCAGCAATGCTGGTACCCTCCTGGGGTAAAGTATTCTTTCGAGTCGCCATATCATAGTTTCCTTTGTAGGGTGAGGTCCCTATTCCCGATATTCCCCCCCAGGCGCTCGGAACGGGATTCCCCTCCCGTCACTCATCCCTTTTCGCAGCACGCCAGACTGCGTGGGATTGGGGTTATTTTTTATTGAGGTTTTCTTCCTCGCAGCACCGCCCACGAATGAGTCGGTGCCCTCGGCCCCAAAAGGGGTAACGAGTTGCCCGACGTTCCGCATGACAACGGAACGCCGCGCGAAGACGCACTCCTACCCTCCGTCTGAAAGCAGACGGGGAGAGTGCCCACCACACGAGCGCAGCCCATTGCTGGACCGCACTTCCACTCGGCAGAATATTGGCCAACAACGAACAAGACCCCGACTATCAGGGAGTTATTCGCTGTCGCCCAGGGTGCACCGTCCCGAATCGCTTGTCAGCCCGCCGCTACCGCCTGATCAAAGATCAGACGGCAGAAGCAAAGCCTTCAAACGACCGGGCACACGAGGAGGTTTTCCGCCCGTAGCACCCCAACCTAACCTAACCTAACCTAACCTAACCTAACCTAACCTAACCTAACCCAGTTACGGCCCGTCAGCCGCCGAGAACACCACGTTTTTAAAGCGTTCCGTAATTAAAAAAAAAAAAAAAAAATTCATAACTTCGGCAAATTTAGTGCTACAATCAATCTAATAGTGTCAAATTGTTAGTGAAGTGACGCCCGAGGTGACCCAAGTGCCTCCTACTAGGATTGCAGTGGTAAAGTGACGTAAAGTGGCAAAAACACAAAAAGTGAACTTTTTCAAAACTTTGACCGCGTGCGGCGGCCAAACGAGATCGAGAACCCCCACTTTTTATTGTGTCTCCGGATAGCCCTCAACAAGCCCCGTCGAGTGACACCCCCTCCGGAATTTTCCGGCGCCCCCCTGCTGAGAAAATAGCAGAAAAATAAAAACCACGTGGCCACGAGGTGGGTGAAGGAGCGTCGTGCGGCTGCATCTGGACACACCGTTGGAAGGGTCTTCTCTTGCACTGCCAGAAACCAGTTCCAGAAGAATTTTCCGACCTACCGGTAAAAAGTTATTGTTATTAGAAATTCAAAACTTCTACTTATCCCCACTCCTGTGCTAATGGAGACGCGTGGGATTTGACGCTGCAGAACAAAGCGGGACAACAAGTTCTTTGAGGCTGCGAAAAAAGAAAAATTTTAATTAGCGTAAGTTAGGAATTATTCCCGGAAAATCCAAAATTTCTTTTTTCCTATTTAAATAGTTTTCCTAAAATTTTTCCGGAATCGTAAATAGAGTGTTAGTCAGATATTAGTAATAGAAACAGGAATCAAAAGGAATTTCCGGAATCGGTCGACAAACAAAGACGCTACGTCATTTTTGGTATTCGGGACCCCAGATCCCGAGGGAGTCTGAAAATCGTTTTTCTGGACACAGATCCTACATGTTGACGTCGAGCCGATCCTGGGGATACTTTTGATTTTTTCCTGCGATCACTGGATCCGGAGATCCCCTCCATTTTTTGGACATTTTAAGTAGCTTTTCACTCTTGGCAATTTTCACAAAATTTCAAAAATTTTTAGCTCCGGAACCAGAGGTTGTAGGAACCCGGGGTTTTCACCCTAGACATTAGCGTCCTTGGGACTATTTGGAAAAAAATTCTCGGGAGTTTTCCAATTTTCACGGAAAATTTTCCGGAAAATTCTGGGAGACTCCTCAGAACTTCAAAACTTAATTCAAATACGCTGACAACCCCGAATAAGCCGAAAACCGCGTTCTCCTAGGACCAAAATTGAGTAACTCAGCTCCGGAAAACTGAACCCCGGACTCAGTTTTGGCAAACTTCAAATTTTTTTATCTCCTTAACGGTTTGTCCTACAGGAACGCGGTTTTCATTAAAGGGATCAGTGGCCCCGGGACTATCTCCAAAAAATTCAACACGGCTCAACATAGAGTCATATTGTAGAGGGCCGTAACACCTAAATTAACAGTCCGAAATTTTTCAAAATTCGGATTTAACCCGTGACTGCCGGCTTCCAGGCCGGGAATAACAAGTCGACTCTAGATAGAGCCTACCGTCTCTACAAAAAACTAATTTCGACAGAGATCGTATTTTAATTACTCGAAATACGTAATATTAGCTAATAAGTCGACAGGTAGAGCCTCTTTACAGCTCTACCATTTTTAATTGTATCAAAATAATTAGGTTAAGAAAAGTCTATTTAAGTAAATTGGAAAGAACTGAGGAAAAGAGCAACAAGGCTCTGTTTTATCCCGGTTCGACGATTTTCTCCTAGGAAAAAATCTGGAAACCACCCCATCTTCATCAGTTCTCTCCAGTGCTTGAGTAGCAAGACCAGGGTTCAGGAAACCCTGTATTATATTTTTATTTTTTAAATTGTTTTAATTTAATTTATTATTTGAGATTTTAACTGAAATTTGATTTTATTAATTATTATTTTAAATTTTAACTTAAATTACTATCCCATTTATACAACTTATACAAATTTACTTTTAACAAATTTTGACTCATACCTCCAATATGATTAGGACTCCAAACCACTCGGCAAAAACAAGTAGGGTGCTATTTAAAGAACCCGAAAGTGAGGTTATCTCCTACGAATTATCCTTATCGCAAGTGTCTCCTAATAAAACCCCGCATTTCCGGACAGAGGAAACTTTTTACGAGAGACACCCAAATGGCCTAACAACAGAGGCCATGAATAAAACATTTGCTGTAGAATCAACAGAAATTTACGATGAGGCCTATGCACAAATGCAGGCCTCAGGAAATATTAAAAATTCTATCAAAACTAAGGTGTTGGAGTGCCTGGACAAATTACACAACTTGGTACAAGAAGAGGAAGTGTTGAGACGTGATACCATTTATTACTTCAATCATGTCGCTCTGCCTCCGCCTCCACCCCCGACCTCTACCCCAGCCCTCAAAAACGGCCAAATAAACGACATCAAGGACCTTCTGAACGAAAACGCGCGACAGATGAGGGACATTCGAGATATGCTCGAACAACAACAAAAGATCGGTGAAGCCGTTACCTATGCCAGCATCGCCGCTGGCAAACCTGCTCTCCCCAATGTCACCGCGGGAAGGAAAGGAACCCTTCACACGATAGTGGTTTCCTCGAAAAACGAATTCGACACTGGGGAGAATGTACTTGAAAAAGTAAGGAAGGTAGTAGACGCCAAGGAGGGATGGGTGGAGGTTAGGAGAGTAAGAAAGGCCAAAGACGCCAAGGTAGTAATTGGCTTGGCCACAAAAGGGGATAGGGATAAGTTGCGGGAAAAGCTGCAATGTGTAAACTCCTTCAGCGTCGAGGAAGTGAAGAACCGGGACCCGCTTCTGATTTGTATAGGCGTCCTCAATTCGAATTCGGATGAGGACATAATTAAGGCCTATAGAAATCAGAACAGGGACGTATTCCGCGGCCTCGACGCTGAAGAAGATAGGGTAAAGATTAGGTATAAGAAAAAGGCTAGGAACCCTTTGACGAGCCACGCCGTGCTGAGCGTGTCGCCGTCTATTTGGGCCAGAACTCTGGAACGAGGAACGGTCCAAATAGACATGCAGACCATTAGGGTGCTGGACCAATCACCGCTGGTACAGTGTTCTCGCTGCTTGGAGTACGGCCATAGCAGGCGGTACTGCAAGCAGGAAGAGGACCTATGCAGCCACTGCGGGGGACAGCACCTGAAGGCTCAATGCACGGAGTGGCTGGCCAAAGCCCCGCCCACCTGCAATAATTGCAACAAGGCCGGCATGGCTGACGTAGCCCACAATGCCTTCAGCACGGTATGCCAAGTAAGGCAAAAATGGGATGCGATAGCCAGGTCGGCCGTTGCATATTGCTAAAGGCAAACTAATGTTGGATGTTCCCCCCTCCCACGGCCTCGAAAGTTGTAACCGAGTGCGGAGCTCACAGCGGACCCGCTCTGCGCCCGCTGCCACCTCCCCAAGCATAAAGAGAAAGAGGAATGCATTGCATTCCTCAGCAAAAGTAAATAATGTACTTTTGTATAAAATAAGAGTGGAGAGGAGGAAGTATGGAGGCACAGCGGGAGCTGTGTGCGCTGCAGTCGGTAACACCTTGTAGGGTAATTAAAAATAATTACGCAGCATATTAATTTTAATATGAAATAAAAAGAGGCTTGGAAGGAAACAACAGTAGAACAATAGATATGAGGAAATTGGTGAATATAAACACATATAAATAAGCACATAGAAGAAGAGAAAAACATGCCCATACTTGTAAAAGAATATAAATATTATAAGATCAGAAAACTATAATAAGAAGGAGTAACAGATATTAATGTATAATAATATATAATGTATAAGACATTGTACAAAATGCAAAGATGTATTAGAAACAAAACTGTATAAGATTAGGAAAAGGATGTAAAATATGATACATAAATGTAATATAAAACGCAGTGTAAAGCTCGTTAAAGTAAAATAATAAATAAGTTCAAAGATATAATATATGCCTAATGATAATTTATACATAATATATAATTTAATATAGTATGACTTGACTCGCAAGAGAATAGTGGTAGCATATCATACTGTGATAAATAAAATTGTAAATAAATATAAAATTAAATAATGTGATAAATAATTATAGTAAAAATATGATTCAATGTAAAAA